>OY759265.1:38462047-38922047 GCA_963662155.1 Lamellibrachia columna
ATCTATCTATCTATCTATCTATCTATCTATATATATATATATATATATATATATATATATATATATATATGGTCACCATCTTGCTTATATATATATATATATATATATATATATATATACATATATATATATATATATATAAGCAAGATGGTGACCATATATATATATATATATATATATATATATATATATATATATATATATATATATATATGGTCACCATCTTGCTTTCTTAAATTTTGCAAAACCAACAATGATAGCATCGAATTCGTCAGGTCTGACAAAATATACGAAGACATTTTAATCATCTTATTTGATTGCGAAGATATGATAAGTTTATTCTCACGCTTACGTAGCAGCACTAGTGGTTCTTCTCACATAACCGTCATCTTGCTTTCGTGACATTTTGCAAAAACAATAATGATTTCAGTTATATAGCATGCCACTGGCTTATCTTCCCTTTCGTCCAATGCGACCTTTTCTCTTAATTCCTTCTTTGATTGCCAGCAATCGTAAATGACGTCATCCACTATTAACAGCTAATGACGGCGTTTGCTTCAGCGAGCGACAATGCGTCATTTGCATGCTGCTGGTCAAGAGGCACGCCAACGTAATCCAATACAAAGAGAGTAAGTGACCAATCTCACTTTCATTGTGGCACACACCATCTCGTTTGGTCGTTACAGCCGCGGACTGTCAATTGTGTTGAGAGGGCTGGGATTAGAATCCATCTGCAGCCGTTTCGAAGCTTCGGCAATTTCGTTCATCCCGCTTTGGACGATACCCGGACAACCGTTACGTTCCTTCTGCTTGGCGTCTATGCCAGGGGAAGTAAAAAGCTCACACATGGGGTAAATGTGTAACTGTCGTTGAGTCGAAAGAGTGGTGGTCGTTATTTCTAACCCACTGGTTCTTGCTCCTTCTCTCCCAAGGCAAGGAGGCGGCTTGAGCTGTTTCCCGGTCGAGCGTGAGTGAATCACCGAGTAGACAGTGTGTACGACAGCAATGATGTATTTGACCCCCATGTAGGGGCATATAGCAAAACGAAGAATGCTTCCAGTGCATTTGGCTAATAGCGCTATTGGTAGGAGGAATAGTCCGCGCACAAACAAGACTACGCCTAACACGCATGACATATTTACTTATATTAATAGTAGTAAAAAACCTGACAAGACAAGCCGCTTTGGCCGTTTTGACACTGCACAAAGTAGAACGTTTAATGTCTTCAACTACCCGTTCCCATTATGCAAAAACATGTTATGCAAAACTATCTCTGGAGAGCATTCATCGCAAGACAGTGAAACTAAACACTGTTGAGTGCTTGGGAAATGTGCATAAAAACTAGTGTTCTATTCGGTGGTGTAGGTTTTTGTGTGCCTGCTTCGTCGATGGTGGATGTATGTCGTCAGATTCGGGTGGAGACGATACTTCATACGTTGATAAGAGGTGAGGCAGACTGATATATTGCAAACATATGATACAGCAACAATTACGGTCATAATCTCATAAGCATGTGCGTGAGCGTGCGCGTGTGCGTGTGTGTGCATGTGTGTATACGCACGCGCGTGTGTGCGTGCGTGCGTGCGTGCATGTGTGTTTTTAGATAAGCCTGGTGGCGATAGTTGACAGAATTATGACAGTCGCTCGTTGAAGGTAATGCACCTTGCTTATGGTACCTACTCAATATACCTAAGAAGTTCACAGTTCGTGCGTGGCAAAGACATTTTTCTATTGTTTGAGAGTGATTATAGGAAATGTCACGTGGGCAAACAATTCCAACCAGCATTTCGGTTCGCGCCATTTCATAAATTGGTCGTCCACGCCTCCACACGATTTGCATCAACTGCTTCCGGTTGAATAACTCAATTCGATATACACTGTTGCAGTTGATGTAAAGATAACTTTTTAACAGATAATGTCATAATTCCTATAATTGCATCGTTGTCATCATTGACGCCTTAGAATTGGCACGTTACAGACCAGACAAGCTCCGTTCCATGTCCTTTCTACGGCGCATTCACCGTCAGATACAGAGACAACGCATTCGGCGAATGTGATGCAAGAACATCGGTTGTTAAGCCGTGTTCGGGCGGAAAGAAGTTTCGCTTTCTGTTTCGGCGCTGCTCAGCTAGTGCTTATCTGCGCAACACGCGTAAGTGGCAATGTAGCTCTTCACAAAATACCTAATACACATTCGCACACTCACACAAGCATTCACACGCACGCATTCATGCACACGCGCACGCACGCATTGACACACGCACACACACATACGATATAAGTTTCTTCTTGACAATCTTAGCTTGTGACAAAAAACAAAAAGGAGATTATCATCCTCCATGTTTTATTTCACATAAGCCAACGTTTCAGAAATGGACTTGCAATGCCTGGCAAGTTGGAAAGACGGTTCAGACCTGTTCCTTTATGCCAGCGTGTCCAGTGCAGCCATGAGAGCCGAGGCCGGAACATACAGGTGTTTTGTAAGTGATGTCTACTACCGCCGCATCAACCCTGCCCATGCGTGCTTCTGTTTAATTCCCTACACTCTTGTTCGATTAAGCTGTTAATATATTATCATGTGTAGTTCATCATATTTGCCCTAAACTATTATATAAACTTATTATATATATATATATATATATATATATATATATATATATATATATATATATATATATATATATATATATATATATATATATATATATATATATATATATATATATATATATATATATATATATATATAAACCGAAATACTATGAACTAAGCTTTAAGAAATATTTTAATCTACTTTTGATTTTTATTAACAAGTCCACTGAGCCACTCTGAATGTATTAAGTATCGACATATATTTGTTATTTCTGTTCTTCTTATTATTTACGTTATAAAGATAGCTTTATGCGAAATAAGCTGTAGAGCAGAAGATGAACGGTGAAGAGTAGGAGTACAACTGCGGCGCTCGTTAAAATGACGGTGACGATGTGTTATAAGTTTCACTTGTCATCCTCAGAAATACGACAAGTACGGTGGCGACGTGTCCTTGACAATGTCAGCGGACGCCTCTTGTCAAGGCCTCGGCTCAACCAGCGACGGCTACATCGCCATGCGGCTGAAGGCAGGTGCGATTGACGATGCTTGTGTATGATTATAATATTGCGGCAATGATGGCCTATGACACATGTTGTCGTTAGAAATCAACCGTTTCTCATTGTACTCATTGAACGAGTTTGACTGACGTGATAGGTAGGTAGGTACATTATAACGGATAACGGTAAAATAAAAATAGAAACAAGAATTCAATGATAAATTGAATAACTCCAATTATCACTGACTTGTTTGCAGAATAACATGGCAACATAAAACAGTTTCACCACATTCATTCACCATTTTAATGTATTGCACAACAATCATGTTTGATTTTGTGCCGGTATCTTTAGATAAGGCTCGTTGGCCGGGCTCCGCATGCAAGTTTCCCGTCTGGTTAGCGCGTATGTCGCCCTGGCAAGATCTGTCCGGCCGCAACACATACACACTGGACAGCGGCCGTCACATATTGACCAATATGAAGAGAGTGAGGAGGAGAGCCGTGCTCCGCGACCAATGGCACTGCGTCAGACGCAGCGTCGTCAATAATGGAGGAAGAAGTGATGTGATGCTCACAATAAGGATACTAGAATGGTGAGTTTGTATGTCGAAAGGTGAAAGGGAACATTCGGTTTTCATTTGTTCAACAATCCAGTGTGAACACATGTGGGTATGTGTTTGTGTGCGAGCAAGCCTGTTGATACTTATGGCAGAACGTAATTTGCTGAATTATAAGAGGAACGTCATGGGTTGGCAAAGCAGAACGTAATATGCTGAATTATAAGAGGAACGTCATCGGTTGGCAAAGCAAAACGCAATATGCTGAATTATAAGAGGAACGTCATCGGTTGCCAAAGCAGAAAGTAATATGCTGAATTATAAAAGGAACGTCATCGGTTGGCAAAGCAGAACGTAATATGCTGAATTATAAGAGGAACGTCATCGGTTGGCAAAGCAGAACGCAATATGCTGAATTATAAGAGGAACGTCATCGGTTGGCAAAGCAGACCGTAATATGCTGAATTATAAGAGGAACGTCATCGGTTGGCAAAGCAACATCTGAATACGATATATCAAATATGCAGTTCGAATGATTTAAATTCAATACCTACATTTCAGTGGTATTGTTCACCTACTTCTTGTGATGTTATTAAATTGAGAATTTTGAGGAGAAAAAATTTGGAATGCGTAACAGAAAATATTTCTGTCGTTCGTTCGTGTCCCTGTGGTCGAATCCACATCTGTCAGTCTTGCAAAGCCATCACCGAAATATGTCCACGAGTCAGTGTTAACTGTTAGCACAGCTAGTAGAAGGGACTCTGTTTACTGTCCACAGCTCGTCGCAGTACCAGTGTGTCAAGTTGTACGAGTCAATGTTAACCGTTAGCACAGCGGGTAGAAGGGACTCTGTTTACTGTCCACAGCTCGTCGCAGTACCAGTGTGTCAAGTTGTACGAGTCAATGTTAACTGTTAGTACAGCGCGTAGAAGGGACTCTGTTTACTGTCCACAGCTCGTCGCAGTACCAGTGTGTCAAGTTGTACGAGTCAGTGTTAACTGTTAGCACAGCGGGTAGAAGGGACTCTGTTTACTGTCCACAGCTCGTCGCAGTACCAGTGTGTCAAGTTGTACGAGTCAGTGTTAACTGTTAGCACAGCGGGTAGAAGGGACTCTGTTTACTGTCCACAGCTCGTCGCAGTACCAGTGTGTCAAGTTGTACGAGTCAGTGTTAACTGTTAGCACAGCGGGTAGAAGGGACTCTGTTTACTGTCCACAGTTTGTCGCAGTACCAGTGTGTCAAGTTGTACGAGTCAATGTTAACTGTTAGTACAGCGGGTAGAAGGGACTCTGTTTACTGTCCACAGCTCGTCGCAGTACCAGTGTGTCAAGTTGTACGAGTCAATGTTAACTGTTAGCACAGCGCGTTGAAGGGACTCTGTTTACTGTCCACAGCTCGTCGCAGTACCAGTGTGTCAAGTTGTACGAGTCAATGTTAACTGTTAGCACAGCGCGTAGAAGGGACTCTGTTTACTGTCCACAGTTCGTCGCAGTACCAGTGTGTCAAGTTGTACGAGTCAATGTTAACTGTTAGCACAGCGCGTAGAAGGGACTCTGTTTACTGTCCACAGCTCGTCGCAGTACCAGTGTGTCAAGTTGTACGAATCAATGTTAACTGTTAGCACAGCGCGTAGAAGGGACTCTGTTTACTGTCCACAGTTCGTCGCAGTACCAGTGTGTCAAGTTGTACGAGTCAGTGTTAACTGTTAGCACAGCGCGTAGAAGGGACTCTGTTTACTATCCACAGCTCGTCGCAGTACCAGTGTGTCAAGTTGTACGAGTCAGTGTTAACTGTTAGCACAGCGCGTAGAAGGGACTCTGTTTACTGTCCACAGCTCGTCGCAGTACCAGTGTGTCAAGTTGTACGAGTCAGTGTTAACTGTTAGCACAGCGCGTAGAAGGGACTCTGTTTACTATCCACAGCTCGTCGCAGTACCAGTGTGTCAAGTTGTACGAGTCAATGTTAACTGTTAGCACAGCGGGTAGAAGGGACTCTGTTTACTGTCCACAGCTTGTCGCAGTACCAGTGTGTCAAGTTGTACGAGTCAATGTTAACTGTTAGTACAGCGGGTAGAAGGGACTCTGTTTACTGTCCACAGCTCGTCGCAGTACCAGTGTGTCAAGTTGTACGAGTCAATGTTAACTGTTAGTACAGCGGGTAGAAGGGACTCTGTTTACTGTCCACAGCTCGTCGCAGTACCAGTGTGTCAAGTTGTACGAGTCAATGTTAACTGTTAGTACAGCGGGTAGAAGGGACTCTGTTTACTGTCCACAGCTCGTCGCAGTACCAGTGTGTCAAGTTGTACGAGTCAGTGTTAACTGTTAGCAGAGCGGGTAGAAGGGACTCTGTTTACTGTCCACAGCTCGTCGCAGTACCAGTGTGTCAAGTTGTACGAGTCAGTGTTAACTGTTAGCACAGCGGGTAGAAGGGACTCTGTTTACTGTCCACAGCTCGTCGCAGTACCAGTGTGTCAAGTTGTACGAGTCAATGTTAACTGTTAGCACAGCGCGTAGAAGGGACTCTGTTTACTGTCCACAGCTCGTCGCAGTACCAGTGTGTCAAGTTGTACGAGTCAATGTTAACTGTTAGCACAGCGCGTAGAAGGGACTCTGTTTACTGTCCACAGCTCGTCGCAGTACCAGTGTGTCAAGTTGTACGAGTCAATGTTAATTGTTAGCACAGCGGGTAGAAGGGACTCTGTTTACTGTCCACAGCTCGTCGCAGTACCAGTGTGTCAAGTTGTACAGGAGACAAGACAACGTTGTTGAGATTCATTTCGGTGAGTGAAAGAATAACGTCCGTGACATCGACCGTCACCTGCAGCTGTCTGCGCTATCTCTGGTGTGGCATTACAACTTTGGAACGTGCATTGAAATGGCTATTTACGTTTAAATAAAATTAATATTCATGTTTGTTTGCATATGGTACTCGCGCGTTTTCTCTCACCAGGAGTTTAGTCATAATCATTATTGTTTCACCTCAATGTTGAAATACGTAATTATTATTGGCAGCCATCTTGATGTAACAGTACTGACCATATTTCGTACAGGTGCGCCACCTAGTGTCTGGTGGCGCTTGGGGTAGTTGTCCAACATTAGCTGATTTTATTACACAGGTAAACTGGAGAATCACAACGAACACACGAGATGTCTTGTCGATGGGATATACACAGAAGTACACGTACTTGTTCGTGAGTTTAATCGGGTTTAATCGGGTTTAATCGGGTTTAATCGGGTTTAATCGGGTTTAATCACGACGAACACACGAGATGTCTTGTCGATGGGATATACACAGAGGTACACGTACTTATTCGTGAGTTTAATCGGGTTTAATCGTGGAAGTTTAGAATCATTGTGTTATCTTATGTATAATTTGTAATCGAAGAAGCGGGCTTTGTTTCACATCATCAGTTTACCCTTAATATTGAATTGAGTAAGCTAAACACGATGATGTTTTTATCGAAAATATATATTATGGATTTCCTGTGATTGCTTCAACTGTATTGGTTAGATTGCGCAGAATACTTGATGTCTACGCATTCCTGTCTTCGTTTTACCATTAAATAATAATAACAATAATGGAAAATGCTATTCAAATTTCACTGATACAGACATTGTACCCATTATAAAATGTATTAAAATATGCGAACGATTGAACATCTTTGTAGAAAAATAAAGCATAATTTTTCAGCAAATCCTGTTGTGAATTGTCTCTTCAATCATACATACATTGCAGCCGAGAATGCAGCGGTACAGCCGTGTGCAGAGCGTGCCATGTACGCTAGCCGCACGTCCCCTCGTCAATGCCGGACAACGATTAACGGCGGCTGTAGCGATGCGATGCAGATGCGAGTCTTACACACTTGTTCCCCAGCGAAAGGTGCATACGCAGGGTCGGAGACTGGTATTTGTGATCATTTATATAGTGCGACATATCATTAAGCACCTTGTGTTACGCTACTTAACGTAACGTCACAGCGTTGGAAAAGTGCAGCTTTTAAAATTGATTACTACATTTTCGGATTGTTTAATTTGCATGCCATTTAATATGTTGGCTATATTCACACTGTCGTGCATTTACCCATTTTATAGCTAATATATTTACTAATGTAGGATCAATGTGTAACGATGTTCTCAATATTTCAGAAGAGATATTTCAATGTTTGGCATCGTGGAAGGAACATATGGTGACATATGTGATCGCTAGGAGGCACCACTATCGCAATCGGGTCACAAACTGTTTCGTAAGTACGGAATGCGACAGGGTGTTTGTATCAGTGTGGTGTTGGCAAAAATGGAGGACATGCAGACTGATTAATTAGGGTGGCCTCGCGACCCACCATGGACGGACGGACTGCTTACGTTTGCGGTATTATGTTGTAGATCTTCACTCGAACTGACCAGTTGGTTAAGATTGAATCGGACAGACGGTGTATGAAACATTCTACCAACGACCTACCCGGGGAGTCCAACTATCTGTATAATGGAACATCTGGTACGATTATCCCGCAAGTCCTGCGCATTTACAATCAAGATGAAACGATGTTGCAGTAGTTAATTGAAACACGTGTGTTATTGGTCTCGAGGATACACACACAACGACGTTATGTCGAATGTGTAGACGAGTCCATGTGTTTTCTTTATTGTTATAGAGCTATGTTAAACACAGCGATGATGTGATGCCTTAATTACATGCATAGTTGGTGTTATTCTACACACCAGACATCGTCATAAAATGTTCCATGCATTTTACAGAACAAGCATCGCATTGCTGTCAAACAAGGTTTAACAAGATTGCCATCCAAAGTAAATCCCGATGGCAAGTGGAAGAGGAAATAATTGGTTTATCGAGAATCCAAATTGTTTATCTAGAGTTATGCACGAACTTATGCGAGCCATAATTTGGTGTCTTTCCAATATTATTGTTTCGATTTTAATAGTGATGCAAATAAGATAGTTCTAATCCTGCTTAACTTAGAATTTCCCAGTTTGTATATGCTGCCAGTCCAGATTACTTTTTGCATTGTTGTATGGGACTAAGCTTCAAAAGGCTAAGCATATAGTATTGTGTTACTTGTGTAAACACTTCTCCTTTATTCACCCAGATTGTGTTCCATTTCAGAGGCATGCCAACATCATATTATTCATAGCACAGACAAGCGGAAAATGAAAGCAGCAACGGTCATAGACATAACAATAACTGGGAAGAATAAACCATTGAGCCGTACAAGAGGCGTCCGTTATCAGACCAGTCTGAACGGTGATGACCCAATCAAGTATACCAAGCATCACGAAAAGAAACAGCGCCACCAGACGGACACTCATCTAGTTACAACGTTGATGACTTCCGCGACCGAAGAAGTTTCACCTCAAAGAGCTGGAAGCCTCCTGATATTAACGATAGCAATCTGCATGAGTGCAGTAGTACTGTTAATGTGCTAACGCATATTGAGATAAACACATTTGCGAATTATTACGTGTCCTTTTATAGAGAAAGGTCATTGCAAAATCGTTGCATTAAAGTTCACTTTAAATGCTACGAATGTTGCAGAGTTGTTTATATTGTTTGTGGTGTATGTACCACGACTATCTATACGCCACGTGAACGTTTTCGTGATAAATTGAGCGCATATAATGTAATCGATTTAAACATCACTATAACAACAACTCATTCAGTTTCCTTCTATTATAATGTACTAAACATAAATAACATGCGATGTGTACATATCAGTAGATAATATTACAACATTAGTTATTGACGAATTGATTCACTAATAACTACCAACTCTGTTGTGTTTCTCATATGTCTTCGCGAAAGGAACAACCCGCTGCGAAAATGTCACACTAAATGTCAAATGCAGCCCCGACACGAATGTCCGACCAACCCTGACGTAATCAACACAGTAATATAAATATGCATGGCCATTGTTGCGTACACATAAAAACTTACAATAAATTTCGTGTAAAAACTATTAATGAGAACGAATGATGAGAAACATTGGAAGGACACAAGAGAGAATAGATTATCGAATGTCGCATGTTTTTGATTGTGCTGCAGTCACTTTAACAAGTGACATGATGAAATCCAGGGATAGTTGGGGGCGTTAAATGGCAACGGATACAACACAAACACTAGTCACTACTTAGTTTATGCAGCTAGAAATATGTCCCTCTCAAAGTGTCAAAAGCATAGACCGTATTTCCCCTTGGAAGTTCCAAAATCCTATATTACAACAATGCATTACGACACAACTGAAACGAAGTGTCTTCATTTCCAGTTAATACTGCACCGACAACTCCCAGTTCTTTAGCTTCCTACTACGTGTGCCAGAACAGCACTTAGAGATGGTACTGTTCAGTTGTGCTCCAAATACTGTTCACACAAGCTCAACTCGAGAATGGTCGACGTTGTGGCCACGTAGACACCATAGATGGCGCGATGCAGAACGTTGGATTACTCTGTGTTCATTACAGTGTTTGCCGAAACGAAACAATGTGCTTTTCACTGACATACTCTACCGTTGTTAGTCGGCTTTGGTGTCGCCTTCTTCTTCGTCTTTGAAATAGTCTTCGTCGCCGAAGACGTCGTCGTTACCAAATGCACGAGAGTCACGTCTAGTGGCCCTGCTCCGTCATGTGTTCGGCCACTTCGCTGCAGAGTCTCGTGGCAGCGGCCGGGTCCTTCTCGTACACGCCGACCAGGACACACTCGGCACTCTTGAAGGTGACGCAGCCGCCGCCGTCGCCGTTGCTCGCGTAGATCGCCTTGCCCGAGTCGATCTTGCCCGGCGTGTAGGCGTCCGTGCCGCTGCCGAGGGCGATGCCGTGCGCCGCAAGTCCCGACATGTCGCCCTTCAACGCCGCCACGATGTGCCGCAAACCTGCAGAGGGAGGGCTGATATAGGCAGAAAACTCGATGGGTGGGTGGGTGGGTGGATGGGTGGGTGGGTGGGTGGGTGGGTGGGTGGGTGGGTGGGTGGGTGGGTGGGTGGGTAAATCGATGTATGGATAGGTGGATGGGTGGATTGATGGATGGATGGATGGATGGATGGATGGATGGATGGATGGATGAGTGGAAGGATGGATGGATGGATGGGTTGAAGGATGGATGGATGGATGGATGGATGGATGGATGGATGGATGGATGGATGGATGAATCGATGGATAGGTGGATGGATGGATGGATGGATGGATGGATGGGTGGGTGGGTGAGTGGGTGGGTGGGTGGGTGGGTGGGTGGATGGATGGATGGATGGATGAATGAATGAATGAATGAATGAATGGGTGGGTGGGTGGGTGGGTGGGTGGGTGGGTGGGTGGGTGGGTGGGTGGGTAAATCGATGTATGGATAGGTGGATGGGTGGATTGATGGATGGATGGATGGGTGGAAGGATGGATGGATGGATGGATGGATGGATGGATGGATAGGTGGATGGATGGATGGATGGATGGATGGGTGGGTGGGTGGGTGGGTGGGTGGATGGATGGATGGATGAATGAATGAATGAATGAATGGATGGATGAATGGATGGATGGATGGATGGATGGATGGATGGATGGATGGATGGATGGATGGAAGGATGGCTGGTAGGAAATGAGGAGAGAGGTGAGCATGAGCAGAAGGAGATTGGGAAGATAAACAAGGGAAACAGATGGAGGCAGGGAACAAGAAAGGCTGAATGTACTGGTAGGTGGAAGGAAAGATTTGTGAAAGAGGGGAGGGAGGGTGAATGCTTGAGTGGGTGGAAGAATTTATTTGGATGAGTGGGCGTTGTGTGGTGTATGGACGAACAGGTATATGGACGAACATATGGATAGATGAAGATTTGGATATATTGTTGTGTGTAAATGAAATACAGATAGAAAGGTAGGTGAATGAAGGGTTGGATGGTTGCAGGAATAGATAAGAATTTAAAGGATGGGGACATTGGGGGACGAACTTATGAATAGACAGCGCATCAGTGTGTGTGTGTGTGTGTGTGTGTGTGTGTGTGTGTGTGTGTGTGTGTGTGTGTGTGTGTGTGTGTGTGTGTGTGTGTGTGTGTGTGTGTGTGTGTGTGTGTGTGTGTGTGTGTGTGTGTGTGTGTGTGTGTGTGTGTGTGTGTGTGTGTGTGTGTGTGTGTGTGTGTGTGTGTGTGTGTGTGTGTGTGTGTGTGTGTGTGTGTGTGTGTGTGTGTGTGTGTGTGTGTGTGTGTGTGTGTGTGTGTGTGTGTGTGTGTGTGTGTGTGTGTGTGTGTGTGTGTGTGTGTGTGTGTGTGTGTGTGTGTGTGTGTGTGTGTGTGTGTGTGTGTGTACGAGTGGATGGATAAATAGATGGATAAATAAAATGGTTAATGGATGGGGATTGATGTATAGAATGGTGAATGGGTGAAGATGGATGCGTGAATATCTATATAAATTACAGATAGTAACCATATAAGGCGAGTTGGTAAATATACAATTTGCTGGCATTTACAGCAGTGCATCGCACGTCGTCACATTGACCTTAGAGCATCACTTAACAGCTGTGTTGCTACTAGACTAGAACCGGTTAGAGCAGCAGATGTGTAGCGGACAATACAAATGTACTTGTTGGGATTTACCTTCTTGGCTGGGACTGAAGTTACCGGGCGCCACAGCCCGGATCTCGCAGTCGCTGTAGCTGACGATAACGGCATGGGTCAACTTGTCTTGCTTCATCAGCGTCTCGTCCATCAGATTCTGTTCCCATGGATACTTGGCACCCGGTTTCTCCCCCTTCTTTCGCTGTAAAATAGGTTCAGACTCTTCAGCATCCGCGTCTTTTTGCTGCAAGTAAATAGGTCACGACAAAAGGTTAATATCGTGCTACATCGTGCTAGGTTCAATAATGTTTTAGTAACCACTTAATCAACCAGTTAATGGTTTCATCCAATATAGTGATTTTCCTATGGTCAACAACACATTTTCATATACCGACTAACTTTCACCACATCATTTAAGGGCATCGCTTCTCTCTATAATTTGCACTTATAAGAATTAACTTCAAACGTCGACTCCATCCAGTCCGTCGTATTTGGTACAGCTGACTGTTTGTTTACCATCGGCTAAGTTTTTAACGTTTTAGAGTCATGCGCCAAAAGCATTTGTATGGAAATGCATGTATCTATCACTTACATACGGGAACAATTCACTAAATCGTCACATTTCATTCTCCATAAATTTAACACTGAATTGTTGCCCAAAACTAACGTACGACTTTATACCGCTATTCGCCGGTTCATTTGTTCCTAATTCAGCCGCTGTTTGTCTACATTTACGCCGTGTGTTTACATATTTCAAATATGTATAAGCTAAAATGCGTGTAAGCATTTAAGCTGTGTAAACATACAGCATATGTGTAAACAAACAGCGGCTGAATTAGCAAATCAGGAGCAAAAAGCCTAAAGACTAATCGTGAAATCTGCACAATTATTTCCGCACGAAAGATGCATCTAACCTCTCAAAATCACATTTCACAGATATTTCATATTTCACAGACATTTCATTCATAATCGTGAAAGCGGAACAAAATAGTAGCCTGACCCCGAACAGTTTTACGATACCTGGACGATGTGTAGCCTACATACTTAGGCCGACTTACCGAGCATATAGAGGCGCAACAACCCATGTCTACACTCAGAGCGTCGAGTTGTCAATCGGCGAATATCGTGTCTGCAATATGCCCGTTGTCGACAGTCTTTTGCGTCACACGAACATGGCTGAAGTTGTTACAAGTCACAACAACGACAACAATTGCTAAAAATCCCGTGACTAGAGCCGTCTTGTGATCGAAATGGGTCACACGACTCTGAGTCAGTTCCAGTGCACCGTGCCCTCCCGACCTATTTATATACTGGCTTGTTGTCGAAAGGGTGTGTTTACGAGTGCATTCGTGAGGTAACGGCGACCTCTACAGGCTAAAGCTGGCGGGTTCAGTTGGCCACAGTTTGGGAAAATACATGCCATTGGCTGTTAAAAATGATGGTAAACCCGATGTGGTATAGGACGGTTAGGCAGTAAACAAGGGCACATTGATATATCGCTGGTTCGGTGCTCAAGTGTTCGCCCGAGTCAGTCATAAAAAACAAAGGTATAATTTCATTATCAACATTCAAAGCACCAGTTTCATTGGGAGGATGTCATAAATGTGTTCCTTTGGACGGGACACCAACAGGCGAGAGCCTTCTACGTAAATGTTACGCCGGTTGATTATTTCATAAACGGTTAATTATTATATAAAAGGTTGATTATTACATAAATTAATTATGCAGCCTTGTGCAACCTTACAAGTGTGACTATGACAACATTGTCTCCTCTAAAGATAAGCCATGCAATAATCATAGTCGTTATTAGAATCCATAAAACATGAATACAGAAGAACAACGTCAACTGCTCACGTGCCTCTACATTCAACTAACCATTACATATTATTTAGCCACACAAACACGTGCTAGGGTTAAAACGTTAACAAAGAGTTCCACTCATTATTATTTATCGCATATTGTTTTATGCACGACAGAACTCATACCACTTTCAACCAGTCGTTCTCTATCGAGCCAAGTGACACCGCGTCTCACCACTCAACGTCACCTGTGGTCATCTGTGGACTTTGGTCAGTTGCTGGCGCCGTTTCAGGCCCTGGTTACAAACAACAACACTAACTTTGCAGCATGCCCCCGCGCTACAGACTTTGCACAGTGTGTTATCAGTTTACACCATCAGCGAGACGTAGGTTTACAACATGCAGAAATGCCTGTTTTATACGGTGTTTATTGTGTACCGGGTATATAATGTTACGGTTACACATTAAACAACAACTTCGACCACAAACGGTTTGTGAGATATTTTTTATGTCAAATAACAATCTAATGTTTCTTACCTTTTGGCTATGCAAGAGTTGCAACTTATTACAAACTCACAGTAAACGGGAGTATAACTATCGCTTATTTTTTTCTCTGTAGCAAGTGCCGAATAATTACGAATAATGGCATACTAGCCATTCTTTCGATGCTCTGTGCGATAACAAGCGCCTCGAACGGTGCAAAACATTGCACATTACAGTCATATTACACGTATTTGCTTATTCGGTAGTGCAAACTAGACCACCCTGACCTCAGGCCAGAAGTGGCATTCCGACCCATGAGCACGGAATGATCACTAACTGTTTACTAATAAGGTGAAATGGCCCCTGAACAAACAATGACATTTGATATGACATGATAACAGTCTTATCGCACTGGGGCCGAATTCTTACTAAGGTTGACAGTGAGTATGTTTGATATTATGATTACGACTTGGTTGTCAACTACCATAGAAAGACTTAAGCGGTCACGTAGCGTAGGCGGACTTAGGGGGCCAGGGGCATAGCCGTCATCCTAAACATACAATGCGTCTCGTTGCTTCAATGACCCATGCAGCTTGTGATTCCACCCCGGCACTAGACTAGAAATTAACAATTATACCTCATAAAAGTATTCAGAACGCATGTTTTGAGCTGTAAGTTTATTTTTATATGGAAAGCCTCGACAACCCCCCAGCAGGAGGGAGTGCCCTACCCCGGCACCAACCCCCAGCAGGAGGGAGTGCCCTTCCCCGGTACCAACCCCTAGCAGGAGGGAGTGCCCTGCCTCGGCACCAACCCCCAACAGGAGGGAGTGCCCTGCCTCGGCACCAACCCCCAGCAGGAGGGAGTGCCCTGCCTCGGCACCAACCCCCAGCAGGAGGGAGTGCCCTGCCTCGGCACCAACCCCCAGCAGGAGGGAGTGCACTACCCCGGCACCAACCCCCCAGCAGGAGGGAGTGCCCTGCCCCGGCACCAACCCCCAGCAGGAGGGAGTGCCCTGCCTCGGCACCAACCCCCAGCAGGAGGGAGTGCCCTGCCTCGGCACCAACCCCCAGCAGGAGGGAGTGCACTACCCCGGCACCAACCCCCCAGCAGGAGGGAGTGCCCTGCCCCGGCACCAACCCCCAGCAGGAGGGAGTGCCCTGCCCCGGCACCAACCCCCAGCAGGAGGGAGTGCCCTGCCTCGGCACCAAGTCCCAGCAGGAGGGAGTGCCCTACCCCGGCACCCTCTGTGGACATTAAACGATGTGCTCCACGGAGCAGCTACTCGCGCGGCTGCTGTGCAGTTTCAGCATACGGCATCAATACAAAATTAAGCCCCCTCCCCCATAATTTGTTTTCCTCCTACAGGGAAGGTTACATGTCATTGATATTTTCCGAGAACGTGCCCGAAATGAGTAAGATTATATATTTGTTCTGGATTCATACATCATCGGGTGAGTTGACTGTCGAGTTTTCTTGGATAATGGGTTCCAGATGATGCAGGCTAACATTGTGTTGCTTGGAGGCAACTGAAGTAAGAGGTTTTGCTACGATATGACAGAAGTAATGTCGGCTGTGACGCGGCTACTTTTTCTTTCCCATCATTTTACAGAGGAAACAGACCATTAATCTCGTTACTTGCAAACGACGATTAGTAGTGGCCGTAGATGCCGGACGAATGAACAGTGACATTACAAACAGCAGTATCGCATTGCCAGGTAAGGTGGCCGTTAACTGCCTCAACAGAAGAATAACTACTCTACACGTTGCATGTGTTTAACGGTTCTGATAACGGGGATGTTACCGAATCTAGTAATTAATATGCAACCAACAACGATTTTGTGTAATCAGTGCGCTTAGTAGCTTTCATCCACCTACCTTAATGTTCAGACTGTCACTGGTGGCATTCTAGGTCAGATTGTTGGCTCAGCTCGACACAATTTGTTGAGTGCCAAATTAACCACATGCTGTGCGGGAGTAGCGACATACCAGCAGCATAGCCTCGATCCGCCGAGTGATCGGTGGAAGCGTCACGGCTGAACTGACGACCTGGGTGACGGAGGCAGACCGGCGGCGTGGAATGATATGGGATCATGCCTCAGTTAGACTTCCTGGTGTGTTACGAATGTATGGCACAGTAATTTTAGATATGTGTAATTAAAAAATCATATCATCTGACATAACTGCATTTGAGCAGACACATTGGCAAGTTTGCTGGTAGAACACGTTAGCAGTGTAACCGTGGATTTTTAGATGATTTAAATAGGCAGAAGGATTTTTGGCAATTTTTTCGCCACAAGGCACGTCTTCGTAGTAATTTATGCAGAAATTGGTAAATATTGACGGGTATGGCACGTTCAGCCGTTTTAAAAGAGTTAGAAATATGTGATTTTGACAAAACTAGACCAGCATGTCAATGAGATGATGACAACTGCAGGAAAGAAGTTTCAGAATTTTTGATGGTCACGTTTTCTTATAATTGTGCAAAACGTTAACATGGTCACCAATGGGAAACGTAACAGTAGGCCGAACCCAAATAGGCACTCGGGCAACGGAATTGCGGTAGCCATCTAACAGTCATGGAGGAGTGTTTTTTATCAAAAATATACTGATAAAAACGTGTGTATGTCACCAAACAATGAGTGTGTAGTGTGGGCAAGCTGCACAAAAGGAAGAATTGTTAAATATGGAGCTATTAATTGCCGACTCAGGTGTTGATACAGTCGTGTAGTGACAGTGTATAGGCTTAGTTACATGTTCCAGCATAGAATCACACGAATAAATCAAAACGGCTGCTAACTTGCCTCATGTTGCGTGCGTTTGACTTAGAACATTGTCTATGTCAGGCTAGTTAATATTATATTATTATATACATTTTATTAATTCCATATAGTCAACAAGAGCATTACTTGTTAATCGCCGCTATTGTTTAAATTTTGTAACCGTCTCATTGAGGATATATCGTATAACTGATCTACTATATATATATATATATATATATATATATATATATATATATATATATATATATATATATATATATATATATATATATATATATATATATATATATATATATATATATATATCACATGTCAGCTGATGCACATCAAACTTTATAGCACAACATTAAAATGTACATTTATTTGAATTTGAATTTATATATATATATATATATATATATATATATATATATATAAATATTCAAATTCAAATAAATGTACATTTTAATGTTGTGCTATAAAGTTTGATGTGCATCAGCTGACATGTGAAGCTATTTGATGATTAATAAGATATTTAGTTTTAGTTGTCGATAAACACCTTTTTTATCGTGTGCTAAAATTGCCCGAAAGAGTTTATGGTAAGCTAAAAGCATAAAATAAGCAAATTTTTTTGCATGGGAAATCAACTTTAATTTTCATAAATGTCTATTCACCACGTCTCAATACCCATGTCATGTTGTGTGCAGTTCTCTGTAAGTGAACGGACACATGGAGTTGAAGGTATGCAAGTCTATCCGTAGCTAACCCCATCCCTAGCTAACCCCGTCTCTAGCTAACCCCTTCCCTAGCTAACCCTAACTACGAAGTGATTTACAGAAGATATAGCCATTCCCAAAGGCACATGTTGATAGGAAAAGTGAATAGTTTGCTTGGAAAAGGCGGACAGCAGTAACGATCACGAATAGCATGGTATAAACCGGATACCAAAATGGATATTTGCTCAAAAGTAGGGGGTATGGCATCAGTTTGTGAGGGAGCAGGTAGCTATTTTGCAACAGAATAGTCATTGGTGGTATTAGTTATGTGGCGCAGTGCATTGTTAATAATGTGTAAACAATTTGGACAGAATAGTTGTATGTTGGTTCTGTCACAGCTACTGGAAGCAGAATTGTCAAATGTGGCCGCAACGGGTATCTGGTCATCTGACACCCCTTTATGGTGGCGTATCCAAATCAAGCAGTACGCCATGTACCCTGTCAAGTAGAAGCACGAAAGCAGTCACATAAACAATAAAATTTAACAAGTCTGACGCATTGAAATTCACTAAAAATCCTGTTAAATGTAACAAATTGTCACTTTTCGGACAAAGTTGCGCCATATTTGGTTAAAAATCAAGCAATTATATAAATATTAATTTGAAAATAAGTAGTTGGTATATTTAAAGAAACACTAAGTAGGTTTCATTGGTTCGCAATGCTCTAGAAATCTAGTGTGCATGGTCTATGCTTTATCAAGTGTCAAAATTGACATATAATTAAATTATGTGACTGGTATTATTATGGGCAGGACACTGTTTTGATTTGGCTGTGAAAGAAATAATAATGACATGACAAGCAGGAGTGTTCCATAATGGGTTTACAGATACATTGTGCCGCAACATGATATAAAATTGGACACTTTCACAAAAAAAGCTTCCCTATTTGGGATCATGCCTCAGTTAGACTTCCTGACGAATGTAGGGCACAGTAATTTTAGATATGTGTAATTTTCAAAAAATCATATCATCTGACATAACTGCATTTGAGCAGACACATTGGCAAGTTTGCTGGTAGAACATGTTAGCAGTGTAACCGTGGATTTTTAGATCATTTAAATAGGCGGAAGGATTTTTGGCAATTTGTTCGCCACAAGGCACGTGTGCGTAGTAATTTACGCAGAAATTGGTAAATATTGACGGGTATGGCACGTTCAGTCGTTTTAAAAGAGTTAGAAATATATGATTTTGACAAAACTCTACCAGCATATCAATGATATGATGACAACGGCAGGACAGAAGTTTCAGAATTTTTGATGGTCACGTTTTCTTTTAGTCGTGCAAAACGTTAACATTGTCACCAGTGGGAAACGTAACAGTAGGCTGAACCCATATGTTTTCTGCTGTTGTGAAATGGAGGTCATCCAGGGCAGCTGTGTAGTGGTGAATTGGTGCGGGTAATTATTCACCCCCGACGTCACCCGTGAATGTGAAATCATGATTCAACATCGCGGTCCATGATGGAACTTCATGATTGTACATTTGCCAAGAAGTCGACGACGCTTTGTTACCAAGAGCGCTCGAGTTGTGTAGTGCATCTTACTGGTATATAATAGAAGAGAGTGCAATTGGTCGAGACGCCTCTCACATTTCAGGATATGTGTCTCTACGTCTAGATGCCAAATTTAACAAAGACGAATATAAACACATACATAAATGAATAAAGTTTCACATAATACATAATTTTGGTTAATAATGTGTGTTGATTTACTACCAAAGGTGATCTTTCGTGACTACGCATGCATTTTCAGACTAAGTATTTTCAAGCCTCGTTTCGTGTTACGCGCTCGCGCGATGTCAGAAGGTTGGACCAGAAAATGCGTGCGGAGTCACAAAAGACCATTTTTGGTAATCAATCAACATAAATCCTTATAAACGTTGGGTATTATGTGACACTTTATTTATTTCTGGATTTGACTACATCGAGACATAATTTTGGTAATCAATCAACATAAATCCTTATAAACGTTGGGTACTATATGACGCTTTATTTATTTCTGGATTTGTCTACATCGAGACATAATGACACAGTTGCTGAAGCGTGAACGGCGTCTCGGATAGTTGCACACTTGTCGACAACTATTTACTAATAATATGCTCTACCCTAATTGGTACTAATTGGTACTAATTGGTGTCTCGCTTCAGTGGTTTTCATGAAAATTATTATGTATGAGGAGTACCTACACAGTGTTAAAGACTCGTTAAAGATTTCGTTATACATTTCCAAACAGACGACCGCTGCGTAAATGTGACGTGTAGTAGTAGCAGTAGCAGCAGTAGCAGCAGCAGCAGTAGCAGCAGCAGCAGCGGCGGCAGCAGCAGCAGCAGCAGCAGCAGCAGCAGCAGCGGCAGCAGCAGCAGCAGCAGCAATAGTAGCAGCAGTAGTAGCCCTAGACTTGGTCGATCGGACGAAAAGCCATAAAACACTAGCATTATCTATTTTTGGATATTTGCAATTTTAGAAGCAAAAACTAATTTACAAACGTTTTGAATTAAAGCATTTGTAAATCATATAATATTTAAAAACTGCTTTTGACATAATGCCCATAACTATATCATTCCAAAGTGTACCTTACAGTAGGAACCGACGCGATACGTCACATATATAGTATGTCAAAGAGTTGTTCGTTGTTGGTTAACTTGAAATAAAGCAAAATAACTATATTTTGGTAATTAAGATTTCTGAATAATTCATACGCTGATATATCTAAATTTAGTTCTGCTGTCATTTATCGAAGTCTTAAAAATCAAGCGTTACCCTGATAAATATGTAGCACATAGTACTGCGCTTTGTTACTTGCCTTCAACAATACTCTTGATAACGTGCCAAATTGCCATGGATTTTATGAATTGACGGCGCCAACCACCTTTGATGACACGCCAAAATCATAACCCCGCCATACACATGCCGACTTTTAGCCGCCAACAGTTTGTCTGTCAACAGATATTTGGCAACTACCCATCGGTCGATCGTCAGCCGACCGATTTTTTATATGCCAGATGTCGACAAAATGTGTTGCCAACTGTTGGTGGAGAACATACACATAACGACTACATTTGAGTTGCCAACTGAAAAAGCAGTCGCAAACGTGTTGACTGAAGAATCAGTATGTGACTAGACTTTCCAGCAGGTGGAGTCACTTGTATAAACATTACATTCTAATACACCCTGGACACATATCGTGCTTTTGCCTAAAATGTAAATTGCTATACAGCAAATGTTGATGGGTCAAGCTGTCGACACAGTGGTTATTTTGGTGAACGTCCGATTTTTAAAATACAATCTTTCTACAATCCAGCAAGTTAGTGTATGTTTTGTATGTTTGTGTGTTTGTATGTTTATATGTTTGAATGTGTGTATGCTTGTATGGAAATCTCTGGAAAAGCAGTTGAATGGCTGCTACACTAGACTACTGCGAATGGTGTTCAATGTTCACTGGAAAGAGCACGTGACATATGAAGAGTTGTATGGAACAATGGTGAGGGTAACAGACCTGTCTGTTCGCTGGGAGCATAGGCCATCGACCATGGTCTTCCATTCTTGTCTGTTTGTGACCATTTTCTCCATTTTTCTCCAGGTGTATACCATCTTCTTTCTCTCATTTTCTGTGCCAGGTGTTTCTCGGCCTTCCTGTTCTTCTCTTCCCTTGTGGGTTCCATGTAAGTGCTTGTCATGTGATGCTTGTTTCTGGCTTCCTCAGTGTGTGTCCTCAGTGTGTGTCCTCAGTGTGTGTCCTCAGTGTGTGTCCTCAGTGTGTGTCCTCAGTGTGTGTCCTCAGTGTGTGTCCTCAGTGTGTGTCCTCAGTGTGTGTCCTCAGTGTGTGTCCTCAGTGTGTGTCCTCAGTCCTATCCACTTCCACTTTCTCTTCTTTATTTCATTTCTACTCGCAGTTGTTTGGTCCTTGGTCCAACGTACGCCATAGTACTGAACGGTGTGTTGGCATATGACAATGATTCTTTAAATTATTTGATTTTCAAATGATGTGAACTGCATACATAGATCATTCCTTATATGCTCACACCATTAATATGCGAAATAAAACCAAATGCAGAGAATTGTGCGAAATAAAATTATTAAGACTGATAGAGGTAAGGCAGATGGAGAAGAGACTGGATAGTTTTCACCTTCGTTGCCTCAGACGCATCCTCGGCAGACGCATTCTGGCAGGCCAGGGTCGCGAACACAGAAGTCCCGGGGCGTGCTTTTTTCTGATACAAACTGTATTAGGCCAGTGGGGTATGGGGTCACGTTCATCGGATAATTAACGGTCGCATGCCGAAAGATCTCCTGTATGGTGAACTTGTGACTGGATCGCTGCCTACTGGCCGTCCATATCTCCGCTACAAAGACATGTCAGCGTGACATGTTTTCATGCACCTGCCGTGCATGAAATGGTGGGCACCGATACAAACATTTGGGAGACAGCTACCGATGGTCGAGGTCATTGGAGGCTAACTGTTCAGAAGGGCACCAGAAGAGGAGAAGAGAAACGAACTACACAACTGGTAGAAAAGAGAGACGACGGAAAACAGAAGTCTGCAAATCCTGCATCTTCTCAGCCCACTGCCTTCACTACAGCGAGTGCGGCAGAGAGTGCCATTCCCGGGTGGGGTCCTTGCTCCAGGTGAGACACGATGCGGAGTTGACCACCACGGTGCAAACCACTGTATTGCGAAATAAATGTTTTCTTAAGATTTGATGTACTTGCTATAAAGCTAATTTGTCCACATTCTTGCGTCCAGTATGCTATTGTCGTCGGCATCCACCACGATTAGTGTATATCAAAATATTCCTACGATTGGGATTCTCTAATTGCAGTTAACTAATATATATTGATTTCGTTCACAATACATTTGCTAATGCTGTAGTGATGTTGCATATTGTTGACACAAACATAAAAATCATACTACTGGAAAATACAAGCTTCAGTGAGTTAACTACGAGACAGTCATTTGGCAGCATTGCTCATAGGCACGACCAACATGCCGTCCCCATGACAACGGATGGGAAGTTCATGGAGATATTCCGATGCACTGTGTAGGCAATCCAGCAGCACCACAGGCTGTGCTTAAGTATGTTAGCTACAAATGTCAGAAGCCTTCAGGCATTTGTTGCACGTGCAAGCCGAACCATTTGAGTTGTATTGGTGCTCTGGTGCCACTACGATGCGGATGGGTTTGAGAACCGACCAGTCCCACTAACGTATAGGGTAAGGTGGGGCAAGATGCCCCTATGCGAGAAACTGCATACCCCCTACATCTAGTCATAAGGCTAGAAAATAAGAATTTTGAGATAGCCAAATGGAGCCGCATATCTTCATGTCCACCTGCTTACAATATGGCTGCAGCAGAAATAAGCTACGCTGTAAGCTATTCACAATAAAATTTGAACTTCGTAATTATACAATTCGCCCTTACCAAAGTGGGTCTATGTACAATAGCCACGGGAAACTGAGACAAATAAGTAAATGCGTACAATAGGCTAATACGATTATAGCAGTGGTATAAATGTATCTGTTGGAGGCGGTATTTGAAACAATATTCAAATAAAGAAATTATAATATTGCAAACGCCCAGAGGGGGTCTCTTGTCCCGTGGGTGGGCTTCTTTCCCATGTATACTTGGGTCCTCTTCTAGAAACCTGCCCGAGGACTAAATCCACTAGTAACCACTAGTGATAACAGAATGATTTAAATATGCAGTGTATTGTTTAACAAAGCAGCGTGAATGACCTTCGATAATGCTTTTAAGTCACCTGTTTTAAATGTGAAACATCACTACCAGCTTCAGAAATGCAAGGAACCACGTGAAAGCGATATATTAGTCTTTAATGAAAACATACTTCGATCTGATACATAAAAAGCAATTGACGCGAAAAATCGGTTACTAATGGCTTATTAATGGACACACGCGACACTGGAGAGTATATTTCAAAGGACACAAAATACAGCTTCGTCGTTCGTATAAATAAAGAAGTAGCTTTCAGAACTTTCAGAACCATAAACAGGGAAGAAAAATCCTTCCCATTTGGAAAGAAATAAATTGACAAATGATGAAGAACGTCTAATGCTTTTTTGGTTTGGATTTAGTCTGAGTTTGACGTTTGTGAATTATTTTCTTACTATCTTACATTGGACATGAATATGACGCATTATGTTCAAGGAAGTTTGAATCTCTTTGTATGTCTCAACATAGTTGTTGGCAAATCACAAACTGGCAAGTCAAGTATCAAGTCATGGACCTGCAAGTCAAGGCAAGTCTCAATCCATGACCCCCCCCCCAAGTCACCAAGGTTCACTATAATAGTTCTTGTTTTTCTGCGGTAAATTTTAGCAGCACATTTAGGCGGATGCTGCCCAGCCAAAACATTAGCCAGTCATAACAAATACCTAATAAGTATTGTATTCGGTGTTGCCTGCCACAACAACATGGTCTCGTTTTGCGTACGGTACGAGCTACCAGATATGTTGGCAAGTCACAAACTGGTAAGTCAATGACTTCCAAGTCAAACTAAAATCTCCAGTAATTTTCTCAATTCCAAGTCAAGTCAAAATGGGCGAATTGATTCAACAAGCTTGTCTCAAAGACATACATTAGATGAATAGTTTACTTGCAAAACTAGGTAACCATTATTATGCGAGTGGAGTAATCAATTAAACACGTATAGAATATTATGAAATAAATTTTTCCCAACTTGAAATTACGTGTGCTATATCAACAACACCCATGGAGGACGCCATCTTGATTTAGCATTTCACATAGTCAGATGCAGTGAATGCGCGTTTGCTTTTTTGATCCTGCATATAACATCTTCATCCATTCTCCCCTCTACTTCAGTTCAGTTTTGATTGGCACCTCCGTCGATCCAGTAGATAGGATCTCGGGTATCAGTGTTATTTGTACTCTTTTTGCTCTTGTTACTTGTGTTGTTGTTACTTGTTACTTGTGTTGTTGTTACTTGTTACTTTTGTTGTTGTTACTTGTTACTTGTGTTGTTGTTACTTGTTACTTGTGTTGTTGTTACTTGATACTTGTGTTGTTGTTACTTGTTACTTGTGTTGTTGTTACTTGTTACTTGTGTTGTTGTTACTTGTTACTTGTGTTGTTGTTACTGAATTTTGGGAAATTGGATGTAAACTATAAAATGGGAGATACTGTTCTAGGTAGTACCACAAAAAAGGATTTATGAATATATGTGCTTATATGACAGTTTCGTAGCAGTGTAGTACTGCAGCTTCAAAGGGTAATCAAATGCGTGGGTTGATAAGGAGAAATATCACATATAAGGAAAAGAGCTAAATATACTTCTGCATAAAGCAATAGTTAGGCCTCATTTATAGTAATGTATACACTCTTGGATACTATAGCGTAAGAAGGATATATATATACGCTAGAACAAATACAGAAAAGAGCAACTAAAATTATTCCAGAACTGAGATACCTTAGTTATGAAGAACGCCTAAAAGAATATGGTTTAGCAATCTTAGAGAAAAGGATGGTTAAGAGGAGATCAAACTGAAGTTCTAAGATATTGAATGGGTATGAAAATATTGATAGAAATATTTTTCTCACTTAAAAAAGATAGTAGAACTTGATAGATTGGATATCAGTAAGTACTCATTCTCAGTAAATACTCATTGTTTAAAAACAAAACTGATAAATATCTCAGAAGGGTGGGTTACACATAGTTCAACAATTGTTAGACTCCCGATAAGCCAATGGCTTCCTTGTCCACTTGCCATCTGGGTTTTTGCTTGGATGGCAATCTTGTTCAATTTTACCTATCGCGTACCGCAGTATGCTATTGTGTCAACATAGATTTAAGACGGACTGGTAAATCGGATAACCTATCATTTTTAAATTACGTTATTTAGCCAATAAAATTATGTTATTAAAACAATAGAAGCTAGATTAGCTAGTCGTATTAGCGTGTTTACACGGACTTTATCCGGCCTTGTGTTAGACCGGTCTGAAGTTAAACCGGATAAACTCCTCTGTGTGAACGCAGCTTTATTCAAGTTACGTAACGGACACCGCAGGTGCAGCTTGCTATTGTGTCGTCATACCCCCCGACAGTGGCGCCACCCAGCATATCAACACTACCACAACTTGATTATAACTTCAAAATGAACGTTTGCGGAGTGTATAAAACCGTATAGAGAAATGGTTTGCTGGGCAACGTCATTGTTATTTACGACTTGTTACGTCATTGCAACAGGCAACCGAGTAACGTAACATTGTTTAAACGAACGTTGTTGTGTTTCTAGACACAGTTTCAATACAGACGCTATCCACAATTGTACGCAATTGAAACTGAGATATTTCTTGAAAAAAAATGTGGAGTTCACCAAATGAAATAAAGATGTGCAGAATATGCACATCAAATGTAAGGGAAATAGTGAATGACGTCACTGGTGTGGAGTTTGGTGCTGTCACTCTTATTCAAGTTACGTATCGTGCACTGCATTATGTTGTTGTGCAGTCACTCTTACTTAAGTTACGTAATGCGCACCGCAGTGTGTAATTGTGCTGTCACTCTTACTTAAGTTACGTAACTCGTACTGTGGTGTGCTTGATGGGTGCTTTTGCGAGAAAAAAATTTTTTTTTCGTCGCGACGTAAACGCGTTGGTGTTTCGCGACTTTGCATCGACAGTGTTAGCCAATGATAAAGAAAAAAAAGAACGTTATTGAAGGAAAATTCGAAGGACGCAAGCTAGATGCAGGCAAGGAATAAAGGATGTAATACATTAATATTCTAAACATATTGCTTGAAAGACCAGCCAATGACATTCAGCTGCTGACAACTGCAAATGATGGAATTGTGCGGATGAGGGTCATAATGCCAACGTCACCAGTCATGAACAAACATGTCACGGCAATAGGACGCTCATAAGTAGAGACGCAAATCATGACTTGGTCATTTTGTCGTCACAATAATTATTGTTTAAGTTACAAATTTAATTTGTATAATTACCTATCAAGCATTTTCGTCCAAGCAACCAGCATATTTACTGCACTGCTCACTCCTGCAAGACAGCCCAGACAGCTTCGAGCTTCCAATTCTAATCTACTTGTTATTTTCAGTGTTAAAGGTGCTTAATCAATTCGGTTTTTTTGCTAATCTCATTTCAAATTAATTTTGCGAAAAAACAAACTTACCTAGTATCCACTGCAACATGCTAGCTCGTTTGTGTAACTTTTGTACGTAGTTTTTTGTGAAATTATCAGACAAACTATTAAATTAGTTAATGCGTGTTCAAGCTTTAACTGAAGTGAAAATGGAAATGCCGAAAAATAAAAATGTTCTTCCTTTGTGAAATTTCGTAACTCTGTCATGTGACGTGTCATGCGAGAGGATGGAGGTCACGCCTATGATCAGCATTGACCCACCCAGTGTTTACTATTTTGGATATCCACCATTTTGATCCTTGCCAGATTTAATGGCTAAAGTAAATTTTTTCGATGATTTGAAAAAAAAGGCATTTTTTTATTAAACAGATTATTATTATTATTATTATTATCATCATCATCATCATAGTGATAACAATGGTGATGATCATGATGTTGACGGCGACGATGTTCATAATCGACGACGATGATGATGATACCGACAAAAACGAACGATGACAATGATGACAATGTTGATGGCAGCGATGATGATTACGACAACATAGATGACGATGATTATAAAGACGATAACGATGTCAATGATGATAACGATGATGACGATGATAATGATAATGACACACCGGTGGTTGGTTCTTGTCACAACCACTTTTGTCGCCGCGTCGCCGGTGCAAGCGTCGATTCGAAAATCAATGCGGCTGCCATGAAAGAGGGACACGGCTCGCCCGCCGCGGTGGCAGCGCAGCGTCCCCTCTTCAGCAGTCCACTTACCGGGCCCCACGCTACCTAGCCCTTCATTTCATTCACAATGGAACGACTCGACGAACGCCTGTGTCACAGCCGGCACGCGGTCGAGCCACCCAAGTGTGTGTGCGGGCGAACGGCAAGCTCCTAGCGGCCGTAATTACGCACGAGTTCACGACAAATCGAGTGCACCTGGAGGGAAATGAGTTTCCGTCCGCCCGTCCAACCTCTCGAGTGTTCTAACCGTAATCACGTCATCTTCTTCGTCGATGTGCCTCGAGTGGTCGTCCTGTTACGTGACGCCGAATGTCATGTCATCTTGATTGTCCTTTATCTGTCACAACTCTCGTGTAGATGTGTCATTGGTGGAAGCTCTCGCAATTTGACAGTGTCCTACATCAAACATCATCTAAATTATTCGCCATCTGTTTGATACTGGTGTCTGATTTAATGTTCGCCGTCGTCTCAAATGAACAATATCATAACATCTACCCTTACTTTTGGAACTGACATGTTTTAACTATATTTACTTATTTTGACTGACATTGGTTTAACCATCAGCTTCTTTTGCATTGATTGTACTATTATTTCTGCAATGCCATTCATATACACACTAACGTGCAATAATTCCCATCATTTACGCTCGTCGTTCGCAGGGGCTCCTATGCAAGGCTGTTATATATGCGCATTCATCTTCATTAGCTTTCACCGTCGTCACCTTTGACCGAGTTTCCTTTAACCGTTATAATTTTCTGCATCGCCGACCAGTCGTCATGTTAAATTTCTGTCAACGCCGGCTCCCGCAGTCTTGGTGGTGCGCGGGGTGGCTGCGACCGTAACACAATGCCTGCTTCGGGAGGATTAAATGCGAGACCAGAGAGCCGCTCAGACCGACTGCGCTATCAAAGCCTCGAACACAGAGCTTGACGGCGGCTGTGCATGTTCACTGCGCCTGCTGCTTATGATAATGTTTCCAGCCACTTTCGCCAGACGCAGCCCTGGACGTGTCCAAGACGCAGTGTCGTCGACGCCGGATCTATCGACTTTGCTGCACGCGCCATTTTGCTGCATCTGATCGTCGCCGGGAGGATCCAGCAACCGCCGAGTGCATTTTTCTATCGGGGTTCTCGCCGACGCTGGGTGGACTCCGTGAACGTATTCCTGTGTCGTGTCGCACTCGGATTCCACAACTTGGCACTGACTGGAGCGTAGGTCGTTGACGGCCGTTCACTAGCAGATCGATAGTCGGTGTTACACGGACGTGATTACTAACGCCAGGGGCCGATCGATCAGTTGTCGTTCGTAGGACATACTACTAAAATAGCGTGAATGACAGAGACGTTGCAGCACATTAGTGATATACTAATCTAAACGTCGGGACAGAGCTACAAAAACAACTCTACAGACGAGGAGTGTTTGCCTATGAAACAATACGGAGAAGCAACGAATGAATAATTGATATGAAAACGAGTATATGAAGCACTAAGAAGAAAATCTAGGTGATCCTTGGTCACGAACAGGAGTAGGTGTATTCAGGAGTACCCTGATACAAGAAGAACATCACTCTTGTGCAAGGAAATACGCAGAGAAAATCACGATGCACATGTGCAAACATCAAGGTGGGAAAAATGCACAAGTTTACTCCTGGTACACGTCGGTAACGCATCTGCAAGGACATATTTCGTGGTAAAAACACAAGAAGCCGGGGTTGCGAAGCAATAAAGATCATCCGTCAGAAGGACATCTACAAAACACAGAAAGACATATAGAGGACTACAGTAATACACCAAAGGGAGACATGTGGCTCGTCATCGTGCAACAACTTAAAGCAAGGGAAGTTGCAAGACTACCACGGAGCCACTCGACACAGGTGGGGCAGTAAGAACAAACACACCCGGACAATAGGAGTTTTGTAGGCGAAGTCACGAAGATGACTCGCGAGGACAAGAGCAACGCTACGAGGGACGAACAGCGTCCAATGAATAATGTCGAGGGCGGAGACGGCGATGTCCGCTTCCAACAGTCGCGACGTGGCCGGGTCTGGACCGCCGGACCAACAGTCGTACTTGCGGTCACCCTGGCTGTCATGCTGACCATCCTACTGGTCGGTCTTGTCGTCGGCTTGGTCGTGAAGAGCAACTGCCACCAGCCGGTCGCAATCCCCGCCGCGCCGGAGCCGGTGCTCAGCGGCCACAAGACGGTGCCCCCGAAGCCGACGATAGACCCTATCTTGCCCTGGTCGAACATCCGTCTACCACGGAGCGTGATCCCCAGCGTGTACACGGTCGAGTTGAAGATCGACCTGCTCCATTTCAACTTCTCCGGGTCCGTCAGCATCAACGTATCGGTGCGTAAGGACACAGAATACGTGATCGTGCACACAAACGACCTGATCATCTCCGAGTCGGACGTCTCTGTCGATGATATTGCTTCCGGCAGTACGGTCGCCATCGTCCGGCAAATCGACGAACAAATAAACCAGTTCCACGTGCTGCAGACATCGCCTGCACTCCGAGCTGGCCACGACTATACGATCCACTTTGGGTCCTTTCGCGGACAGCTCGGCGATGGACTCCGGGGGCTCTACCGGAGCATGTATAAGGACCAGCAGGGCGAGACCAGGTGAGTTCTTCTGTTACAGCCATTTGCTCTAGGCACTTATCAGTTATCACCATCTAGACATCAGGAGGACAGTTCCATAGTGGTTCACAATACTTCTGCTTGGTGTCTGTCCTGTACACGTTTTAGAGATTCAGTAAATGTTATCCGGAATACAGAAACAAACTTGTTTTCTCTGTCTATTATTTGATTGCCAAGCTATCTATCTCTTCACTTCTTTACTTCTGGAACAATGACCTTAAATTTGGGATCGCCTCCATCAGGTCTGTCTTGCATATTTATGGTGATGGAGAGACACTTAACACAATGACTAGAGCGTTGTCGTGGTGTGGTGCGTCCATGCATCACTGAGAACATTTGTCTACAAGTGTAGACGTCCTTGGCTACGCGCACATTCCTTGTGCGTGCTGTAAATACAGCACCAGCGTATGTTATCATACGTCATCCCTAAAAGTGACCAGTATGTTAGAAGATGCAACACTAGGTGTTGTTGCGTTGATTTCAAAAAAGTTATTCCGTATATTTGTGATTACATTCGGAATCTAATAGTTTATACATCTTGTCTGGTATTTTCGCTAAACAATGGCTAAGCTTGGTAATTCACCCAGCATTGTCTTCAGAATGACAGGAAATTACATCATTGATGTGCTGTGACACATTTTGTCTGCATTTTTAAGTTCTACTTTTATTTCACATCTGCACCTATTGCACTTGTATTATATAACTGATGTTTCTCTGTTGTGATAACTGCGCGTCAAAGTACAGGTGCATAAGTTTCAATAATGACGAGCATAGCCATAGGCACCGTTCTCAAAGCAACAGTCCTTGTTATCGAGAGCTAGAAGCGACATCTTGCGGGGTATAATAAAGTGGTGCAGAAAATCGTAAATTGCACAAATAAACGGTTAATATGATGCATCCATGCTCCATTACGTTCGTCATCTTGTGTTAAATCTAGGCATTTATCCGTATTTTCACGACACGTCTAGGCGCCTCTGCAGTGTGTTCGTCACCTGTGTTACGTCTTGGCATGTATCCATTCCTCATTTGGTATCAATTCACACGACATCACCCGACCAATCATCTAACCCACAACAGCATTCTATTTTTCATGAAAATATAAATAATAAATTGTCTCATGTCGTAATTTCGGCACAGTGAGTGAACACTTATATTAAAAGTACGACGTTTTCTCACCGGTGAATTATAGTCAAAACGTGATGAAGTGCTGCTGTCTCGTCAGACACGCAGGGACTACTATTATGTGGCGGCTACATTGACTTTCACTGCTTCCAATCAAAAGAACAGCAGCCCAGGGGAAAACGTCAGTGCAATTAATTTTTCCTGGGGACATTTGTCATTTCAGCAGCAACGTGCAAAACAAAATAGTTAATAAAAAAATTATATACTTCTTGCGTTTATTCAAATGCACCGACACACCGACACACCGACACACCGACACACCGACACACCGACACACCGACACACCGACACACCGACACACCGACACACCGACACACCAACACACCGGACTTTGAAATAAAAACATGGGAATAATAAATGTATATACTTTTTTTGTACGTCCATGACCAAATGTAATGCAGCACAAATGGATAACATAATGGATAGAATTGTCTGTCTCAATGCACCCACCCCATAACCGGTGTTAAGTAACCCACACCTTTGGGCAGAGTGAGACAATTTGTGAACACTACTTATGGAGCTATGATGTTTCTAGACTTTGTTTTATTGTGTCACGAAGTCAACAGCACATCATGTTGATTGTTCACCAGAATGATAGGCAACAAGAAAGCGGAAACGCAATGGTTTCATAAGTTGCATACATGATACGTCTCAGTGTGTCCCATGATCCCGTACTCTCACGAGTAGCCTTCGCATAACCTCTTATACAAGAAGCCACGACCTGTTCTAGTTAACCTTAAACTCGATTAATGGACGAGTGATTTCACGTTTCTCTCGCGACAGGAAGCCTCTCATGAATTCTCCGTATTCAAACTTCATATGAATACACAGGAGCATCCCTTTCTGTGTTGAATAATGGTAACTGTCACTGGATTTAACGTGTCGAGTCTCCGATGAATGCAAGGAAATCTAATTAGTTCTTCATCTATGCTTATGTAAATAGTCCATTGTCGACTCACTGTGTGGGCGGACGACGGACCTCCGCTAGAATAGAACGTACAAAGACATTTCAATCCGAACTCTGCCAATCCGAAACAAATTGCTCTACTAAGTCTTGTTTGATCACCAGTAGATATCATCTACTTAGAATTTCAGAAAGCTTTCCGCACACATGCACGCACGCACGCATGCACGCACACACAGTTGTCACGAGAAAGCCTTATTTGCTACATGGCAAAGTGGCCTCTGGTGAGGAGGTGGCCTCTTGTGATAGGGGCTTTGGGAAAACATTTAATATACCAATATGATAAATTAATGCCACTCTAATGATTTAATACATGTCTACGATATATGACTAGTTTATTACGCCCTAATAGGTCCTACCTAAAATACTTTTTATATAAAATGTAAAAATAAATTGGTAAGATCCGCTATTTGAAACACAATGTAAACACTGTAACGAAGAGTATCATGTTAATTCCAAAATATTCATTAATCGCTGCGCTATTTACAACGGGTAGTACTTTCCCAATACTTTGCCAACCCAACTGACAATTTTCGCTTGATAGGGTTTTAAGTTACCCGAGAAAATGTTACAACTTGCCTTAGTATCACATCATTAACAAACACCAGTGCTTGCATAAAACATACCCATACTGTTTACCGGCCTTAACGGCTTACGGAGCAGCTAGGGTATATAATATTCACGAAGAATTATGTGCACACAAACTGTTAGCAAGTAGACTTTGCAAAGGTTTATCATATTACCGTTTTATTTTTTGAAACAATGCAGTTTTTAACCTTGTCAATGGATACACGCGACAAGCTTAAAACAATTGACGAACATACCCCGGTCTCCCTACATTCACAAGCTAATAACTATCTAGCAAGATATGCGAACTTACCGATAATAAACTATAGCACGTCGCTCTAAAAGAAATGCAAAAACTAAGCACCGTTGTAAAGTTAATAAAGATAGTGTCGTGCACAACATGAACAACATGTCGTTGCTTTTTAACACACAACGACGAACAATTGATCGTCCTGAAAACCTGACTTTACGACTTTTTTCACCCATAAATGTTTTGTCTGACATCTAACAATGATGCTGTTTCATATCAGAAAATATGTTTTGTCGTTGAAATTTTTTAAGCTGGGCACAACAGAGGACGATGACCTGTGGCCTACATCTCGCGGTCCCCGCAGTTACGTTCACGTCGCAGCAGCACTGTATATGTACTGAGCGTGGTGACAGTTGCTACAGGGCGCAGACCACGGTTATTTTTTCATTGGTGGCCATGTTAACTTTTTGTTTGATTGTAAGAACATGTAGCTATGAAAGGTTCTAACACTTCATGACATCCATTGGCAATATGTTACCGATGTGCTGAACAATTTGGTGGAATTTCTTTACCTTCAGCTCATTAACTCGGGTCGCAAACGCGCTTACCCTTAAAATTACCAGATTTCGCAAAATACTGCAACAACTCATTGCCAAAGATCCGACATTTTACTGAATACTTGCGTATGGCAGTACTTGTGGCAATGTCCCATGTTTGTATTTTAGAAATGTCCTCATCTGAGGAACAAGGCCACGAGTGCGTCACCAAGGCTCGCGGTGTCTTGACAATTAATTACGACGTGATGAAAACAATCCGGCCAAAATAAAAATAACTGGATGTCCGGGCATCTGGTGGACACCCCTGGATCCGCCTACGCTGAACAAGACACGTAGCTGTAGTTACTATACAAGTAGAAAATAATGCAGGATTATTCAGTGTTGTTCAGGTCAATTGCGATACCCCCCAGGCATTCATTACAATCTATTCTTTCTAGCATTTGTTCATAGACAAATGTAGATGTCAACATTATAACCGTAACCGTTCAATAAAAACAATTCAACAACTTTTCAACATAGTTTTGACATGCCTGGTGGCCTACATACTAAACAACCCGACAATAAACTAATAAGCTAACATCCTGCACTGTGTTACTAGTGTTGCCCACGAGTTAATATATATTAAACAACTATCATTAACTCCATTTGTCGAAGGACAAACTGCTGCTTGTTTTACTACAAATACTGCCAGATCAAGTGTTTATATATAGGTACAGTATACTATTAATTTACCCATAGATACCAATCAAAAAGTTGTTCTGCGAATACCACGCTGTACGCATTATTGCAATTCTTTATAAAAAAAATTGCATTTTGCTATTAATCTTGGCACCGAACTGCGGCCTACAATTTAGTCTTTGACAAAAATTACATGGAAATGCTCCCGTAACTTTTCAGCCAAACAAAACTAATTCCACCACTAACACGTCAATAACACGTCACTAACACGTCACAAACACGTCACTAACACGTCACTAACACGTCACTAACATTCCACAACATACAAACCAGCAACTAGACATTTAAACCTGTGCGCAGCAAAGGTATCGTAGTCTGTAACTTTGACATGGTCCCTCTTCATAAACTATTTGTAAGGGTGCAAGAAATCCTCGAAAGGAGGTGCCGTCTCAAAATCACTTGCACTGTATTCGTCTACCATTAACCCGGAAGTAATCACTTGCACTGTATTCAAGATTTAACAAGATTTGCCATCCAAGCCAAAGGCCCAGATGGCAAGTGGACAAGGAAGCCATTGGCTTATCGAGAGTCCAACAATGTTCATCTACTTATAACCCGCCCTCCTGAGATATGTGTCAACCTTGTTTTTAAACATATTCACGCTGTAGACAATTTGTTCCATTCATTTATTGTCCTCTGTGAGAACGAGTGCTTCCTGATGTCCAATCTACATTGATCCTTTACTAATTTTACCTCATGTCCTCTAGTTCTGCTATCCTTCTTGAGTGAGAAAAACATATTTCTATCAATATTTTCATACCCATTCAATATGTTATTCGTCTACCATCGACCCGGAAGTAACCACTTGCACTGTATTCGTCTACCATCGACCCGGAAGTAACCACTTGCACTGTATTCGTCTACCATCGACCCGGAAGTAACCACTTGCACTGTAATCGTGTACTATCAACCCATAATTAATCACTTGCACTGTATTCGTCTACCATCGACCCGGAAGTAACCACTTGCACTGTATTCGTCTACCATCAACCCGGAAGTAACCACCTGCACTGTATTCGTCTACCATCAACCCGGAAGTAATCACTTGCACTGTATTCGTCTACCATCAACCCGGAAGGAAAAGTCTATCGGCTAAAAGATAAACATCATCACAGGCAAAGTCAGTGTCGCTCGGATGCACCGCAGTGCAATATTTACGCACGCATACACGCACGCAATCACGTGATTGTCCATTGACATTGACCATTTGTGGAATACGGAATTGGCCATATGCCGAGTATGTTTTTCTTTAAGCAGCTACTGAATCGGAATAAGGCACGCACATCCATTAATCAAACTAGTTATCGGCAGTGTAACTATAGCGCCCAACGCTTGTTACAACCAATTTGTGCTCTTGTTATTGCATGTCTATAGCGTTGCGCATATTATTCCCTAGCTATGTAGATAGTACATTAAACATGGAACATTTGAAAAAGCCTCCCTAGTTCTCAGTGGCGGATTTAGGGGGGCACTGTGCCATTGCCCCCTTTGGCTTATTAAACAAAATTCCCGTATTTTTCCGTTGCACCGCTACATGGTTGCATGGGTGACTAGACTTAACCCCTTCCCCCCGCGAGATCCTAGATACGCCAATGCTAGTACCGTTCCTAAACTACACAAACACATAACATGGCATACACAACTGGACGTGAATTTAAGTGGAATTTTGTATTAATTAAATATCTTGGTAATGTTATTCATAAAAAATGTATGTAGAAAAATGCTGTGTCAAGCCGTTAACGCGCCAAATAAATGTTTTTTTATTTATCACATGCATTCGAATATTTGCCACTCGCCGATCTGATCACAAATACGTGGATAATTACTTTCCATTAAAGGCTAAAATATGCATATGAAATAGTGCATAGAGCCTATAAAAATGCATTGAACAAAACAAAATGGGTTAGAGCCGAATTGACCTCTGACGCAGTGATGTGTGTGATTATTCACAGACCATGCGTTATCAATGTTATCGCCGTTGAACCATGGTTAACATCCAATCATGCTACCCGAAGTGTGCTCCGTTTGGCCCACGCATTTGTCGTATGCCGTCCATCCTATTACGCCGTCAATCAGAGATAACCACGGGCATAGCGTGCAATCTTCCGATAGATTAATAACATGGCGTGTAATTTGTGTGTGATTATCCCAACATCATGCATCGTCTGACAGCTAGACCGAATGAAAAAACTACTTGGGAGACTGCGTGCTGTGAAAAAAGTCTCAATAAATTGCTTGAGAGTGACGCGGTTGTGGTCAGGCCGCGGCTGTGGTTAATAAGTTATCGCGTGATTAGAATGTCAAGCGCATTTGAGTTCCCTTGATGTATCAATCACGGTTTTTTATTCTTGGTGGTACGCGACTGCCGATGTTATTGAGAACAGCCGTTATTTGAGTTTTGTAGGCTTTTGTTACCCAACTGTGCATTTTGTAATAAAAATCACGTTTTGTACATACATAGATCTCCGTAGACTTGACATGTTCAGATATGGCGGCAATTGACATTTTACCTACACTGCTTTAGCCAAAGACAACACTGACAAATATCCCAAAAGGGTGGCAACCTTATTAAATCTTATAAATCTTGTTAAATGGGATTTATCGTCATTCCGAATGATCGATTGTCATATATTCGGTAGACTGTGGTCTGACATTTTATTTTGTTAAAAGACCCTCCAAAAATGTCAGCAGTTTTTAATATAATTCTTATTTCGTTTACTAAACAACAAGTAATTAACGCTCAACATGAGTTTAATACTTATGTCATGTGTTAGATACGAACGTTTACCAACATTAATTAATCGCATTCGACATTCACCTTTCTAATCGTAAATGTTTACAAAAACAAAGACGAAATCGAGCCATTTCACCATGTCTTTATACTTTCACCATGTCTTTATACTCTTCTGTGTAACAAACGACGTTTGCTCCGACTAGAAAACAGTAATTTAAGTGGGATATGTTGTGGTATTCAGCGGAATCTCGGCCCTTCGGATAATGGACCTTGCAGTATGTCGAGTTCTGCTACTAGAACATTTGTTGGCTGTGCATAATCGTTGCCTCTTAGAGTAATCCGCTTGTGATGTTTCAGATACCTGGCTGTTTCCCAGCTGCAGTCGGTCGATGCTCGTCGGGTCTTCCCCTGCTTCGATGAGCCGGACTTGAAAGCCAACTTCTCCGTCACGATCACTCACAACGCAGGTAATGCAGTCGTGCACGGGCAGCCCGTTACGTTCAGTATGTAGAGCTAGACTAATCTTGATCTGTTTTCGCCCAATTTTGACAGGACCGGTCAACAATAATTTAATAGCATGGCCAATGATTTCACCAAAACTAAATAACAAATTTGTACAAGCGAACTAGCGTTTCGTAGTTGATACTAGATAGGTTCTTTTTTGTGTGAAATGAGTCTGACACCAGACGAGCGAAAAAACAGTTCGAAAAGAGGAAGGACCTCTTACATCGGTAGCAAAGTAGACCAACAATCTTACAAAATAAAAATTTACAAGGAATTATCTCGAACAGCTTTACATGATGCCTTGATAAATGCAAGGGTTAAAATGTGTGTAAACTATTATTATTAAAAAATTACTACCATGAAACAATAGTGTTACAATAATATACACAGGTGACGTATTCCATGCGACCACCGATGGGCTTAGTTAGGTTTGTCTTTTCTTAGATTGCTTGTGATGGTTAATTAATAATAATAGTTATTATTATTATATATTAGGGCATTGTCTTTCTATTATGATTAATCTGACGGAAAATACGAAACGCCATAACTTCAAATAATAAATTCAAGAAGGAGGGTGAGAAACGTATACAGACACTCGACACGTGGGTGTGGTGCATAATGCAGAAGGTCTGCTACGTTCCGCCAAGAGAAGAAAGCGGGCTAGATACGCCTACTGGAAAGGAATACCCGAGGACATGATGTGTTATGTCGGCTCGTGTTATGTCAGGATGTGTTATGTCGGCAGTCCAAATGCCCGCGGTGTGGCCTTCGCTGGCAGTTGTAGGTCCGCATAGCTATGATTCAGGAAACATTGACCGAGAGGAATTGTTTTCGGACGGACAAAAATCGCTGCTTTTGCTTCAGGGTTTTTAAACACTGTGCCCAAGTAAACGTATTATAATTGTTCTTAAGCCAAAATGCTTGTACAGGATCAGGCGATTTCAATGTCATTACAGCAATGCTGCCTGTTGTCTTGTAATATTTGCTGATTTTACTAGAACACATTCGTGTGCCAGAAGATGGTTGTTTCCTTGGATCAGTGAAATCTAACTTTTATGTTTTCTCTCAAAGTAATGGTCTTATCGATGGCTAGTTAGTTGTTGTTGCGAAGTTAATATTTTCTGCCGAGAGAGAATATATGCCTATGTATTCGTCTTATGTGCTATTACAACACAACAAGATGCACACATTCATCCTTTCTTGTTTGCTTGCGCTCAGACCTGGTGGCGTTGTCGAACATGCCGTTGGCTCGAAGCATGCCTCTTGACGACAATTGGGTGCGTGATGAGTTTGATATGACCCCCATCATGTCCACCTACCTTCTGGCATTCGTGGTCGCCGACTTCCGACATCGTGAGAGCTCACCTAGGGATGGTTTCAAGGTGAGGCCTTAATCCTTAAAGTCACGCGATTCCTTTACCAGCGTGCTGGGATGCGATTTTGCATAGTCATGTCATCAAACAAATTACTCACGCGAATTTAGTGTACTGCAGAAGAAATATTTTTACAGTATCGAGGAAAGCGTGTACACTCTAATAGAATAATAAATAAAACACATTTAAAACTATTGAAATATCAATGTATTACCAGTATTTAACTGTGTTGTTTTATAATACTGTCGATTCACCAACCCAAAATATTGGCATTATTTTTTTAAAGTTTACACTCTATACTGCTTTAGATTGTTAACTTATCAGTAATTATGGTATCAGAATTCAATCAGATATTATGTTAATTATTACTAATACTTTACCGTATGACTATATTTCGATATACGACTACACAAACCCAATGTTTGGATGCCACTAGTATTAATAACGTCGCTATTGTTGACTTCATAATAACTATCGCGATGCATTCTTTTTATCCATACAACTTAATGTATGCACCTGCGCCACATTACAGAATAAACAACGTGGAATTTACATTTTTCACAGACACGGTCAGGATGTGAAACAATTAATCTACATCAGCCCAGACAGTAGAGGCGATTAAGAACAGCCTCTATGCCGGCAAGCTGTCGTAAGCGCTTAGCGGTCATGTACATAGCGAATTACCGCACAGAGCTCCTGTAAACAGTGTCACCAATCAGCACATTTTTGCACATAACACAGTACTGTTTGTTCAGAGGCATCGTCACCAAACCCACTACGCGACTGTGCGAAATATTCCGCAGTAGGATGATGCATACATTGAGGAAGAACAAGAAGAGCTAGAAGAGCTAGAAGAACAGGAACAATAAGAACAACAAGAACAACAAGGCTAAAGGAATAAGAACAACAAGAACAACAAGGCTAAAGGAATAAGAACAATAAGAGCAACAAGAACAACAAGGCTATAGGAATAAGAATAACAAGAACAAAAAGAACAACAAGGCTAAAGGAATAAGAACAACAAGAACAACAAGGCTAAAGGAATAAGAACAATAAAAACAACAGGAACAACCAGGCTAAAGGAATAAGAATAACAAGAACAACAAGAACAACAAGGCTAAAGGAATAAGAACAAAAAGAACAACAAGAACAACAAGGCTAAAGAAATAAGAATAACAAGAACAACAAGAACAACCAGGCTAAAGGAATAAGAACAACAAGAACAAAAAGAACAACAAGGCTAAAGGAATAAGAACAATAAGAACAACAAGAACGACAAGGCTAAAGGTATAAGAACAATAAGAACAACAAGAACAACAAGGCTAAAGGAATGAGAACAACAAGAACAAAAAGAACAACAAGGCTAAAGGAATAAGAACAATAAGAACAATAAGAACAACAAGGCTAAAGGAATAAGAACAATAAGAACAAAGAACAACAAGGCTAAAGGAATGAGAACAATAAGAACAACAAGAACAACAAGGCTAAAGGAATAAGAACAATAAGAACAAAAAGAACAACAAGGCTAAAGGAATAAGAACAACAAGAACAACAAGGCTAAAGGAATGAGAACAATAAGAACAACAAGAACAACAAGGCTAAAGGAATAAGAACAATAAGAACAACAAGAACAACAAGGCTAAAGGAATAAGAACAACAAGAACAAAAAGAACAACAAGGCTAAAGGAATAAGAACAATAAGAACAACAAGAACGACAAGGCTAAAGGTATAAGAACAATAAGAACAACAAGAACAACAAGGCTAAAGGAATGAGAACAACAAGAACAAAAAGAACAACAAGGCTAAAGGAATAAGAACAATAAGAACAACAAGGCTAAAGGAATAAGAACAATAAGAACAAAGAACAACAAGGCTAAAGGAATGAGAACAATAAGAACAACAAGAACAACAAGGCTAAAGGAATAAGAACAACAAGAACAAAAAGAACAACAAGGCTAAAGGAATAAGAACAACAAGAACAACAAGGCTAAAGGAATAAGAACAATAAGAACAAAGAACAACAAGGCTAAAGGAATGAGAACAATAAGAACAACAAGAACAACAAGGCTAAAGGAATAAGAACAACAATAACAAAAAGAACAACAAGGCTAAAGGAATAAGAACAACAAGAACAACAAGACTAAAGGAATAAGAACAATAAGAACAACAAGAACAACAAGGCTAAAGGAATGAGAACAACAAGAACAACAAGGCTAAAGGAATGAGAACAACAAGAACAAAAAGAACAAAGAGAAGAAAACAAGAAGAACAAGAAGAAAACATGGTGTCTTGAGTCTCAATTTCAGAATTGATATTGGTAAATCAGGGCATTTTTTTGGCTCATGCAAGCTTAGTAGAAAAGACATAATTAGCAAGTATATTATTGTCAATATTAAATTAAATCCTAAATACCCCAGCCTAAAGTGTTCTTTTGAATACAAAAACAGCCTCGTACAAGGCTAACGTAGCAATCAAATTAAAACTGAATTCTGTGATGGCGCCGTGCATACGGCAGGTAAAGGCCACCAGGCATCTAGTATGCGGGAGTTGCAGCAACTGGGTGGACATCAGCTACTACTGTAAAAGAAAAGGACTTAGGAATAACAATAAGTGCTGATATGAAAGTTTCGGAACAGTGTGGTATTGCAGCTTCGAAGGGTAATAAAATTCTTTGGTTGATTAGGAGAAACATAACATACAAGGAAAAAAGCTAATTATACTTCTGTATAAAGTTATAGTTATACCTCATTTAGAATACTGTATACAAACAAGGAGACCATATCACAAGAAGGATATAGATACGCTTAAACGAATACAGAGGAGAGCAACTAAGATTATTCCAGAACTGAGAGACCTTAGTTCTGAAGAACGCCTGAAAGAATATGGTTTAACAACCCTAGAGACAAGGTGGTTAAGAGGAGATAAGATCGATGTTTTTAAGATATTGAATGGGTATGAAAATATTGGTAGAAATATGTTTTTCTCTTTCAAGAAAGATAGTAGAACTAGAGGACATGAGGTGAAATTAGTAAAGGATCTGCGCAGGTTGGATATCAGGAAGTACTCGTTCTCACAGAGGACAATAAATGAATGGAACAAATTGTTTACGGATTGTGTAACCGCTAGCAGCGTATATGAAAATTGTTGGACTCTCCATAAGTCAATGGCGTCCTTGTTCACTTGCCATCTGGGCATTTGACTTGGGTGGCTAATCTTGTTAAATCTTGCTAAAAACTTCTTTTCTACGAACCATTTTCAGTTAAACAAAACGCAAGAATAGCTCACACAATCGCCGTATCTACAAAGCAATAACTGTGAAACTGGCTTTGTGTGTAATGTATTAAAAGTTTGTTGTTTACAAACAGTTGGCATCACCTCTGTACGTTGCCATGCGCACGTCACAGACACATTACATACATTGACAAGGATTCGCATTGCGCCTCGTTGCGCTACGTCTATTTATATGGCTTTTGAATTGTCCTCACCACTCGGAATGCATTTGATTGATCGACCCGCGGCTAATGTGGCGGCTGTAACAGGGTGTCACTCAGGGGACAAGTCACGCAAACGACGGATGGGAAGATCAATGTAGCCGCAATGACAATTGACAGTTCTAGCAGTCGTTCGTCGACAGTGGTCCGTAAAAACACCCAGCGATGTTTAACGCATCGTTGTCGTGATCACAGTCCAGCTAATCTAGCCAAGTTCACGTCTCTTGGTGGATGGAAAAAACACTTCATATTGATTTAACGGATGCATTCGGTTGTTCTCCCGTGTGAACACGAACTAATACAATACTGACATCTGAAGGTTTGTTATCGGTACTTTCCATTCTGATAATCCGATGGGAGTTTCGATAGAATATTTGAAGAAAATTGTGATGAATTAACCAACATAGTTACATAACATATTATCCACAGTGCATTTGGAGAACATTGTGATAAATATGCCCTTAGGCAAACGATATATTTATATAACACATTTTCGTGCTCGGAGATAACCTTTAATACTTTTTAAATATTATTTGAATTCACATTCCCCCCCCCCAAATCTGTCCGTGTTTCGTGGAATCTGCTAACGTAAACAACAGCCCGAAGAAGGACTTTATAAATAAATCTTGAATTTTTTCAGATAAACATGAACTGTAGTAGACGCCATTTTATCTTCATTAAATCGTTCATCTTCATCGCAGGAGCAATCGCCCCGTCTGTCCCCAACATTCCTGTGCACTTCAACGCAACCCGTGTGAATTTTCCATAATTACACAGAAGAGGATCCACTCTGTGTTAAAATGCACTTACAATTATCTAATTAACAGCCATTTTAGCATCTTGCAGCAATGTATTTATGACAGGAGACGGCTGGTAATTAAGTCGTGCAGACAACCAGACGGCCTTTCAAGCGAACGGACGCCGTCCATTAGCAGCCGCACGGGAAGCCAGGAAATGCTGCTAGAGACGAACGCTTCGGCAGAAGAGAAATGTGGCGTGATGAAAGTCGGTTCGGATTAGTATCAAACACCTGGTTCCTTTTAGTTAGTGTGTCGTCTCGTGATGGCGGCCCGACTGGCCCCAGAGGGCGGTACGGGTCTCACTTCGCATTTCCCGTTTGGTGGCAGGAAAATATTTACCCAATTTGTTGACTGATTTCTTTATGTAATATGAATAAGTGATATTCGCTCCCCCGAGTACAATTAACTGTGTGTATCAACCGAGATTAATTTCCAAACAAAACATTCCATGCAGTCAAGTTATCTTTTATATGGATGTAATATTTTGGAATAAAGTTACTTAATTGAATTACACATGAAAAACCAAGGAAACGTGATGATTCCATCACCACCTTAATTTTAAAATGGCGTCTTACAACGATGGAATCGACAACTTGAAACATTTCCAGCTAAGGTTCAAATTTAATTGACTCACATAAGAGAAAAGAAAAAACGTTACGTGGTCCGATAATCCGTTTTATTCAGTAAACCACACGTTTTTGTGAATAAATTTCGACACACTGTAAATTGCATCAGTATTCCGTGATTCACCAATCAGCACGCTTCGTTAATTCAGGTGAAACACTTGCGAACCAAAATGTGCGGACAAACGAGGTTCCACTATACTTCAAGCATCACTCAATACCGAATAGTACAAAAAGTGTTCCTTTATTGGCAGTTAATTTAGACAAGTTTGTTCTAGGGAAAATGCAAAATAATTACGAATGTTTCGGCGAAGTCAGCTGAATAGTCCTATTGCGACGCGCCTGATATTTTACCCAAAATGTGTCTCCAGACGCAAGACCAGTTGCACAAAAAGTGAAGCCACCTAGTGTGAATTAATTGCATCTGATCTAAATAGAGAACGGTCCATATTGCCTAGTTGTCAGTCGTTGCGTGGACTACCACATATTTAACAGACAATGATGCAGTCACTGTCTCGGATATGTCCTACTCAGCATGTGCATTCACTAGCTTCGCAGTAGTATCTTTTGAGTTGGAATTGTCTTCATAGGAAACCGCTGCAGGGATGTTCTGCAAATGTGGCATATATTTGTATATGTACAAAATTAAAGGGAGTTCCTCCTAACTTCAACAATCGTAACACAAGGTAAAAACAAACCGTGTTTTAACAACACGGTGCTCACGGCGACCAGTAGTACGACATCGCCGATAGAGATCACAACAAGCATGCTGATGTGGGTCTGCTTATGTGTTGCAGATCCGCGTCTGGGCTCAGCCGGACATGTACGCTCAGACGTCGTACGCACTTGGGTTTGCTGCAAAGGCCTACCGATTCTACTCCGACTTTTTCGGCACCCCAGAAATCGTGCCGAAAGCAGGTATTGCTTTACTGCTTTGTTTTCCGTTTTTATCTCTGCCACCGTAGTCATGTCTAGTGTAAATGCATATGTTGTATATTTATCAACATTTCCGATGCTTTCGCTTAGGACGCGGTTATGTTAACCGATCCATCATCTCATGAAATGTATTGAGTGTATCAAGTGTATTTTGTAAAAAGCGGCCACAGATGATCAGATTTCGAAACACTGCCCCGTCATGTGGCTGGGACACAGCAGTACAGCCGTTGGAACGACGGAAACTTAGTAGCGAGGATCGGGGTTCGAACCCTCTAGCTGTCGTTTCGAGCTTGGGCAATTTCGTTCACTCCACATTGCCTCAGTTCACTCAGCAGTAAAAATGACTACCTGGTTCTGGATAGTGGTGAATGAATAATCTTCGCGCAGTAATTACAGCGTGGCTGAATGCTTCCCAGCGAAATTTGAGCGGTCCTAAGGACTGTATACCGCGCTGACACTGATTATACTTGACATTATGTCAACATTTCGGCGTCATCTAAAAATCTACCCATTTGACCTGGCCTATCCTCCTTAGCTCCTCATCGCACCATCATCGCTGTTGACGATTCAGAAGTGAATTTGGATTAAGATTTGCTTTGGTATTGGTGCACTGCTGAGCTCGGTTTTCTGAGGATTTTGGCGATATAGAAGTCTTCTGTATTGTATTGTATTGTACATAAATTTACCACAAACCAAACAACCTATTAATCCTGTCCGATCGGTTTTCTCTCCCTTTAGATCACGCCGCCATCCCCGACTTCAGCGCTGGCGCCATGGAAAACTGGGGTTTGGTGTTGTACCGCGAGACGGCGCTGTTGCATGACCAAGATGTCTCGTCGATCGCCAACACCTACTGGGTGTCTCTCGTGATGGCGCACGAGATCGCACACACGGTACGAGATCTCGTATGAAGTAAGACAGTATCTCCTTATCATGTGCGTTGACAGCTAGCGCCCACAGCCATGTTTGAATCTGATCGACGGATTTATTTGCCCGCTTCCTCCCGATAAAAGGTTCTACAAACTGGAAACTGGTGAAAATTGTATGAATACAAGAAGTAGAGAAATCCACCCAGTTCACCACGGAGAACGTCTAAAAGAGATAGTTTGATTCACGAAACATCGGCGCTTCGAATCAGTCTTAGAATCCTCCCGCACTTTTCAGAACATGTTATCTAACGTCCGGTCGCATAGTCGAAAAGTCGTTTTCGACAATGTCATTCTCTTGAATATTATATATATATATATATATATATATATATATATATATATATATATATATATATATATATATATATATATATATATATATAATACTAACCTATTTCATAATAAAACATCGCTTTGGGAACCAGAAGTTGTAATTAAACATTATTGTTTGCAGTGGTTTGGGAACATGGTGACGATGCGTTGGTGGGACGACTTGTGGCTCAACGAAGGATTCGCCAATACACTTATGTACTTCGCCTTGGACAGTATCTACCCGACGTGGAATGTAGTGAGTTTAGCCTTCAGCGTCATTGTCTGTATGCCATTTGTATATTATGTTGGGCTCTCCTGTGCATATGATATAAGTGAAGCAATACGTTAGCAATTCGGGTCAGAAAGGTAACGTTTCTGTTAAAAACAACATAATTTGAGGAGTAAATTACGGTAGAAGTGTTGAACCTTTGCTATTCACACACCATATTTTCAATGATACGTCAGCAGCCACGCGGCCGCTGTCGTAATAATATATTTGTGAGACAGTTACAACAGCAGTAGTCCATAACATTATCAGTAATAGCTGGCGCAGTGTTGACCGTACATGGAATTGAAGTAGAAATGTGTAAGCAGTTAAAAACACTCAAAATAACTCATTTACTGTGGACGGAGCAATAAAAAACATTACAAGACTTCACATAAAGTGTGAAATATGTTTCGTTTTCAGTTTGACTTACAACTCGTGAACAATGTTTATCCCGTGATGACGAAGGATTCCCTGCTGACGTCTCACGCCATCTCAACACCGATCAAAGATCCTGTTGAAATAACACAAACGTTCGATACGATATCGTACGATAAGGTAACTACTAAGATTCCTCTGGTAACTATCTGGTAACTATCTGACCAATGTTCACTTGAAACACGTATACTCCTACCAAACCGCATGTTGTGCTGTTCACGTTTAAAAGTGACTAAGAATGAACTGCCATGTCGTATCGGTTGTAGGGTATGGCCGTCCTACGGTTGTATCGGTTGTAGGGTATGATCGTCCTACGGTTGTATCGGTTGTATCGGTTGTAGGGTATGGCCGTCCTACGGTTGTATCGGTTGTATCGGTTGTATCGGTTGTAGTGTATGGCCGTCCTACGGTTGTATCGGTTGTATCGGTTGTAGGGTATGGCCGTCCTACGGTTGTATCGGTTGTAGGGTATGGCCGTCCTACGGTTGTATCGGTTGTATCGGTTGTATCGGTTGTAGGGTATGGCCGTCCTACGGTTGCTGCGAGGATTCCTCGGCTGGGACGACTTCCAAAAAGGATTAATGGTAACAAACACTTCACCGTTAGTCAGCACATCACAGGTTCCCCCAAAGACAGTGCTATTATTCACCGTATGTTGTTCTGTTTGTATCGTAAAAGTAAGCCTCTTTGGCTGAAATATTTGATTTGTTTAGTATGTAACCTGTAGCGCCACTACATGGTAGCACGGTAATTAGTTTAATGGGTGACTAAGTTTGCCCCTCCCCCTTTAGGCATACCCTTTTGCGTTTATTAAGGAGAGAGCTGAATGGCGAGCCATCAAATCCGGAAGTCTTTAGATCAGATGATGATGATGATGATTATGATGATGATGATGATGATGATGAGAACCTAGGTACGCCACTGCAACCAATGAGCTCATATTATGATATCGCTTTCTCCGTTACATCTTACAATGCTGCCAAGAAGCACTGTTGGAAATATCCAATCAAACCACAGCGACACAGATGTGATGTTGGCGTCGATCAGTGAATTCTAGGGTTCGGCTTAGCCATGGAAGTTGTACAACTGTTATTTAATAGCAAACCTCCTGACCCTGATACCATAAACTAAGTGTATGGTTAATCTAGCGCGGAATCGATCGAGCAAGTACGTTCCACGACCAGAGAGCACAGCTTGGGAAACATCTCATTTTGTTGGCTTAACTTGTTCCATTTACGCTGCATGCATTGAGTGTAGTATATGCAAAACAAGCATAAAGCCGGTTTAGCTGGAAACACACAGTAATCTTCCGAAAGAAAGTGTTCTCGACAATGGTGCTGATGTGTGAGATTCGTCATTGATACACTGATGTTTATAAAACAACAGTATCAAATATGTTCAATACTTCACGAATATGTTTGATTTGTTATTTTATGACATTTTTTTCAGAGATACGTCCAGAAGTACAAATTTAAGAATGCTGAGATGTCCGAGTTGTGGCAGACATTTGCTGAGGTACGGATTTGTTTAATTCGTGTTTTGTTAACACAGGCGACAAACCGTGTGCACTCGTCAGAGCAAACATTTGAGAAAAAATGCTTTGGCGCAATAACTACGAGTTACATGTGATTGTTACATGCAACTCATAGTTGCTACAAACATAACATTATTATCCTGGTTAATGTCGTTTTATATGTACATACAAAACATAATATATTATATTCCGTCCCTACCGACATATAGTCGTCTGACAAAATATATAATATACTGTTGCGTGTGGTGGTTGTGGTTGTGGTTGTGGTTGTGGTTGTGGTTGTGGTTGTGGTTGTGGTTGTGGTTGTGGTTGCTGCTACTGCTGCTGCTGTTGTTGATGCTTGCTGTGGCTGTTGCTGTTGATGTGGCTGTTGCTGTGGTTGTTGCTGTGGCTGTTGCTGATGTTGTGACTGTGACTGTGGCTGTGGCTGTTGCTCTGACTGTGGCTGTTGTTGTTGCTGTGGCTATTGCTGTGACTGTGGCTGTAGTTGTTGTTGCTGTGGCTGTTGCTGTGCTGTTGCTGTTGCTATTGCTGTGCATGTGGCTGTTGCTGTGGTTGTTGCTGTGGCTGTGGCTGTTGCTGCGGCTGTGGCTGTTGCTGTTGCTGTTGCTGTGGCTATTGCTGTTGCTGTTGTTGTGAATGTGGTTGTTGCTGTTGCTGTGGCTGTTCCTGTGGTTGTGGCTGTTGCGGGGGCTGTTGCTGTGGCTGAGGCTGTGAGTGTTGCGGTGGCTGTTGCTGTGGTTGTGGGTGTTGCGGTGGTTGCTGCTGTGGTTGTTGCTGTGATTATTGCTGTGGCTGTTGCGGTGGTTGTTGCTGTGGGTGTTGTTGTAGCTGTGGGTGTTGCGGTGGCTGTTGCTGTTGCTGTGGCTGTGGGTGTTGCGGTGGTTGTTGATGTGGTTGATGCTGTGGATGTTGCTGAGGCTGTGGGTGTTGCGGTGGTTGTTGCTGTGGTTGTTGCTGTAGCTGTTGCTGTGTGTGTTGCGGTGGCTGTTGCTGTGGCTGTGGGTGTTGCGGTGGTTGTTGCGGTTGTTGTTGCTGTGGTTGTTGCTGTGGCTGTTGCTGTGGCTGTGGGTGTTGCGGTTGTTGTTGCGGTGGTTGTTGCGGTGGTTGTTGCTGTGGCTGTGGCTGTGGTTGTTGCTGTGGTTGTGGCTGCTCCAACGCCGTTAGCAGCACCTGTAGTAGAACGAGTGGAAACCGCCGCAGTGTTAATAATGTCATGGGATCACTAAAAGCGAAATTAGTAGCAAAGATCAGTCGAACCATGCGAATGATTGTGCGCATGTTTGGACCTGTGCTAACCATAAAGTATTGTTGTCAAGGTTGTTGACAATCGCTTCAATGTGGGCGACATCATGGACACGTGGACGCGACAGATGGGCTTCCCGGTCGTGCGTGTGACACGGACAGAAGGCGACACTTACATGTTGACACAACATCGCTTCCTCTTGAACGCCGACGATGAATTTGACCCGAAGAGCAGTCCATACGGGTGAGACAACTAGCCGTGTTGCCCTTTTAGCGGGGTGTTTAATCATTGTTTTTCTAATTGCTATAAATGCATATGCTAGGTAGGTTAACTTTTCTTGCTTGTTTGTTGCAAAAATACGTCATCATCATCATCATCATCATCATCATCATCATCATCATCATCATCATCATCATCATCGTTGGTTTATTAAATTAAGTTATGAACAAGACACGTCTTGCAAGCGACATGTGTATTCAGTCCTGTGTAAATACATCCTTTCTTTAGACACGTAGGCGCAGTAATAATACACATTAGTGATGGGATATGCATCAAATATGATTTTCACTGCGTGACGGGTTAACTACTAACCGTGCGGACGATTATGAAATATGCGTAAGATAAATATGTCACTGTGTAACAATTGTGTTCTATAAAAATCAATACTCGTTACGTTTCAGAGCTCGGTACTCGTGCGGAGAAATAATTACATTCTATACACGTGTGTCCCTCTTGATGCGAGTCACGTAACTCATGGCAGACGACACTATCATCAGAAAACAGATATCGATTCCGTCACTATTCCGGGCCAGTGGGACTCGATAATCAACTTTCTGTGCGTTGTGAAGTCGATTTTTCCATGTTGGCATTTGTTATGCAGATTCAAGTGGCGGATCCCTTTCAGCTACAAGATCCAGGGCGAAGACAGTGTCAAGACAGAGTGGATGGATATGGAATCAGGTGTTTATCAACGAATTCTATCTAGAAATCTGAACAAATTAATCACACAATTACTTAGCGTCTTAGAGTCTGCCGCACATGTGAGAGTTTGGACGTACATTCCTAATGCGTAATGCATTTTCTTGACGATAGTTCTTTAAGAAAATTTTGCCTCGTACCAGAAGATGCTATCATAGGCCTAGTTAAACAACGTCATGTCTTGAATATTCATGCCAGTCGAAATATGCTATCATAGGCCTAGTTAAACAACGCCTCGTCATTAACGTCATGTCTTCAGTTTTCATGCCAGTCGAATGATGCTATCATAGGCCTAGTTAAAAACGCCTCGTCAATAACGTCATGTCTTGAATCTTCATGCCAGTCGAAAGAGTTCATTGAAAAATCGACGTCATGCAAGTGAATCAAGGAAAATTGCACAAACGTACACATTATGGGCATCGCACTTGAGTAGGTGATGATACTTAACATGTTACGTCTGTTGTCAAGTGAGCGCGGTGCTGCAGTCATGTTTGTAGTCGAACTGGTAGGTTTGGCCGAACTCTAAAATTGTGGCCGAACTGATAGGTTTGGCCGAACTCTCAAAGTGTGGCCGAACAGATAGATCTGGCCGAACAGAGAGGTTTGGCGAACTGATTGGTTTGGCCGAACTGATAGATTTGGTCGAACTGACAGGTTTGGCTGAACTGATAGGTTTGGAAAAATTGGCAAGTTTATCCGGACTAATATGTTTGTTGTAACCGATAGGTTTGACCAAACTGATATATTTTGCCGAATGAATAGGTTTATCCGAACTAATATAATTTATTTGGCCGAACTGACAATGCGGCTCAGCTCTCAGAATAACAGTTTAGTTCCGTTGCGAAGGACGCGACTTGTCAACAATGTAAACGCGACGCTGTGGCGTGACTCGCGGTTGAATAGGTTGACAGCGTACGTACACAGTGCGGCACACCATGGAGAAACATTCAACGGTGTCCTTTCAGTTCATATAGAGTAGAGTGGGGCAAAACGCACCCATTTTCGGGGCAAACACGATTTGGCCTACTTATTTTCATCTTAGGCGGAAACGGTTAACTCAGTTACATATACACACCTCTTAACTAAATAGTGCTACAATTACAGAACCTTACTAAAAACAACTACTACAAAAATGCACTGTTATGCCAGTCCAGTACGTGTCGCAAATGTCGTCTTGTGGGGTGCGCTTTGCCCCAATAATGCGTGGTTTATATATTTTGTATTTATTTGATTGAAACAGTAAGTCTATTTTTTTCAGCACTGATTTATATAACCTACTTAGTTAATACAGCATATAAACGAACACCTTTTGACAGGTTATATATTATTATGAAGCACCTCCTATAACCTATCCGATAGCCAAAAATCGTTCCAATCTATAAGATGAAGAACGAATCATAATTTTGGACATCTGTGGCCCGATGCAGCTACGGTCGCGGGCTGTGTGGTAATGCTATATATATATAATTTGAAATGTTATTTATATGATTTGTGTTAATACCTCCCACCTCAAAATCTTACCTCCTTCTATCTTTTAGGCCAACCACCCACTTTACACCTATTTCTGAGGCCAACTTTCCACCTCCCTCCAATTGTTTAGGATGAACCTATATGTTAATAATGTGGCAACTTGTATTACAAATATGTAATAAAAGGATGAATTTATACAATCACCACAGTGTGCAACGGGGTGCGCTTTGCCCAACATAAAGGGTGCGCTTTGCCCCGTATTGAATGTGTCATTGCTAGTACAAAAATAACGTATGCCATATTTTCGCAGGCTTGAATAAATAACACCAATTATAACAATATATTGGTGACATCTAGTTAGCTATTTCACATTTTGGAATAATTAAAGTGCTTATGCTGTGGGATATGTTAAAGCTTTTCAATTTGTTATAATAATATGGCCATCAAATGAAATTGGTATAACTTACTATATGTGCTGCGTTTCTTCAAATCTAACGTGCCAAATTGGTTTGGCATCGTGTTGCATCGGTTTATTGGGAGATGGCGGCATTAATAGTTGGATCTGCCATATATATATATATATATATATATATATATATATATATATATATATATATATATATATATATATATATATATATATATATATATATATATATATATATATATATATATATATATATCTGCCATATATAGAGGGGGTGCGCTTTGCCCAGGGGTGCACTTTGTCCCACCCTACTCTGTAACTCGGTGGTGTAGCTGTTTACTGTTTTCCTCTGGCACCACGAATAACAACTAGAAGTTTGCGTACAACGATGTAAACAGTGAACTTTCATTTTAAGTTGAACGTCCTATGTAATGCATAATAATGCACCAATAGCTATGCTATATTAAACCACAGTTACAAATGTAGCTAAATCCATTTATATTCCCATTTTCTTTCCTTGCAGCCAAAATCGGCGTGCCGGAAGGGTCGTGGGTGCTTGGGAACGTCGACTACATGGGCTTCTACCGCACCAACTACGACGAGGCCACCTGGAGTTTACTGACGGAACAACTCACCACAGACAATCAGGTATTTCGCCTGGGACATGTCGTGCACAAGCTATTTCCCTTTGTGACTCACACAATTCGCACTCCAAGTCTCGCTACTGCAAATAGTATAAAAAGTTGCCACGGGTGACGCTGGTGTATCTGTGTGGTGCATTCTGGATAGGTTTCGGATTTTAAAAGATTTAACAAGATTTGCCATCCAAGCCAAAGGCCCAGATGACAAGTGGACAACGAAGCCATTGGCTTATCTAGGGTCCAACAATGTTCATCTACGTGTAATCCTGACATATATGTCAACTTTGTTTTTAAACATATTCACGCTGCTAGCAGTTGCACAATCTGTAGACAATTTGTTCCATTCATTTATTGTCCACTGTGAGAAAGAGTACTCCCTTATCCTTTACTAATGTTACCTTATGTCCTCTAGTTCTACTATCTTTCTTGAGTGAGAAAACATAGTTGCATCAATATTTTCATATCCATTCAATTTCTTCAAAAGCTTCAATCTGATATCCTCTTAACCTCCTTGTCTCTAGGGTTGTTAAACCACATTCGTTCAGTCGTTCTTCATAACTAGGGTCTCTCAGTTCTGGAATAATTTTAGTTGCCCTCCTCTGTATGCGTTCAAGCATATCTATATCCTTCTTACGGTATGGTCTCCATGCTTGTATACAGTATTCTAAGTGAGGTCTATTGCTTTAGATAAAGGTATAATTAGCTTTTTTTCTTACATGTTTTGTTTCTCCTAGTCAACCCAACAAATTGATTACCATTCGAAGCATCAATACCACACTGTTCTGAAACTTTCACATCAGCACTTATTGTTATTCCTAAGTCATTTTCTTTTACAATGGTATCTAGAACAGTATGTCCCATATTATGGTTTATATCCAAGTTCCCGTGTCCTGTATGTAGGCGTTTACATTTCCCAAAATTTAATAACATCTGCCATTTTTCAGACCATTTAACTAATTTGTCTAGATCGTTTTGTAAATGTCGTTTATATATATATATATATATATATATATATATATATATATATATATATATATATATATATATATATATATATATATATATATATATATATATATAACCCTCTAAAGTTTACCCCACGAAAGAGACATTGCATTTAACATCGTATGAAGGAAATACTACAATATATTACATAAATATATATTGTACGGACTTCGATGATTGCACATAATTTGAATGACATTACTATACGTTTGCACATTACATTATCCTACACAATATTCTCAAAGAGCAATATCATAGAAATATATCAGACTGTTTAGTTTGCATGCATACAGTTTAAATGTAATTAGACATGATATATCGAAACTTAACTACGTCTACGTCTTATCGTTCAACTTCAACATTTTAATAATAGTATTATTTTGTGGTTCGTCTACAGGTATTTTCTGCGGCCAATCGAGCAGGACTTATTAGCGATGCATTCAACCTAGCGAGGTATTTTCCATATTTTATTACGTAAAGTTGTCACAGTTCCAGTATGCCGATTTACAAAGCGCCCACAGTCACTTACCAATCTTGGGGTTCCTTTTCACGAAAGCAGTATAACATTAGCAAAGAAGTAGTGCAAAATGAGTTTATGTAAAAGAGAGATTTAGTACACTAACCTTAACTTGCTCTTTTAGTCTCGCATCTACGGCTAAACAGTTATTGCCTATAATCGCTAGGTGGTGCCACTAAACGCTTATTGTTCGAACTTATTGCAACTATCTCTACAATCTATCAATGCGACTTAAAATACTGAAACTTGTTTATATACTATAGCGTAAGAAATATGGTTATAATTTATAGCAAGGCTACACATGATGACTTTGCTATAAGGTGCATGTCGTTTAGGCATTGTTGGCAGTGAAAAATACTGTTGAATCAAACTGATAATATAAAATAACTGGTAACACTATCTACGAAGACCGTATTGGTCGTCTTATGTAATATTGTTGATTCAAGCTGACTAGACAATCTTCGTAAATAATGTTACCGTTTCCAGTTTAGTACAGAAAATTGTAGGCTCAAACTGACAAAGCAATCTTCAAAGATAATTGTATCATTTCCGGTTTAGTACTGAATAATTATTGCCTATTCAAGCTGACAAGACAATCTTCGTAGATAATGTTACAATTTCCGGTTTAATACTGAGTACACACTTAGTGCCACCGAGAACGTGATTACTTTTTGACAGACAACGGAAACATAATTGACAATTATAAGTTTCATCCTAATTCCTAATGTAAGCTTGCCTATGTTGACGATTTAGGAACATCTCACAATTAACTTAAACTGTACAGCTAACCGCTGAATTCTTGTGGTATGCAGGGCAGATCAGCTGAACTACGAAATAGCGCTGAATCTGTCGTCGTACCTTCACAAGGAGAACAACTTCGTTCCTTGGCGAGCCTTCCTCAACTCTATCGACTTCATCAAGGGCATGCTCTCCACCAGTAACGCGTACGGCATGCTCAAAGTATGTTCCTTTCTTCCAGCTGCAGTGTGTATGTGTGTGTATGCATGCGTGCGTGCGTGCGTGCGTGCGTGCGTGCGTGCGTGCGTGCGTGCGTGCGTGCGTGCGTGCGTGCGTGCGTGCGTGCGTGCGTGCGTGCGTGCGTGCGTGCGTGCGTGCGTGCGTCTATGAGAAATGCTGTTTTATATGTTTGTTTTGTAACTTCACAGGAGAAATGTAGCTATTATTTCTTATTGTTTTTAATAAAGGAATTGGACTTAGGAAGCCGTAATGATCCATTTACGCATACGTTGCGTACAAATTTACATAAAAAACATGTGCGAACGTGCTTTGTTGTTCTTACCGCCCCCAAGGACGCGGTATATGGCGCCACCATTGTTAATCGTGTCTTTAATTACACATGACGACTAAAGATCGGATGTACATGCATTAAAGAAACATTCAGTAGAAACTGTCAACAGTATAAACCGGAAATTGTATTTAACTTTCGCGGGAATACAAACAATTGTTTTATTTAAGTACGGCTTTCGGTCTGCAATGTTAAGCTAATGCAGAGTTCCTAAAGCAGCGTGAAATGTTTGTCTGCTTTTCCCCGACACTTACCCTGAGCCAGAATAGTAATATCGACATTCTCAGCATGCAGTCTAGGAGCTGACATAGACAATATCGACATTCTCAGCATGGAGTCTAGGAGCTGACATAGACAATATCGACATTCTCAGCATGGAATCTAGGAGCTGACATAGACAATAACATCAGTTTTCGATAGAAACTTTCTCAGACACGTCTGCGCCTTTTTATTACTAAATGTCATGACTTATTTCTAGCATACGTATTTAGTTTTATTTTAAGTATATTTTTAATATACGTAATTACGCTAATAAGTCTGATTAATTTCGTTCGGCACTACGGCTTTCTCATCATTCTCTGAGCAGTCACTATGAAAATCATTCCCCGTCAATGTGTCGTCATCAAGAACTAACACGGGTTTCCAGCGCCAGCTGACAGTGCAACATTCATTTAAGTATGTTTACATGTAATATGTTGATATTTTATATTGATCTAATAAGTATTAACACCGAGTTGTATTTTCCATTTTCACACAACGTATTGTCTACTTCAGAAGTTCATATTCGACCTGGTGGCGCCCCAGTTTCGTCGAGTGGGAACTTCAGACCAGGGCGGTCTTCTCGACAGGTACTTGTCCGGGTCCAACAGTGCTCAGTGTGTGCGTGTGTGTGTGCGCGCGCGCGCGTGCGCGTGCGCGTGCGCGTGCGCGTGCGCGTGGCGTGGCGTGCGCGTGTGCGTGTGCCTGGCACGAAGTAGTTATGTTAAGCAGTTCACTGTAGCATTATGATAAGTAGCGCTTCTGGTGTTTGGAAGCAGTGTAAAAGAGCAATGTCATGGTTTGTGCATCGATATCAATTAGACCCTGGTTGAACTATGACACCGCCTGCTGTAGGAGCGTGCGTGGAGCCATGTTAGAGGCGGCGTGCGGGGTCGGTGTGCCGGACGCCGTCGAGTGGGCCCATACGACCTTCACCGCGTGGATGAAGTACGGCACCAAGTGAGTACGTCACAGCTGCTGTTACGGCCATTGTGGGCGTGTGTCGGTCGTTGTATGTTGCATAACAAAACTGCTTGAAAGAGGGTGGTTCGTGATATACACCTACATGCATATATTCACACACTCGTACGTGTGCGTGTGCGCGTAATCGCATACACTCACATAAACACGTGTTCGTTGGACTTAAGCCAATGGCTTCGGTCTGCACTTGCCATCTGGATTATTGGATGGCTATCTTGTTAAATTTTAATAAACATAGTAAGTAGAAATACATATACGTGCGTATACATGAATATCATTATGCATAGATGCCATTATTATTATCATCATCATCATCATCAACATCACCACCACCACCATCATCATCATTATCACCATCATCATTGTCATCATCACCATCAACATCTGCAGCACCACCACCATCATCATTATCATCATCACCACCACCACCACCATCATCATCATCATCACCACCATCATTGTCATCATCACCATCACAACATTCATCACCATTATCATCATCATCATAACCATCACCATTATTATTATGTTCAATGCGGAGTGCGCGGGAACGTGCGTGTGTTTGTTGTTATGGTCAGGTTTTGATTATCAATAAAAACTGTCTTGGTAAGAATCTTAAAAAACTGTCTTGGTATGAATCTTAAAAAAACTGTCGTGGTAAGAATCTTAAAAAACTGTCTTGGTAAGAATCTTAAAAAACTGTCTTGGTATGAATCTTAAAAAAACTGTCGTGGTAAGAATATTTGGAAAACTGGTTTGTGTGTTGTTTTATGCAGGATTCCTCCCGACTACGCCGTCGTCATCTACGCGGTCGGGGTGCAGCAGGGCGGGGAGACGGAGTGGAACTACCTTTGGGAGAAGGCACAGAACACGCGTGTGGCGTCCGAGGCGGAGATCATGATGAACGCCCTCGCCTACACGCAGGAGCCGTGGCTGCTCTGGAGGTGCGACGTGTTGGGATGAGGGAAGCGGCGAGTGGTCATTGAAGGCGCCAATAAACCAGAGAAAACATCTAATTTTAACTGTTAATTGTGTGTATATGAACCATTTTTTTACTACGGAAGTATATGGGAAATATGATGTCCGTCCATCGTGAAACTACGCATTTAGTCTATGCAGGTATAAGGTGCCACGCCAGACATGACCTAAGACGGAACAAACCTGCTATGTCAGCGGTGTTCGTGAAGCATGTTCGTGTAGCTCCTATACTGTGTTTTGTCTAACATTTATGTATCTTCTGGTAAACTCTGCCCAATTTTCTGAATCCAGATATGCCCGTTGGTCTCTGGATAGCTCGAAGATCCGCATGCAAGACGTCCGGAACCTCTTTCGCTACTTCGTCTCCACGCCGTTAGGGCGCTCGGTGGCGCTGCAGTTCATTTTGACGAATTGGGAAGAAATCAATAAAAGGTAGAACATGATCGATATTCGTGCATGCCATGAGTTTATGCCTATGGCGTTGTAAATGGTTCTAATGCTTCCACAATCCCTCAAATAGACCACTCATTGTGAGTTGCAAGCCGAACATTATGATATAGCATGTGACCATTTAGAAGTCCAAGATGGCCGCTACGCATTTCTTGTAAACATGAAACAGTTGTTTCCGATTCAGTATATCACAAAGATTGTTTAAAGGTACACAAAGATGCGGTTGTCGAAATGTTGTTGGGTATTTTTTATATTGTTTGAAAATATCCATAAAACATTCCGACAACCGTCGAAAATATATCATAAAGAAAGGGACTACACATGTTATTGACATTTTAACAAAACATCTCCTAACCACAATAATACGTTAATTGCAACAACCATAACAACGTAAAAAAAATGTTTCAGATTACACAAACCTATGAAGATTTCGTTTTTAGAATGTATACGTGTAGATTTTAGAGTGTATTCGTGTAGTTTTTAGAGTGTATACGTGTAGTTTTTAGAGTGTATACGTGTAGTTTTTAGAGTGTATACGTGTAGTTTTTAGAGTGTATTCGTGTAGTTTTTAGAGTGTATACGTGTAGTTTTTAGAGTGTATACGTGTAGTTTTTAGAGTGTATACGTGTAGTTTTTAGAGTGTATACGTGTAGTTTTTAGAATGTATACGTGTAGTTTTTAGAGTGTATACGTGTAGTTTTTTAGAGTGTATACGTGTAGTTTTTAGAGTGTATACGTGTAGTTTTTAGAGTGTATTCGTGTAGTTTTTAGAGTGTATTCGTGTAGTTTTTAGAATGTATACGTGTAGTTTTTAGAGTGTATACGTGTAATTTTTAGAGTGTATACGTGTAGTTTTTAGAGTGTATTCGTGTAATTTTTAGAATGTATTCGTGTAGTTTTTAGAGTATATACGTGTAGTTTTTAGAGTGTATACGTGTAGTTTTTAGAGTGTATACGTGTAGTTTTTAGAGTGTATACGTGTAGTTTTTAGAATGTATACGTGTAGTTTTTAGAGTGTATACGTGTAGTTTTTAGAGTGTATACGTGTAGTTTTTAGAGTGTATTCGTGTAGTTTTTAGAGTGTATACGTGTAGTTTTTAGAGTGTATACGTGTAGTTTTTAGAGTGTATACGTGTAGTTTTTAGAGTGTATACGTGTAGTTTTTAGAGTGTATACGTGTAGTTTTTAGAGTGTATACGTGTAGTTTTTAGAGTGTATACGTGTAGTTTTTAGAATGTATACGTGTAGTTTTTAGAGTGTATACGTGTAGTTTTTAGAGTGTATACGTGTAGTTTTTAGAGTGTATACGTGTAGTTTTTAGAGTGTATACGTGTAGTTTCGTATATCAAAATAACAACTTTCAAAGAATATACTTAATAGTACTTGTGATTATTATAACTTGTTTTGTGAATGTTCAGGTTCGGCATGGACGCTTTTCTTCTGCGAGATATTATCTACGCCACAACAAGTCTCATAAACACCGAGTACGAATATCAGCAGGTAGGGGGCGTTGTCTAGTTGTTAGCTGCCGCCATTTTTGGTGATTATTCCATTTATGCGACGATGATTTCATCATATTGTTGTGTTGTAAAAGGCAATTATATTCTAATATTGCTATTGTACTTTAATAAATATAGATTGCATCAGCGATCATATCAGCGGCTGTAATAGTAGCATTAGCCTTTTGTAAATCGCTTCCAATATTATTGTTTTGCTACTACCAATATTACCAGTTTAATTCAATTCTCGAATATGACGTCATCGTTGCATTTCTCTTCTTCTACACAATGTCTTCGTTATGATAATAGTGTCAAATTGTATTTCGTTGAAACAAACGACGTTTCCTTGTGAAGCTGACCACATACGTGTATCATTCTTTCAGTTGAAGCGGTTGTATCGCATCAGTCCGCCAGCTGGCGTGGCAAGCAAGGCGGCAGACAACTCGTTAGCTCTCATCAGGTTTGACAAGTTCTGTAATACATATTTAAAACCCTAAAACCAGCGAATAAAATTGATATCTTCACTTTACGCACGCATGCAAGAAAGCAAGCAAGCAAGCACGCACGCACGCACGCACGCACGCACGCACACACACACACACACACACACGCACACACACACACGAAAGATATGCGAAAGACGTGACGACCAACTGTATGTAAAAGACGGGCAATAGTACGTAGATAAAGAACAATGGTACGTAAATAAAGCAATAGTAAGAATATACCTCGATACCTGTGTACGAAACTTCCTGAAACTTGACCAAGTAGACCAAACATAATACTTGTGTGTTTTTTTCACGATAAAAGTTCACACGTGTAACCTTAATGTTGTGTTAATTTTGCGCTCTGTTGATCTTGTTTGTGTTATCGGTTGTATTATCGGTTGTAGGTCTAATATAAAATGGATGAAGCACAACCAAGCAACGATTGAGCGATGGCTGCTCTGGTACGTCAGCCCGTCAACGACAAGCTAACGTCACGCGAGGCATACTCGAAGCCGCCTACCAGAAAAGTGACCTCAGCGTTACGTGAACCACTGATCTCTGCATTATAGAGATCAACGACGTGAAGGCATCGAAAGAAAATGTCAGTTGTGACGTACATAAATGACAAGTTCACACTCACACGTATGACGTATATGAATGAATCGGTCTGACTGGTCTCACGTGTGACGTGTGGAAATAAATGGAAGAGATATGTGAATGAATCGATCATAAACGTGTATCTACGGAACGTTTGTACATGTTTTGTGACTGAGCTGATAGCACGTAGTATATCTGTCAGTTGTATGGATCAACATCTCGCAACGATACATAGATTTGGTGAAGCAGCTTCGTGATTAGCTATCACGAACTGTTTAATAAAATACGAAAGATAACTGATTCAGCCAATTTCAGGTGAAATATATGAATTATCGGGCGTATGCGCAAAAAGACGGTTTATGAGCAGATCACGTCATTTGAAAAGAACACGCGTAAACAACATTGATGTGACAAAACTAAGATATCCATTGGATTTGTAAGTTAACGAATTCCTATTTTGAATTACATTATGAGTTTGCTTCGCAAAGCGGCTAAATGAAAACGCCAAACGAAAATGTTGCACCAATTATGTCTTAAACATTCCGCTAGGTGTCACCAAGTGTAGCGTGGTAGTACCATCGGATGGTACCAGAGGGCAGCGCAGGAAACATCAGAAACTGCTACGCGACTGTCAGTGAATTTTATCACTGAACGTTTAGAATATTATAATTAGTATCAGCGAAAGATACCTATATTTGCCCAGTTTTTCTGTCGTGTTGTATGTTACTTGTTTAAAGGCGGCCAAGTCCGGATGGAGAACTATAATCTATAGTTATGTACGTCACCTTAGCGCAAATGACGTGTGCACATACATCGTGATAATCACTCTTAGTTATCGGAGCTAAACTGGCGATAATCACTTAGTTTTTGAAGCATAGCCATAATTGGTGATGTGCTGGGCTAGCTTGGTTGGGGTAATATAATATCGTCACTGCTGATCTATTCGATATTAGTAGACGTTCCCACGTTGTGACGCATCAAATCCCGCAGCGAGCCGTCCGTCGTCGACAAAGGACAGAGCGGGCTTCAACACCGCGCAGAGATTGCCTGTCGCTTAAAAAAAATCGGATTCTGGTGGCCTACGGAGTCGCACAATGTCACGCAGACCACCTTGCCAGAAACTCCATGAAACTAACACGCTCAGCATTACAATGTAAGGGTATCTGTTAATACTCGTTATATTTTATTTGATCATGTATTCATTCACATAACCAAAACCAACGTTTTTAGCTACGTGTAGTTTACGGCGTGTCGTGTTATATGTGGTGTAACATTATTTTCTTTGCTTTTGCCAAGTGAAACATATGTCGGGATATCCTCAACAAATGTTAGTGCTGGTTATGTTTGCAAATATTTATGTAACAAAGTCATGTTAAACAAATATATTTTACGCCAAATAGATATAGGCTACAGATATTATTATTGTCCATTCCTGGCGATCTAAGTGTGTGGTTTATCTAAGAGCGGTAACGTTTTTATTTTCAGTTGTGTTAGCGTTCGTATGGTGTACACTTTGTAGCCAATGTACTTCCAAATAAAACAGTGGTTGTTAGTTTCTTCATGTAAGTCTAATTATAATGTTGCAATATGTTCTGCTATGTTGACTATAATATTACTGTAATGATATATGTCGCTTGGTTATTTTATTTGCTAAGTAGACCTAATTGCCATGGCGTAATTAGCCACAACACATCACATTGAAAGAGCAGATTTTGCTTAAGTAAACAGGTATGTAAAAATTCGGATTTTAGCGATACCAAGCAATTGTGTTCATATGTAAACAATAAACGGCAAAAGCAACACACCTTCCGTCATGTACCCTCGTCTTGTCCCCTTCCATTCCACCTTCCGTCATGTACCCTCGTCTTGCCCCCTTCCATTCCACCATCCGTCATGTACCCTCGTCTTGCCCCCTTCCATTCCACCCTCCGTCATGTACCCTCGTCTTGCCCCCTTCCATTCCACCCTCCGTCATGTACCCTCGTCTTGTCCCCTTCCATTCCACCCTCCGTCGTGTACCCTCGTCTTGCCCCCTTCCATTCCACCCTCCGTCATGTACCCTCATCTTGCCCCCTTCCATTCCACCCTCCGTCATGTACCCTCGTCTTGTCCCCTTCCATTCCACCCTCCGTCATGTACCCTCGTCTTGTCCCCTTCCATTCCACCCTCCGTCATGTACCCTCGTCTTGTCCCCTTCCATTCCACCCTCCGTCATGTACCCTCGTCTTGCCCCCTTCCATTCCACCCTCCGTCATGTACCCTCGTCTTGCCCCCTTCCATTCCACCCTCCATCATATACCCTCGTCTTGTCCCCTTCCATCCCACCCTCCGTCATGTCTTTCCCATGCGCTGGTGATCAAGGTGCACTGCTGTAATCATATCATAGGGTGCGGCACGATCGACAGAACTGTCCGTCAGGTGCAGCCGCGGCGGACTCCGATTGCGCACGTGATTCACAAGGACAGCGCACGTGCAGTGATATTGCAATTCCACCAGGCTGGTCAAACGGCGTGTCCGCGAGTGCGCGCCCCCGTTCTACTGGTATTACTATAGGCGATCCAACGCGAACGCACGTGTCATTGTACAGCAAACAGGGGCTTCACAATAATCTTAATTTGACGTGGGAAGTGACTAACTACGTTCCTATATCAGGTAACAAGTGTCCAGGGCATTGGCTACATACATCCATCAGTAATAGATATGCATACCATATTTTCTTTCATTATCGTATTCAATAGTTTAGACATTTAAAGGTCCCTCCTCAATTCGATCTTTTTTGCTCGTCTTACCTTTCAGAATCATTTTGCGAAAACCGAACCTATCTAGTATCTACTTCGACATGCCAGCTCAGCTGATTTCGTTGTGCTGAAATCATCAGACAAACTGTTACATCATTTTAGACTGGGGCCCAGTCGAAATGCTGCTGCTGCTGCTGAGATTGAGTTACTGCAGTAAAACCGAGTGAATCTGTTTCTGGTTACACCGGATTCCGGAAATAACCAACAATCGAATCGTCCATCTATATACAAACCACAACCCTGCAAGGACCCTCTCACTCTGGTCATTACAACGGAGACTTACTTACATTTACACAAGTCTGCTCTTCCGGCCAGGTTTACAGATTCGTCTGTATAGCATATTTAGCAATATACAGCGACCTACAGTTTTTGCATTAACAAGAACACGTAGGATGTCGACTTGCTGACGGCCAGACAGCCACGGATGACACCTGACAACTGGCAACGGTGTCACGAGCTCGTGCAGCGTGCGGTTTAATACGTAGCGCCATTTTGAACAAGACAACCGGACACAGACGCCCAGTGACACATAGATTGTTGACCTACCCACTCACTCGGTATATCCACCTCGTTATCTTACCGTTCCTCGTTGCGATGCTGCCACAAAACCTTTGTATTCTGACAGCAATCGTGGGTCACCGCTCTAATCAGCAGTGATGGGGACGAGTCATTATTTTACTCCCGGTTTCATTGTGACACGGCACCCTCTTTCCAGCATTTTATTCCACCCTGAAGAAAAGTTATGAACAGGGGAAGGGCACATTTTCGGATTAGGACAAGTGTGCTTGGCACAGGTTTTAATTTCCAGTCGCCGGTAGGCAGCAGGTGGACGTATAAATGATGGAAGGATCACCCACGTATCTACGAAGACAAAACCCGGCAGGTTTGGGCGACGGGGGACGGGAAGCATCATCCATTTTGAATTTTCCGAAAAAAAAATTGGGGGATTTCAGGGAAACCCTACTGCAGGTCGGCAACAAGACAAAAATCAAAGTGTAAATTTTTTATTAAACACACCTCTGTTGTCTCAACTAAAAAGCGTGACCTGGTGGCCATTTTGATTAGTCGAATTTAACTTAATTCAACATTGACATATTAACACGTCGGAATAATCATCAACTTATATCCTTTAGATAATACGTATGCCTTCCAAACACAATCTTTTTTGAACTTCGATATTGTCTCCAACCGACTTTTCAAAATTACTTCGTTGGTAAGCGCTTTCAGTTCTGTTATCAATTGTGTGGCTCTTCTTTGTGCTAAATCCAAAATAACTGCGTACAAGAAAATGCAAGGAAAATCCATACTGTATCATATATTACAATATCTACATTACTGAGTATTCGCTGTCAAAGCCTTCGTAAATGTTCGCTCGCAACAAACTCGAGATATCAAGGGGATAAGTAGGTCCAAAGCCTTCGTAAATGTTCGCTCGCAACAAACTCGAGATATCAAGGGATAAGTAGGTCCAAAGCCTTCGTAAATGTTCGCTCGCAACAAACTCGATATATCTAGGGGATAAGTAGGTCCAAGGCCTTCGTAAATGTTCGCTCGCAACAAACTCGAGATATCAAGGGGATAAGTAGGTCCAAAGCCTTCGTAAATGTTCGCTCGCAACAAACTCGAGATATCAAGGGGACAAGTAGGTCCAAAGCCTTCGTAAATGTTCGCTCGCAACAAACTCGAGATATCAAGGGGACAAGTAGGTCCAAAGCCTTCGTAAATGTTCGCTCGCAACAAACTCGAGATATCAAGGGGACAAGTAGGTCCAAAGCCTTCGTAAATGTTCGCTCGCAACAAACTCGAGATATCAAGGGGACAAGTAGGTCCAAAGCCTTCGTAAATGTTCGCTCGCAACAAACTCGAGATATCTAGGGGACAAGTAGGTCCAAAGCCTTTCCCTTATCCAGAGGACAATAATTTTTCATCTGTCTCATATTGGTTAATTATATTGTTCAATTATATATTTAAACATATCCACACTGCTGTGGTTTTTACAACCAGTAGCTAACTTATTCCATTCATTTTCCAGTTTCAGGGAAGCTGAATACTCTTATATTTACTCTACACTGTGCTGGGATACGCCAAGATCCTGATTTGTATTATTTTCCGCTTAGCTATCTCCTTCTAAATATACGAGCTATGTGTTGGTATGTAATATTCTACTAAATAAAACTATTTGATGCGGATGTGAGTCTGTGTTCACCCCAAGAGTGTACTTGGAGTGTCACTCCATGCTCCCCAAGCCTGCGATCTCCTAACGCATGGACAACCAGTCGCCATATGTTGTAAACAGAAAAATCAATTCGTGAGATCGTGAAATCTAACAGCAAAACCGTTGAATTCGCATCCATCCGCAGCTGGCTGACCAGCCCACTAGCCAGCCGGTCAGTCCGCAGGCCCAACAGCCCATCCGCCAGCAAGCCGGCCAGACCAACAGCCTATCCACCAGTGAGCCGACCAGACCAACAGCCCATCCGCCGGCGAGCCGACCAGGCCAACAGCCTAACCGCCAGTGAGCCGACCAGACCAACAGCCCATCCGCCAGCGAGCCGACCAGACCAACAGCCCATCCGCAAAGCGAGCCGACCAGTCCATTAGCCCATCCGCCAGCGAGCCAACCAGACCATTAGCCCACCCGCCAGCGAACCGACCAGACCATTAGCCCATCCGCCAGCGAGCCGACCAGACCAATAGCCCATCCGCCAGCGAGCCGACCAGACCAACAGCCCATCCGCCAGCGAGCCGACCAGACCAACAGCCCATCCGCCAGCACGCCGACCAGACCAATAGCCCATCTGCCAGCGAGCCGGCCAGACCATCAGCCCATCTGCCAGCGAGCCGACTAGACCAACAGCCCATCTACCAGCGAGCCGACTAGACCAACAGCCCATCTGCCAGCGAGCCGACCAGACCAATAGCCCATCCGCCAGCGAGCCGACCAGACCAACAGCCCATCCGCCAGCGAGCCGATCAGACCAACAGCCCATCCGCCAGCGAGCCGACCAGACCAACAGCCCATCTGCCAGCGAGCCGGCCAGACCAACAGCCCATCTGCCAGCGAGCCGACTAGACCATCAGCCCATCTGCCAGCGAGCCGACCAGACCAATAGCCCATCCGCCAGCGAACCGACCAGACCAATAGCCCATCCGCCAGCGAGCCGACCAGACCAACAGCCCATCCGCCAGCGAGCCGATCAGACCAACAGCCCATCCGCCAGCGAGCCGACCAGACCAACAGCCCATCTGCCAGCGAGCCGGCCAGACCAACAGCCCATCTGCCAGCGAGCCGACTAGACCATCAGCCCATCTGCCAGCGAGCCGACCAGACCAATAGCCCATCCGCCAGCGAACCGACCAGACCAACAGCCCATCCGCCAGCGAGCCGACCAGACCAACAGCCCATCCGCCAGCGAGCCGACCAGACCAACAGCCCATCCGCCAGCGAGCCGATCAGACCAACAGCCCATACGCCAGCGAGCCGGCCAGCCCGCGGGCCCGCTAACCCTTTCCGTTCCTTCCCCGAACAACTCACTCTTATAGGCACGATACATTATATCTCGGTGCGTTATCGCTCAATAATGCATCTCGTCTCGTCTCCGATATTGATCAATAACCAACCGGTTGCGATGAATCATACGCTAAATGTGGCAAGAAATCGCGCGGAGAAACTCGTCCGCCTCCAATGAGGCGACCCGTCTGGCGGCATTGTGAAAGGTCGTCGCGCTGATAGGTTGCCCGGCAGTGGGGCGCTTCTCGCGCCGTCCCACAGCGACGGGCGTCAGTGCATGAAGACCGACATTTCAAGGGGAGACTGACCTCGTCCGATTCTCCACCTGTAGCGATCGGTTGTCCACTGGTGAGACGAAATAAACGTCGTGATCAGATATACATTCGTCAGGTTGCGGTGGTAGAATGATATTCTACACGAATGAAGTGTCCATGGTTTCACTGCAGACGCTACGTAAGCGGTGAACATTGGGCATAAGGACAGGTATAACCCATATATTTGATAATGTTTTGAAAAAACGCATACGTTAAAACTGTTAAAATTTCACACATTATCACAAAAAAATTGCTTTGAAATAGTGTCCTTAAAATACCCTATGCAAATCTGGCGGCCATCTTGGATCTTGTACAAACATACATACATCACGCGCGAGCACATGCACACGTACACACGGACACAAACACGAAAACACGCACACGTGCACACACACGCAAACGTGCACATGCGCACACGTGCATACGCGCACTCGCGCACACGCACACACACACACACACGCGCACGCGCACGCACACGCACACGCGCGCACGCACGCACGCACGCACACGCACGCACGCACGCACACACACACACACACACACGCGTCACGCACGCACGCACGCACACACACCGCAGTTAGCTAAACCGACATAAAACTAACATTTTAAATTTACAACTAAACATTATCTTCCTGCTTTATTAGAAAAGAAACGCAGAAAAATTACTACGCCAAAATTGTATCGGTTTTACCCATTTTCTTACCCAATTCTACGTTTTGATGCGTCTAATATTCGTGATCACGCTTTCCTGCACCACGACTTCCGCCTAGAATTACCACCTGAAGCACGATTATCCCAAGTTAGACAGTTATAATTATTGAAGTGATACAGCGACACACGGGTGCCTGGCGGGTGACTTCATTAAAAAACGGAAATTTAAAAGATACGAGAACTAAATTTACGCCTGGTTGTCAATGATTGGCCAACTTCCTGACATGGCCGTCGTGCATTTGTGCCAGGCTGCACTTACACCAGCTGTCACCCTGTCCACAGCTCGCGTGCTGCTTGGTGACATGTCACCAGACCCGTCACAAGTTGACAGCGACCGCCGGCGAGGTGGCTTTCTCGGAAGATGCCGTTCTTGCGACCGCGAGCCACGTGGTCCCGCGAGAAATGACAGCGCCCTCTTCCTTCTACTTGTCTGCCCACCGGGAATGCCTATCCAATTAGTCGTCAGATTAAAATGCAGGCAGTAAGTCCTGTCGAAATATAGCCGGTCTCCAGGGTGATCAGTAAATGTCCGGTACAGATCCGTCTTCATTAACTTCTCCGCTAAATAATTAAAGGCGGAGTCGTCTTCGTAATGGCGCCGTATTGTTCGGTCGACGGCGGCTCATGTCGTACGTATATTGTCAACGTTTACAAACTAAGATATTGTTCGTGGTAGTGACGTATCTAAGATCTCGCACGGGAGGCAAAAGGGGGAGGCCGGGGGGGGGCAGGGGGGGGGGCGGGGGGGGGCAAGGGGACAAGCTTAGTCGTCCATTAGTTTACCATGCTACCACGCAGTGGCGTAGCAGGTTACATACGAAAATTAAAAAACTGTAAGCAAAAGAGGGCATAGCCCAATCCCCCACCCCCGAAATACGGCAATGTCTAGTCACGTGGTGAAACAAGTTATATACGAACAATGAAACATTTAAGCCAAAGAGGGCCACAGCCCAACGCCCCCCCCCCCCAATTACGCCAATAATTCGTGGTGTAAAGTAAATCAAATTCGTACCTTATGATGAAAATATATATACACTATATCTGATAAGGGCGGGCTGTGCATAGATGAACAATAGTTGGGATCGCGATTAGCCAATGGCTTCCTTGTCCACTTGCCATTTGGAGCGTGTTGCATTGTGTGGCAATCTTGATTTTTTTTAACAAGATGTTATGTTAAATCAATAAACAGAGTATGTAGGCAACGTCTTCGGCGATGTTGTTGTTGTTTTGAGATGTTCGTTGTCAGAGTTGATGTTACAGTCGTCAGAGTTGATGTTACAGTTGTCAGAGTTGATGTTACAGTTGTCAGAGTTGATGCTACAGTTGTCAGAGTTGATGTTACACATCTACTGTACCGTTTGACAGACGACGAAGCGTTTCGGTGTCAGCCTTCAACGAGATATCGCGTGTACGTATTCGTGGGTTTGCTACACGAGTGAGGACCTTAAAACCCTCTCCTCATTTGAGTTAGCCCATCGCGAATTAGGGATGTTTAAATCGTTAGTGTGTGTTTAGTTTAAGAAACATTAAGTAATATGCACTGAATTTTTAATAAAAGAGTGTAAACTTTTGTTAAAGTCATCGAACGAATTTAGTTTGATCGTTAGATCGGGAAACTTGCAAAAGCGTGAATAGCTTTATGGAATGGTGTGTAGGGCACGACCACTTTTGACATTTTCGCAGTATTTTTATTTATTGCAGTGTGAAATGTCAGAAAAATAAGAATCGACATTCAGAACAGAAGACTGACTGTTTAGAAAATGACTGTTTCGAAAGAACTGCTAGTAAGCGGTTTCGATTATCCTAACAGCGCTTACGTTGATGCCTGTGAAAGCAAGAAAAGCATGTTTAAAGGTCAATCGATGTTTTAACTCGTCGCGTTATAGAATTTTGCGAAAAACCTATATAACATCCAATACGACATTCTATCTCGGACTTACTAATCGCATTTACTTTTGATGAAATCATCTGAAAAACTATTAAATTATTTTTGACTGAGCCCAGTCAAAATTCGTCTAAAAAGGGTAAAGTAGCTCCACCTGTACATACTATCACACAAGGCTATTCACACTTTCGCAAATTACCCGATCTAACGCTCAACGTCAATTCTTATGACTGCCAATATGGTAAATGATTTGCCAAGATAATTTCAACATCAGGAAACATTTGTTCAAGCGTGTCTATTATCCTTCTTACTATATGGTCTCCAAACTTATCGCTATCGCTTTAGACAGTACACTTATTATTTATTAAAATTGTCCTTGTATGTTATATTTCTCCTAATCAACCCAAGAATTTTATTACCCTTTGAAGCTGCAATATCACACTGTTCTGAAAATTTCATATCAGCACTTATTGTTACTCCTAAGTCCTTTTCTTTTACGGTAAAGATAAAGGTACGTTCTTATATAGCGTTGTATCCGGTCCATAGGACCGCTCAAAGCGCTTTACACTTCACCCCCTGGCAGACCTGTTCATTCCAAGGCCATCTCAACTTCTTTGGGAAGTATTCCCAAAGTATTCCAAAAGGTATTGGTAATACCAAGAACAGTATCTCCCATTGTATAGTTTACATCCAAGTTCCCGTATCCCGTGTGTGGGCATTTACGTTTCCCAAAATTGAAAAATATCTGTAATTTTTTCAGATCATTTAACTAATTTGCTTAGATAATTTTGTAAATATTATTTATCACTTTATCATTGTTAACCTTTCTAAACACTTTTATGTTATCCGCAAATTTAGTACCTAGCTTTTTATATTATCATCTAAGTCATATATATATATATATATATATATATATATATATATATATATATATATATATATATATATATATATATATATATATATATATATATATATATATATATATATGACTTAGATGATAATATAAAAAGCAAGCTGCCTCTTTGTAATTTGTGTAGTTTCATCCTTTCTGGTATGCCCATAAATCCTCCTCCTAGTTTGCTTGTATGCTACAATGCTCTCAATTTCATATTTTAGACTGTTCCAACATTCAATTTCTGTCTTATTCCTCAGCATGTTATTCCAATCTAGCTTTGCCAAGTATTTTCTCATATCTTTATAGTTACCTTTGTGGACGTTTCTCCCTTATTTTTTTTATTTTTACTTAATAAAGATTTTACTTTGATGTCAAAATGTATTTGATTATGATCACTGTTAACTAGCGACTCGTGTATTTTGACACTGTCCACTAATTCATTTTGTGAAGACAAAACAATACAAACAGTTTGTGCTGGGAAAGTAAGAAAAGCAGTCGTTTGGCAAACATCGTAGAAGCCCAGGATGGTTTAGACACGTCATCGGGCGAATAGGAAACATCGTAGAAGCCCAGGATGGTTTAGACACGTCATCGGGCGAATAGGAAACTATGAAGACAAAATAACGTCCGAACTAATTAATTACTTCTCGATACTGACCAATGGCACCCGGAAGATATTGATGGACTCTGGAAAGACCTCTGGAGTGAGTTTGGAGAGCTGCGTATGTGTACGTGTGTGTACGTATGCATGTGCGTGTGCATGTGCATGCGTGTGTGCGTGAATGTCTAGGTGCATAGATATCTTTAGGTTGTCCACCTGCAGACCACTTCTGTCTTAAAGACGTCATACCATTAATGTACATATGACAGAGGTGTGCACAACCATTAACAAAATAATTAGTTATGTGTTACACATTCGTGATCTCATTCTTAACATGTATTCGTAACAGCTTGAAAACTGAACACAAATGCATTTACTGACATAGACAATAACAGCAACTTCCCAAGACCATACCGTAGAAACCATAGAAACCTCACACTCGAACTATTTGCCTGAACACGAATGACACAACGCCACCGATCTAACAACTGACTGAACACGCTGAACATCGACCATTTGTGTCGTTTCATATATCAACACTTGTTGAACGGAAAGGTGTTGGCACTTCGCCATGTTCATAGCAACAACTACAGTGGCATTGTAATGTGTGAGCTGTGATCTGTGAAGGTTTTTGGTGCAGTTGACAATACTAAATCCCCGCAAGAGAACGCCCACATCGAACTAAACTGGAAACAACGAGAGGCACAGATTAACAAAGGCCTCAGTTGGTGTCTGGCAGAAAGCCACTTTGCCGAACGCACTCGCATAATAAAGAATGGTCGCACTATTTTGGAACAAACTTATTCGCATCATTGAAGTATGAACGAACATTTACACACATACGCACATACACGTACGCATGCACGTACGTATGCACGTCATCAGGAAAAGAGGAAACAACGCACATGACTCACTGTAAGGCTTAAACAAAGGCTTTGTCGAAGATATAAATTGCGTTTCAAAATCATTGTCCTCGTGATAGGCTTTATCCCACGGCTTTGGTGCTTCGATCCTCCTCGACGCTCGGATAACACAATAATACCCGTTGAAACAGGTGATGTCAATGCGCGGTAAGAATGCCACGTCTATGCCAACTCAGAATTGGCAGCATTGAACCTTATCACTCATTACCAATGCTTAAGCAAATGTTAAATAACAGAGTATTTTTAAATGGTAACCAAGGAAATCACTAGTTAAAACTGCTACCTTAGCTGATTTAACCTATCGCAAATCCGGTCCATTGGTGTCCAAATGTGTAGTGTGTGAATAGTTTATGTAACATCCGCAGTTGATTTAATAAAAAAATGCCTATTTTTATTCAAATCATCGAAAGAATTGACTTTAGTCGTTTAATCTGGTAAGGATCAAAATAGTGGATATCCAAAATGGTAATCACTGTGTGGATCAATGTTGATCATGGGCGTGACCTCCATCCTCTCGCCAATCACATGACAAAATTTCACCAAGAAACAAAATCGTGATTTTTCATCATTTCGAGCATTAATTAATTTAATAGTTTGTATGGTAATTTCACAAAAAAACTACATATAAAAGTTGCACAAATGAGCTGGCATGTTGCAGTGGATACTAGGTAGGTTTTGTTTTTCGCAAAATTAATTTGAAATGAGACAAGCAACAAATTTTATTGATTAAGCACTTTTAAGCAAATAAATAATCGAATGTTAGTTGTTTTAGAGTTATATTCTATTAATGCTTCATAATTAACTCGTGTCAGTGTATTATGTTCACTATATAGGAGTGTCGTTCGTCTAGGTGCTTTATCACGTGACAAAAGGTTTAGTGTTATATTATCTTATATCAGTACTACTATGTTCTTTACACACACACACACGCACGCACGCACGCACGCACGCACGCACGCACGCACGCACGCACGCACGCACGCACGCACGCACGCACGCACGCACGCACGCACGCACGCATGCAGGCACTCACTTACACACGCACACACGCACACACGCACAAACACACACACACGCGCGCGCGCGCGCGCATACACGCACGCACACGCGTACGCACACGCGCACGAACACGCACATATAGATCGAAGAGTCAAACTTATTCATGGAAGCGACGTTGGGGTCCAACTCGACTGGACAGAAAGGCACACGACAATAGATTCATTGTAATCCAGGCGACGTTGAAGTTCGGCTTGAGCGGGTTGCCGCGCATATAAGTATAAGAAGCAAGAGTTTTCGGGTAGGAATACAATAATTCCACAGAGGAAGAGCGCAGAATAATCGTAAAGTATGCCTTTTCGTGCAGAACATTTGTGAATAAGGTGTTGATATTTTTTATATTTACGTTATGCTACTGACGCTATCTTCAACATCTACGCTATCTTTAATTTCACTATGGCGAATAATTCCGATTCACAAGACCTAGGAAATTGACACAGAGTCAGACACTAAGAATACGTTGCATGTATGTATCACTCATTGAACGGTGATAAATACTGATGATCTACTTATATTTGATGTAATTTTGAGTAATTTGCCTAATTTTGTCGTTTATTTAATATTTTCGTTTTGTCTTTTTGTGACGTCTTTCGTTGTAGTATTTCTCAGAAATAGTCCGTACATTTAAATCACTCGTAATCTATATCACTTGCTCGTGGGCAGAGCTTCAGAGGATGTGTAATTATCACCCATTAACCAATGTGCGGTCAGCGTGGTATTTAAACACCAGCAAATGAACACATTAAGATGATTACTTGAATGAACGCAGCCGCCATTATTTGGCGCGCGTTGCCAGTCCGCAGGTGGTTATGCGCTAAAAAGTCGACTGAACCAGACGACACGGCAGTGGCGACGGCGGCGACGGCGCATTGTTCGCGCCATCTGCGTCCAAGATCAATTACTCGAGAAAGTAATGAATAATTGACAGGCCTCCGCTAGGCAGGTGACACAACATAGTCCCCGCTGATTATTTTAGATTGATCGAGCTAATCGGTTGTCTACGACTGGCGGTCGCTGTCGGCAAGCGGTGGCGAGACGAAAGGCCCGATAATTCTAGTGGGAGAGGGAGCCGCTCGCCGAAATGTGGCAAATATTTATGTCGGGTATCGCTGCACCGATGCACCACCAATACAGAAAACAATGCGAAATAAAAACACGACAACATACGTCGCAACAAACACAGAAATGTTTTAAAGACATTAAACATTTTCACAAAGTTTTGGAAGTGTTCTTGAAAATAATTTTTTTTTTTATGTTGTGTACATTTAAAATCATTTTAGAAAATCGTTTTATAAACACACACACGCACACACGCACTCACGCACACACGCACACACACTCGCCTATGTAAAATTGTACATATAAGTCAGAAACATTACAAAAGAGACACAACTAGGCTAAATCATGTATAATAACAAAGCCAACTGCCAACAAATTGTTAAGAAATTCAACTGTCTCCAGGCATAAAAGTACTAACTTGGTAAGATAATATAATAATAGTAACTTTTTATGAATGCATAATAACATATATAAGATAATAAAAAAATATCAGCAAACATAATCATGTTTTTAATACATAAGAAAAAATATGTCCACAAAAGTCACGAAAATGTTTTTGAAAATGTTATAATAATATTAAAATGTTGGGTCTTGGAAATTGTTTAAATATTTGTTTATGTTTTATTAAAACACACATATACAGTTCGTTTTTTCTTGGCTGACAGAGGTTGGAGTTGGTGTGTAATGGACGCGTTATCTCTCTTTCAAACACAGCCGCCAACTATCCTCTAGTGAACAGTAGTCTACGTAAGTACGTCCCTTGCTGGTTCAGAACCTTTACACAAGCATAACGTCTGTAGCTGGCTCGCTAGACGCACACAGGAAGCATTTTCCAAGAGGGATTTGGCTGATGTATGTATTTCGTTCCTGAAGGTGCGATGTGTACTGGGCTGACACGTCCCAACATCCATTAGTCATATATCTGTGAGAAAATGGTCAACATATTCAGCAAGGAGGAACTCTATTTATAAAATATGTATGTCTCGGGGTTAGTGTTTGTGAACTGTGCAAAATGTTAACATACTGTCTGCAGAACTGCCGCAGCAACTGTATAATTGAAATACACCTTATATTATGGAAATAAAAATGGTCTTCATTGTTTTTATATATCAGAAATATTGCTGTTGATATTTTATTGAGAAGGTATTTTTGCAAATAGAGCGGTTGTGTAACATGGACAAATAACGAGACTCTATAACGTAAAACATGTCACTTGTCAGTTCAATGGATTCTTTTATTCAGAAAATGGAATAGTAAGATATATATATATATGTGTGTGTGTGTGTGTGTGTGTGTGTGTGTGTGTGTGTGTGTGTGTGTGTGTGTGTGTGTGTGTGTGTGTGTGTGTGTGTGTGTGTGTGTGTGTGTGTGTGTGTGTGTGTGTGTGTGTGTGTGTGTGTGTGTGTGTGTGTGTGTGTGTGTGTGTGTGTGTGTGTGTGTGTGTGTGTGTGTGTGTGTGTGTGTGTGTGTGTGTGTGTGTGTGTGTGTGTGACATAGCGACAGAGACGACAGAGACATAGCGACAGAGACGACAGAGACAGAAAGTGACAGACAGACAGACATACAGACGGACAGACAGACAGACAGACAGAGACATAGAGGAGATACAGGAAAATTCCAAAAAGAAAGTTATAGACAGAACAATACTCTAGCAGCCGAGGGGGGTAACCCCTTTTTGCCTGATATAGTTTTTCTTTGGTGATTATTTATCTCAAGCATGTATATAATGACAGGGAGTTCTCACCCTTGGGCATTTTGAAAAAAATAAAAAATCGCCGCCAAAATCAACTTTTTATCAAATCTTCGCAACCAGACAAGACACAGACATGATTGAAATGTTATTTTATATGTTTCCAGACATGAGGAATTGCGATTCCACCATAATTGATATGAACAAACATAAAGAAAACAAGATGGCGGCCTAAAAATGGTTGTCTACTATGCAAATTGTCACATATTTTCAACCAGGTAACGTCTATGTTCGATGAAAATGGAAATATGAGGAAAAACGAAATCCAATCTCAAGAATGCGCTTAAGGTGGAAGTGTCAAGACGGCTGGGTGAACAAGATGTGCAGGCAGTTCCTCGATGGGTGCGCTGTCCTCTGGGTAGTGCCTTGGCCAACATCTGGCACTGTAGTCATGTCCAGTATATCCTGCTGCCCTCTGGGTAGTGCCTTGGCCAACATCTGGCACTGTAGTCATGTCCAGTATATCCTGCTGCCCTCTGGGTAGTGCCTTGGCCAACATCTGGCACTGTAGTCATGTCCAGTATATCCTGCAAAGTTCTAATGGTTTCGCCAATTCAAGGATGAAGTATGCTAGATGTCAATGCGGCTGCAGAAGAGCACAGCTCCATCGTCCCAGATCTACTAGCTGCTCAAGGTCTCACAGGTTGTGATACTGTGGCGTCATACGTTGGCGTTGGCAAGGTTGCAGCTCTGAAAGTTCTGAGACATGACCAACGTTCTCTCAAGTAACTGGGAAACACAGGCGGACCACCGTTTTCGGAAGTAGTGGACCAGGCTACACACTTCATGTTGGCCTGCTACGGTCAGCAAAGATGTCATTCGATGACGGAAGCACGCCAACAAATGTGGTTTTCTAAAATAAGTAGAAGCAAGGCTTCCGCACCAAAGCTGAGTTCATTACCACCCACAAGTGAAGCGTTCGAACAAAATGTAACCAGAGCCCATCTGCAAGTAGCAATTTGGCTTATGCTTCGGATCCCAACCCACCTGCACTAGACCCTACATCTTACGGTTGGTCACAGGAGGAGGGGAGTACTGCGCTAAGTCCAACTACTACCAACTACCCTGACTAAAGCTAAAGCTGATCAAGTGCTCATGTCGGAGTGAAATGCCACGTAGCACGAACAAGTGCAGCTGAAATAGCTCTGATATGACATTGTGCGCATGCCAGGGTGGACAGGCCTGCCAAGATGAGAGCGGCAAGTACGAAGTACACGATGAAGATGAAGAGGACTGATGTTTACAAAGGTAAGAATTTCACGAAATGCTGATCTTATGTAATTCTCCTCATATGATAACACATGGTAAATCATTTTTTATATTCTTACGTTTTTTTGTTCGCGGAACATGAAATATAGGCTTTTTCGCATGGTCGGCAACCATTTGTAGCATACTTATGGTCGCCATCTTGTTTTCTTTACATTTTTTCATATCAATTATGGTGGAACCGAATTCCTCATGTCTGGAAATGTTTTTAAAATTTTTAAAAAATGTTCAAGGGTGAGAACTTCACACCCCCTGGATGTCATTATATACATGCTAGAGATGAATAATCACCAAAGAAAAAACTATATCAGGCAAAAAGGGGTTATGTCAAAAAAATGTCCTTTGGCTGCCGGACTACAAGGACAGAATTGGAATTGTTTTTCTCACACAGAGGAAATCTTCTGGCTGTGAACTACTTCCCGGCCGAGAAAAAGGAATTATTTGTTTAACCGCACATCTCTTCTATTAACTGCTTCTTTTTGGCAACACGTTTTGTCACTTATTTTAATTCATAAACGTCTTTGTGTTTCGATGTAGTTTGTGTGCGAACAACATTGTATTGCAATTGTGAGTTGAAACTAGCATTTTTTATTAAACAATTGGTTATTTGATCCAATATCGTCCAAACGTGTTCGATAATTATCTTCTTGTAACACATTTCGTGCACATAAAATGTACATACTTTGTACAATTCGGCTTCAGGATGTGTTTTTTTTTGAGTACCAAGAGATAACTCATTAATATGCTTACAAGTACAATGGCCAGAATATGAAACATTCATTGGCTTTTAAGATCAAATGAAATTTCAGACGGCAGTTCGCGTAGGCGGGTAATGGAACTGTTATGCAGACTACGATTATGTAGAAACTAAACATGGGAAATAACAACAATAATAATAATAACAATAGTAATAATAATAATAATAAGCTGTTTACTGCAACGTTTTCATTGCTACTATGCAACGTTGTTAATTTTTTTAATGAATGTTGTCGTCAAAGGCAACGACACTACTTAGTTCGACTATAAGGCAGGTTGTCTATCGAGTCCCACGCATTTTTCTATCGAGTCCCACGCATTTTTCTATCGAGTCCCACGCATTTTTCTATCGAGTCCCACGCATTTTTCATCAGCTAGAAGTAATAACAGAATATGCAATTTACTGGTCTATTTTTGCCACTGACCTTTAATATTCTACTTAGTAAATTATCTCCTGGGGATATATTCAAAGTACGCAATGCCGGCGTGATTAAAAAGCTTGTGTTTCGCAACAACATTTTTAATAATCCGTGCTGGGTGTAGATAAGATCAGCATTCTGTATCAATATTTTGTCACAAGGTCGAACTATGCCCGAATTGTGCATCGTACAAATGTAAATGATTCGTGAGGGCTATCTGCAATTCTACATCTTGCCTTCGTGGTCAAACGCATGGGTAATTATCATGTTAACATATGCGTCCTACTTTTTTAGCCTATCAAATGTTTCAAGCTGTGATCTTATTATTTGAACATACCATCAGGCAGGAGTTATCACCCAGACACGTAAACAGCTATTCGCTTTCTCATCTGCTCACCATACTCCAGTTAGGAATTCAAGTGACACTAGAACTCCTGTCAGTGTGGTGAGAAATCAACTTCCTCCATTCTGTGAGGTTCTTGCACCGTTCAGTTCTGAATTTGAGGCTGGTGTTCTTTCCCTCCAGGTGGCTGCTGATGTTGTTGATCCACCGTAACCTGGGCCTTCCTCTCAGTCTCGTTCCGTCCAGGTGGCTGCTGATGTTGTTGATCCGTCGTAACCTGGGCCTTCCTCTCAGTCTCTTTCCCTCCAGGTGGCTGCTGATGTTGTTGATCCACCGTAACCTGGGCCTTCCTCTCAGTCTCGTTCCGTCCAGGTGGCTGCTGATGTTGTTGATCCGTCGTAACCTGGGCCTTCCTCTCAGTCTCTTTCCCTCCAGGTGGCCGCTGATGTTGTTGATCCTTCGTAACCTGGGTCTTCCTCTCAGTCTCTTTCCCTCCAGGTGGCCGCTGATGTTGTTGATCCTTCGTAACCTGGGCCTTCCTCTCAGTCTCTTTCCCTCCAGGTGGCCGCTGATGTTGTTGATCCTTCGTAACCTGGGCCTTCCTCTCAGTCTCTTTCCCTCCAGGTGGCCGCTGATGTTGTTGATCCTTCGTAACCTGGGCCTTCCTCTCAGTCTCTTTCCCTCCAGGTGGCCGCTGATGTTGTTGATCCTTCGTAACCTGGGCCTTCCTCTCAGTCTCTTTCCCTCCAGGTGGCCGCTGATGTTGTTGATCCTTCGTAACCTGGGCCTTCCTCTCAGTCTCTTTCTCTCCAGGTGGCCGCTGATGTTGTTGATCCTTCGTAACCTGGGCCTTCCTCTCAGTCTCTTTCCCTCCAGGTGGCCGCTGATGTTGTTGATCCTTCGTAACCTGGGCCTTCCTCTCAGTCTCTTTCCCTCCAGGTGGCCGCTGATGTTGTTGATCCTTCGTAACCTGGGCCTTCCTCTTAGTCTCTTTCTCTCCAGGTGGCCGCTGATGTTGTTGATCCTTCGTAACCTGGGCCTTCCTCTCAGTCTCTTTCCCTCCAGGTGGCCGCTGATGTTGTTGATCCATCGTAACCTGGGCCTTCCTCTCAGTCTCTTTCTCTCCAGGTGGCTGCTGATGTTGTTGATCCATCGTAATCGCATCTGCTATACTACTTCACTTACTATATACAGTACACATTTGATTTCCCCGGATAATATGTTTCCATTTTTTGCAATGCATCGTCAACAATTAGGTAATAATAGTTGATGTAGTAAACTATTCTGCAATAAATGGTAGTGTAGTTGCCCAATAAGCATAACTATCAATGGCCTGTCGTAGCCCTCGGAAATCCTTGCATTTTCGTCAGCAGGGTGTAGTGAACTAACATATGTATAAAACAATTCAATCATAGGCAACGAAATCGTAAACTCCTCCTAAACGCTTTGCATCTAGGTCGCCAAACATTCAGGGCCTCGTCTCCGACCATCTACGCTCATCTTCAGGGGCTCATCCGTGCTTTGTTGCTATGCGAATAATTAAGTAATTACGTATTCACAACGTCATGTGTATTTTCGTCGATTGTCCCAAGTTAAGTAACACAAGAGCAATGTGTGGCTAGACGTTACTGTAACTGCCAGTATTACGTCGCAATTTCGAGAGTTGGATTTCATAGAATCCATCAAGATATTGACTGGCAACATTAAATACAAAGGCATCTATAGATGGGTGTGTATGTGTGTGAATCGTGTTAGATATAGTTATTGTGACAGTCACTTACCAACTACCAAATTGTCCTGTTCGGAGGATGTGTATTTTGCTAATCTGCCTAATTAACCATTGGCATTGCCAATCATGTTTTATTGTCCAATGCATATACGAGTCATCTCAACTGCTCAACAAATTATGAGGGAGAACCCATTAATCTTCTTCACGTATGCCCGTCTTCAGAAATCTAAGCTGGGTGCATCTGCCGAACATTTTGCGATTGGTCAACGGCTAAATCAATCATCATTTCAATTGATTTTTCAGCAGATTTCATTGGTTTATCCGATTAACGGAACAAAACTAATTTCATAGCTGTAGTGACCGATCCTCCGTGAGGTACAATAAAGCATCAGGCATCAGCTCTGGTTCACGATTACATTACAATGGGTAATTAAGTTGTTATTCTCTTACAATTGGTAATTAAGTTGTTATTCTCTTTTATTTGTTATTGTTCTCTCAGTATTTACTACCTGATTACCAACTTTCTCTCTCTGGCTCTCCCTCCCTCCCTCCCTCCATCCCTCCCTCCCTCCCTCACTCCTCCCCTCCCTCCCCCTCTCTCTCCCTCCCCCTCCCTCGCTTTCTCTCTTCCTCCCGCTCTCTCTCCTCCTCTCTATCTCCCCTTCTCTATCTCTTTCTCTCTCCCTCTCTCTCTCTCTCTCTCCCCCTCTCTCTATGTATATCTATCTCTTTCCCCCTCTCTCTATATCTATCTATATATCTCTCTCCCCCCTCTCTCTATGTCTATCTCTCTCTCCCCCCTCTCTCTATGTCTATCTATCTCCCTCCCCCCTCTCTCTATGTCTATCTCTCTCTCTCCCCCCTCTCTCTCTCTCTCTCTGTCTATCTATCTCTCTCTCTCCTCTCTCTCTCTATGCCTATCTATCTCTCTCCACTCTCTCTATATCTATCTATCTCTCTCCCCCCTCTCTTTCTATGTCTATCTATCTCTCTCCACCCTCTCTTTCTCTATGTATATCTATCTCTCTCTCCCCCCCTCTCTCTCTCTATCTCTCTCCCCCCTCTCTCTCTCTATGTCTATCTATCTCTCTCCCCTCTCTTTCTCTATGCCTATCTATCTATCTCCCCCCCCCCTCTCTCTCTATGTCTATCTATCTCTCTCTCCCCTCTCTCTATGTCTATCTATCTCTCTCTCCCCTCTCTCTATCTATCTCTCCCCTCTCTCTCTCTCTCTCTATGTCTATCTATCTCTCTCTCCCCTCTCTCTATGTCTATCTATCTCTCCCCCCTCTCTCTCTATCTCACTCCCCTCTCTCTCTATGTCTATCTATCTCTCCCCCCCCCTCTCTCTCTCTCTCTCTGTCTATCTATCTCTCTCCCCTCTCTTTCTCTATGCCTATCTATCTATCTCCCCCCTCTCTCTATGTCTATCTATCTCTGTCCCCCTCTCTCTATGTCTATCTATCTCTCTCCCCCTCTCTCTATGTCTATCTATCTCTGTCCCCCTCTCTCTATGTCTATCTATCTCTCTCCCCCCTCTCTCTATGTCTATCTATCTCTCTCCCCCCTCTCTCTATGTCTATCTATCTCTCTCCCCCCTCTCTCTATGTCTATCTATCTCTCTCCCCCCTCTATCTATGTCTATCTATCTCTGTCCCCCTCTCTCTATGTCTATCTATCTCTCTCCCCCCTCTCTCTATGTCTATCTATCTCTGTCCCCCCCTCTATCTCTAGTAACGATTCCGCTAACATACTTTAATTTTCATTGTACCTTAGGTTTGCTTTACTCACCAACTTACTCACCGACTCACACATAGCATAATATTAACATTAAGACCTTTGTTATTTATTATATATATATATATATATATATATATATATATATATATATATATATAAGTGGAAAATATTTTTTTAGGATTGACTTCAGACAAAAACTTAAATGGGAAAAAAAAACACTGAAAAATATCAAACAAATGTTCTAAAATTGTCGGCATATTAAACAGATTAATGCATGTTCTACATCTAGAAATAAAAATTATTTTATATAATACACTGTACACTAATATTATTTCATATATATATATATATATATATATATATATATATATATATATATATATATATATATATATATATATATATATATAAATATATATATATATATATATATATATATATATAAATGATTTTCCAAAAGCTAACAAAATATATATATATCTAAATACTTGATCTCTCAAATGGCTAATGGCTTCAACATCAATAATATCAACATAGAACAAGTGGAAAATATTTTTTTAGGATTGACTTCAGACAAAAACTTAAATGGGAAAAAAAAACACTGAAAAATATCAAACAAATGTTCTAAAATTGTCGGTATATTAAACAGATTAATGCATGTTCTACATCTAGAAATAAAAATTATTTTATATAATACACTCTACACTAATATTATTTCATTTTAACTGTTGTATCATGTGGGGTTAAAGATAACCGAATGATGAAAATTCGAAAGAAAGCTATGCGAATTTTAACCTTAAGTAAATACAGTTCACCTACAGAACCACTTAAAAATATATACGTATTTTAAAAATAGATGATATATTAAAGTTACAGGAACTGAAATTATATTTTAAATACCTATTAAACTGGAAAATAACCCCAAATATACACAAGCATAACATAAGGTGTACAACTGATATATACTCATTCAGAACTAAACATGAATTTGCTAAGAGGTGTCTTAGATGTAACTTGCCACATATTATTAATAATACCCTAGAAATAGTTACAGAGAAGATAGGATCTCACAGTTTGCGAGGTTTTGCAAATTATGCAAAAAAATATTTATTACAAAGATATGAAGATACGTGTTCAATACTAAACTGCTATATTTGCTATAAAAATTTACTAAATCGCTAATACATATACGAATGTATGAATACTATCACAATTTATACTACATATTATCACACATATTTCTATATCTACACTCGAACATTCATGGATTCTCTTTCTCCTTCTGCACACATGCACTGTCATAACCGTTTTGTATAAATGAGCTAGTTAATTATAAAGCATAATTAGTGGCTCCTTTGAGGGTGACTGTAAAGTCTTTATAGGAGTCACTGACCCATTATTAAGTTATATTGTGTTTGTATTTTCATGAACATATTAATGCATATTATGTTTCTATCACTAAATTTGTATTGTGTTGTAAACGTGGTCAAAATAAACTTTCTTTTTCTTGTTCTCTCTCTCTCTCCTCTCTCTTTCTTCTCCTCCTCCTTTCTCTCTTTCACTCTCTCTCCTCCCCTTTCTCTCTCTTTCTACTTTCTCCTCTTTATCTTCCCCCCCCTCTCACTCTCCTCTCTCTCTCTTCTCTCTCTTTCCTCTTCCTCTCCCTCCTCTCTCTCTCTCTTTCTCTCTCTCTCTCTATATATATATATATGTATGTATATATATATATATATATATATATATATATATATATATATATATATATATACTATCCGTAAGTAAGTTAGTCCATTTAATACCAAAACGATGTGCTGCTTAATTATATCTAATAGTCATACAACCAATTATTAACTAAGTTATTGTGACAATTGCATGTGCTAGGTGCAGTATATAAGACATACAAACAAAAACGTTGTTTCTTTTACTTGTAGCTCCTCTGCCTTGTAACTTTCTTAGACAACACACAATAGGGCAGTCTCAATTTGGCGCCCTACACTTAATATAGTAGGGTTGGACAAAGCGGACTGTGAAACCTCGATAAACGGCAATTATTTTGTTTTAAATTCTGTACGACAAAGTATAGATCTATAATGCGATGCACTACGACTGCTTTTCAAATCGCAACATGTTGCAGAAATCACAACATATTGTTAACACAAATATTGGTGATTTGTATATAAACAAATCTATACCAGTTTGAACCAATGCTATGTGCATCAATATACTTCGGTCACTGATCTCGAGCGTGATTAATATAAGTGCCACCATAGATGGAATATCTCCCTCTTTACACCTGATAAGAGCAGGTGTTTATTTGTGCTGACAGGTCTGGCATTTTGTATTTTGTAGGTAATGTTACCACACTTCATTCCTCTCTAACAATGGCATGCATTATGTCAGGTGAAATTGATTGACTGATTACAATTATTGTTGGTTGATTGACTGATTGATTGGTTGACTGACTGACTGACTGACTAACTGAATAACTGACTGACTAGCAAGCTGATTGACTGGCAAGCTGACTGACTGACTAACTGACTAAATGGCTAAATGACTGACTGGTTGGTTGGTTAATAAAATGAATGAGGTAGCCTAGAATTTGCCCTAGTTGCTTGATTGACTGATTGATTGGTTGACTGACTGACTAACTGACTAACTCACAGACTTGCAGGCTGATTGACTGACTGACTAACTGACTTACTAACTGGTTGGTTGGTTAATAAAAATCGATGAGATAGCCTAGGTTGACCGTGATTTCCTATTTATCACATGGTCGGCTTTCTTATGTCATTTTTTCTACCATAACATCAACTTGTAAATAATGCAAATAACTGCTCTCGTGAAGAACGGTTCCGAGAGATGTTTAAGTAAAATCATTGACCAACTCCAGATTACTTGCAACTTGGCCAACATCGAGAAAAACAAAACCTTTGTTTGCATGAACTGTACAGCTCCCTCCAGTGGATCTCCGCGAGACAATGACGTCTTCGTTTGGCAGGTGCTGCGTCGTGACGAAGTAGCAAGCGACGTTTTACTATGGAAGCCTGATGATCTTCGGAGAAGAGTTTGCCAAAACACAACTCTGTGAGAGATCATTGAGAAGGACACCAGACTCAGTGGAGCTCACCTGATAATCGCCATGACAAAACATGACCACTGGGAAGAACATATTATGTCACAACGTAAAGTGGATGACAACAGAAAAGTAAGTGAATAGGGTTGATTGATTGACTCATTGATTGATATTATGTCACAACGTTAAGTGGATGACAACAGAAAAGTAAGTGAATAGGGTTGATTGATTGACTCATTGATTGATATTATGTCACAACGTTAAGTGGATGACAACAGAAAAGTAAGTGAATAGGGTTGATTGATTGACTCATTGATTGATATTGATTTATTCAATGTAACAAAGTGATTTATACATTGTGTGTATGCAAAAGTACGTTAAGATATAAGGATGACACAAGAAAGTGGAAACACTTATTTCATTGTGGCCCTTAGACAAAATCACATACCAACATGGTACAGATATACATAGATTATGACAACAGTAACAAAGAATAAAACAAAAAAATGTGTAAGAAAGACATAAAATACATTATTAAAAATGGGACTGATAAAGAATCTTACCTAAAGCATTAATATATTTAAATACATACAATCTGACAAAAATGTACAAAGAGTACGCCATGTGAAAAGTGACAACAGTTGATAAAAGAGCTAGCCTACTGGTTATTTAGATTAACAAAAACTTAATAAAAACTGTTGCATTATACATTTAAATTCATAAAATTAATATAATTCTAGCAGTATAATCAATGCAATAACAACAACAAAATAATAATAATATAACAATATTTCACTGTGTCACAGGTCACAGATCGTCCAATATGGGTGTCAATTCCCATTTGATTATATTCTACACCACTCTGTCCCCCCCTCTCTCTCTCTCTCTCTCTCCTTCCATTTTCTGAATACAAATATCTATTGAACTGATAAGTGACATGTTTTGTTGCGTCTTGTTATTTGTCTGTGTTATACAACCACTCTATTTGTCTGTGTTATACAACCACTCTATTTGTCTGTGTTATACAACCACTCTATTTGTCTGTGTTATACAACCACTCTATTTGTCTGTGTTATACAACCACTCTATTTGTCTGTGTTATACAACCACTCTATTTGTCTGTGTTATACAACCACTCTATTTGTCTGTGTTATACAACCACTCTATTTGTCTGTGTTATACAACCACTCTATTTGTCTGTGTTATACAACCACTCTATTTGTCTGTGTTATACAACCACTCTATTTGTCTGTGTTATACAACCACTCTATTTGTCTGTGTTATACAACCACTCTATTTGTCTGTGTTATACAACCACTCTATTTGTCTGTGTTATACAACCACTCTATTTGTCTGTGTTATACAACCACTCTATTTGTCTGTGTTATACAACCACTCTATTTGTCTGTGTTATACAACCACTCTATTTGTCTGTGTTATACAACCACTCTATTTGTCTGTGTTATACAACCACTCTATTTGTCTGTGTTATACAACCACTCTATTTGTCTGTGTTATACAACCACTCTATTTGTCTGTGTTATACAACCACTCTATTTGTCTGTGTTATACAACCACTCTATTTGTCTGTGTTATACAACCACTCTATTTGTCTGTGTTATACAACCACTCTATTTGTCTGTGTTATACAACCACTCTATTTGTCTGTGTTATACAACCACTCTATTTGTCTGTGTTATACAACCACTCTATTTGTCTGTGTTATACAACCACTCTATTTGCAACATACATTTCTGATATATACAAACAATGAAGATCATTTTTAGTTATATAATATAAGGTGCATTTCAATAGTACAGTTGTTGCGGTAATACAGCAGGCAGTATGTTAAAATTGTGTTTTGTGCAGTTCACACACATCCCGAGACATACATATTTTCCACTATTTAAGGGTGTCCTCTGTATATGCAACATATACGTCATAAAAAATAGCGACGGTCGTATCTGTCTTCCAGTTACTTATTATAATAATCCTTTTATATTAATTGCTTAATTAAGCCCGTCAATGCATCGATGCGAGGTCTAATCATAGCGTTCCGAAGTCATGACAAACACGGAGAGTCTTGAAATGATTCTAACAGAACATTCTGACAAACAGTTAGATTGAACAAAATATCTAGTTGTAATTCATAAGACGAGAACTCTGGCTTTAAAATCGTCATCCTCTTCCCGCCTGTCGCCATCCACTTCCCGCCTCTCCCCATTCCCATTCTCTGTACACCTCTCCTTCCATCTCGCAATGTTCTTCGATTATGTCCCCATCTCCCCCTTCCTCCCTCTTTCCTTCAATTCCTCTGCCTTTATCTAACTCACTCACTCACTCACTCACTCACTCACTCACTCACTCACTCACTCACTCACTCACTCACTCACTCACTCACTCTCTCTCTCTCTCTCTCTCTTTCTCTTTCTGCGCGCGTGTTAATGTGTCTTGGATGCATATTAGTATGTTTTTAGTGTGTTTGTGTGTGCGTGCATGCGTGCGTGTGCGCGTGATATAGCCGATGATTGTGGGCAGTTAATTTTAGTCTGAGCATCATCTTTGTCATGATTAATAGCTTTCGTACAAATTTGGCTTTAGTAGCATTTGCTTGGACGGACTTTTACGGAATTATCTTAATCACTTTGAAAGTCAGTACTCAGACCGCAATTTGCAACATTTGCTCCAACCTCATCCCTAGCAGAAGGCCTTTAACTCGGGATGTATTGCGCTGTTGGTCAACGCTGTAACCGCGTTTGTTCGCCTGCCTCTCGACTGACAGTCGTAGACTACCACGCATTGTCTCAATCCGCCAACAATGCACTTAATCCAGCATGTAACGACGGAGGAATTCGATTTGGGAGCAACGGTTTGCATCATTTATAACTCGGCTGTTTCCGGGCCATGCCGACAAGGCGGACCAGACTTGACGGAGTCCGGATTGCGATGGTGATTATTTCCAGTGACAGCTGCTTCTGACTAATGAGTCGGTGCGCCGGACTCGTTGCTTGCGGCCAGCTTCCGTTCGGCGTCCCGCGCCGTCGTTGTTCCCGCAATCATGTCCCTCGTTGCAAGGTGTAGTGACGCGTCTGGAGACACAAAAAATCGAACTTTAAATATTTATTGTTTTGCTATTTAATACAGTCGAAAAATTCCCAAGTGGGACATTATTTTTCCCATCATGATTTGCTCCCGAAGCGCTAAAAAAACAACAAAATGCAATATATGCAATCCGCGTTGAATTGGTGATTGTCATAAGCGATTCAAACACGTGTCTAGTCTCGTCGTTCGTCCTTCGCGAAGCGAATCATCTTTGTCGTCATCGTCGTCATTGTCGTCATCATCATCCATGGTTGTCATTTTCTAGGTTTCGATGTGGCTAGTGAGCCCAATCTGCGCCAGGAATGTTCTTCCGCGAAAAGGACAACATACTGTACATTGAAGTGCTGATGACCTCACATTTCATCGTTAGTCTATCATGTCTAGTCTACCATTACGTATGTCTACCCGGAGAATGCCCTTGCAGAGAACGTAATTTGAAAGTGGTAAGTTGTACTTGCTTCTGTACTGATTATGCTTAGAAGAACGATTCTAAGAACACAAACATATAAAGACAATCCAATTGTTGTCACGGCGCTCCAAGAGGCAATAAAAGGGAAGTGTTATACACACTGGCAAACACTGCATTAAAGATACAGCGTACAAAGGTTAATTAGATTTACTCAAAAGGGTTTTAGAAAGGTCAGAAGATGCAGCATGTTAATCACGAAGATTGAACGGTGAGGAACTGACTAGAGTCCAGACAGTTTAACCGAAAAGTAAGAAAACCTCACCACTGATTGATAGCGAATTAAAACTTGTAAAATACATGTATATACACACAAACAGAGCGTTATATATAATTATTTAATTATCGTTGAATATGGTAATGTATATTGTAATGTATATATATATATATAAATATCGTGAATATAGTAGGTTGATGAGGAAGATGCAGCTACCCGGTGAGGCAATATTTTTTTTTACATATTGATTGGTCTCTACCAAAAATGATTTAGCACTACACATATTTAATTAGCAAAAACATTTGCACACACGTACCTATCGTTTCGCAACATGACGATATGTAGCATCACTATGTTCACTTTGCACGATGTGTTATTTTGAAGAAACAATATGATAATATACCAAAACATTTCCACAAAAAAGCGTTTATTAAGGCAAGATTTCGTTATTATTACTAATACAATGAAAACATTTTGTTTTGTTTTGTGCTGAGTGCCTTTCTAAAAACAACAACAATACACGTGACGCTTGTATAAGTACATCTGCTGCCACCTAGCGTGTACGAAAAATAATGAGTATACACTATCAAGAATTGTAAAAACAGGTTCCTTCGTAGTTTTCTTATGATATGAATCAAATTTGATTACTAATATAACAGAGCAGCGCTTAATCCATGAAAACTTCAGCCTTCTCCCTTCCCTTTCCCACAGCCTGGCTGTTTCATCGCCTCTGCTTTCTTTGGTAGTCGCCCTCCTCCATCTGCGCCAAGTAACCTGCCCACATCACACTGCTTCTAACTATTCTTCCCGTTAGGCTGCACTGCTTCCAAACCTCTTCCCTAGGGTCATTCATCCTCCTTCTAGCCGCCTTCTTTGCTTTGTAATTCTCCGGACGTAGTTGTTCTCGCAAACTTGAAGCTTCTGTTGCTGTTGCTCTATCGGTGCCATCATCTCAAGACCAAACAGGTATACCGGCGTTACACGCGCTCTCAACACGATGACGATATGTTTCTCCTTCATATTGGTGATGTCGATGTGTTTTGTTACACCTTCATATTGGCGATAACGTTATATTACTCCTTCATATTGGCGATGATGATGTGTTACTCCTTCATATTATGAATAAAGGTTGCCCAGGCTCTGCGTTATAAGACGGGTGAATAAATGGCATTGTTGAAATAGTTTCGTTGAAGATCTTCAAAACAAGAAGTTGACCAAGAGGAATGACACACACGAGGTCTCTTCTTTAATTAAACTTAACACGAGTTTATTATATATAGCAGTAACGCCCTAAATGATATACATTCGTATGTACATATCAATAAACATGCTGAAATACATGAATTACGATTTTCTTCATCCACAACTATTTAGATTACTAACTCAACGTTTCGACTGCCATCGGCACCCTTCATCAGCAATTCTGTGACGGCAAGTTCTTTCTCTGCTCGCCAGTTGTCTTGGCAAGCAGGCCGTCCCATACGTGACTTAATATATACACTTCTCGTCTCGAAACTATGGAAGAGATACTTGGATGATGTGATGGAAGTAGTGAGGAAGGGATGTGAACAAGAACTGACAGAACAAGTTAAGTTCACATATGAAGAAGAGAGCGGCATCTCCCTGCCCTTCCTGGACATACTTATGACACGAAAGGAAGACGGAACAGTGAAACTCCTAGTGTATCGGAAGAAGACGCATTCAGACGAATATTGGAACTTCACGTCTCGCCATCCGTTACACCAGAAACTGGGGGTTATCAAAACTTTACTGGATAGATGCATCAACATCGTATCAGAGCCAGAGGACAGGGAGAAATAGGTGGAGCACATCACCAAAGCACGAGAAAGATGTCGGTACTCAAGTTAAGAAAATAATAAAGAAGGTGAAAGAACAGCAATATCAGAAGAGATAAAACAAAGAAAAGAATGAAAAGAACATAGAGAAATCCGAAGGTATTGTCACTCTCCCCGAGTCTCCCGTATGTCAAAGGAGTAACAGAACCTATACAGTGGATTTTAAAACACCATGAGATCGCTACATCGGTTAGACCTCATCAAAACGTCAGGAAAATACTAGTACATCCAAAGGACAAAGTGGAAGTAGTAAAAAGACAGACTGTATATACCAAATTCCGTGTAAGAGCTGTAACCACACATATATCGGCGAAACAGGGAAAACATTTGGAACAAGACTTGAAGAACACAAACATCACAACCAGACGATTTACCAGGCAACAGAAGAGAGTATCAACGGCGATATAGCACAAATCTGCAATAACAGACCATGCAGACAGGAACAATTGCATCATAGACTGGGATGGGGCAAAGGTTATTGACAAAGAGCATAACGCAAGATGGACCATAGAGGCCACATGGATCCGAAAGACAACTCCAGTCTTGAATCGAGACGAGGGGGGTATAGATTGAGTCCTGTATGGGACGGCCTGCTTACCAAGAAACTGGCGAGCAGAGAAAGAACTAGCCGTCCCAGAATTTCTGATGAAGGCTGCCGATGGCTGTCGAAACGTTAAGTAAGTAATAAAATAGTTGTGGTTGAAGAGAATCGTAATTAATATGTGTATATATATATATATATATATATATATATATATATATATATATATATATATATATATATATATATATATATATATATATATATATATATATATATATATATATATATATATATATATATATATATGTATATATATATGTATATATATATGTATATATATATATATATATATATATATTTATATTTACTTTACAAAAATTTCCAACAATATGTAAGCATGAATATATGCTATATGAGTTATATTTACCATAGAGTACTATTTACCATAGAGTACTATTTACCATAGAGTACTATTTACCATAGAGTACTATTTGCGGAATGCATAAGTACATTTTATGATGTGGAAATGAAAGTACATTAATTGGGTGGATATATAAGGCACGTGAGTACTTTGTGTGTAGTGAACGTGTTTATCCACATTTATCCATTTAATTCATTCCAATTTGAAAGATAGTGGGTGAGAAGGTTGCTAAGGGCAGTAATTGGTTCTTCGAGGAGGTCATCTACAATCCATTTATAAGATGCACAGAACATAAGCTCAATCTCATTGTCTGAAGTCATGGAATCTCAGGGGTGAATAATATGTATTTACTCAACACTAATGGCCAAATGGGCAGAGCTGCCAAGTTCGTGTTTCTGATACGTGTCACATTGACAGAATCGAATCAAGACCAAACAAATATATTTGGTTTTCTGGATGTGAGAATATGCACTCCGTCTCCATCTGTGAAAGGTTTGATGGCATAGCTTAGAAATTGTTCGTGATCGTCATGCTAAGACATTCTGGTGTAAATGCACCAGTTATTTGTGAATGATTAATGCAAAATGTTGCACGAGCGCGGAAGATCAGATGATGGCATGTTGAAGGATGGCGGGACCACGCAATGCTGACTTGCTGCCTGAAGGGAGATCTTGCGAAGAAAGAAAATGTTATCCCGATCGGCGATTTATATATTTATATCTCGTATTGGACATGTGCTGGGATCTCTCGAGGGCGCACGTTTACATAACCTTGAACGTAAACGCACCAGAGCAGTTTACTATAATGTTGAAACGTTGCAATATGCAGCAAAGCAAGTATATAAAGCATATCCATGAACCACGTTAAATAACAGGATACAAGTAGCTAACTGCGACATGCTGTGGTGTGCTAAAGTTCAAAGTTCAAGGAAAAATACCAAAGTTACTGCGCCTGGAAGAATGTACCATCTCGATCATGTGGATTTTAACACATCAGACAGAGGAAATACGAAATCAATTAAAAGTAGCTAGTAGTCTAACGATCTATGGCGGACGGACTGCCTTTGCTCTTCTTCAGAGGTTGGGCTACGGAAAAGACGAAAAACAAACATTACTGATTGAAATATATATATATATATATATACAGTTAGAGGATTATACAACCCATTACAGAATAAGAAATCAGATTTGATGGTCAAGGAATATTTGCAAACAAAATCGACTAGAAACTAGTTTGTTTAGCTTAGGCAAGTTTTATCATCATCATCATCATCATCACCATCATCATCATTATAATCACCACCATCACCATCATGATCATGATCATGATCATCATCACCATCACCATCATCATCGTCACCATTCATCATAGGTCGGCCGGAGCCGGAGCATTGAAGAGCCCTTTCCATAAAAGTTGGTTGTTCATCTGGGATGGAAGGTCAGCCACTTCTGCATCTATATATATATCTTCTATATATATATATATATATATATATATATATATATATATATATATATATATATATATATATATATATATATATATATATATATATATATATATATATATATATATATATATATATATATATATATATATATATATATATATATATATATAGGCGTGGTTCAACTTGTTACATGATCGCCATGCTAGGGCAATGCGATGGTGAACTTATCATCGTTATCAACTTATAGAGTTGTCTACATGATCGTCATGGTAAGGGGGTGTGATGGTGAACTTATCACCGTCATTAACGTATAAAGTTGCCTCCATAATCGCCATGCTAGGGCAATGTGATGGTGAACTTATCATCGTCATCAACATATAAAGTTGTCTACATGATCGCCATGCTAGGGCAATGTGACGGTAAATTTATCATCGTCATCAATTTATCATTGTCTACATCCCCAAGTACTTCACCACTAGCAGTCTTTATTTCTTTGGTATTAATGGTAATACCTTTGATTTTTATTCACATTCATAGCCAGTAGTCCACCAGTCCATGTACTGTTCTCGACATTTCCAGTAATCGTTGTGCAGACTTGATGCCATAACTACTCAGGATTCCATCGTCTGCAAAAACAAAATTTATGATGTCTTCCTTTGGAAAGCGTCTATTTCTCCGTTATATGATGGTAAATCAATGACCATCTTCTTTTGTTGACTTTCTCATGATATAGTCCAGTAGTATAATACATATATGTATCACCCTGCAAAACACATGTCTGGTGTCAAGGAAGTCAGTTTCTCCTTCAGGAGAAATAACAGATGCTGTTGTGTCTTTGTACCTTCTGTGGTTTCTTTAGGCTCGTGCAATGTTGAACATTTGGCCACGGTGGACACAATCAAAAGCCTTTCTGAAGTCACTCAATGTGAATACTATAGGTAAGTTGTTGGTATATGCGTCTTCAATTTTTATTGCATGTCAGAAGTGGTTTTGTGGCAAACGTGCAGGTGTTTCGTAAGAGGCGATTGTGAACGTTAACTGATATTGGTATCAAGCTGATGATTCGGTAGTAGGTTGCCACTAAGAGGTTGCCTTTCTTTGGAATGGGAACCATCCTATTTTTGAGATCGCATCGATTGTTGAAAATATGGTTGCAGTGTAGTAAGGATGATTTGAGTTCATCCAACTTCCAGATTTCTTGTGGAATTCCATCTATTCCAGCTGCTTTTCCATAATTGAGTTTCTTGAGAACCTCATTAAATTTCAATGCAATGAATGGTATGGTGTGTTTGCACAGGTCTGTGTGATGTGCCTAGTGCTGTAGTGTAGTGTGTAGTATGTAGTGTATGCTTCATACTCTCGCTTTCAGCTACAGCCACTAGATAGCTCCTTGTAGTGAAAAGGGAGCCGAGGGCGTAAGTCTCCCCTGCTGGTACATAGCCTCTCCATAGACAAGACTCTAGCACAACCTCCTCATGGTACACTGCGGATACTGAGCACCTTGCAGCCCAGGCGAATGTGCTAGGGATCTCGGAGCAGGTTGGAGCCTTAAAGGTGCAGTGTGCAGGGCCCACCAGCGTGTGGACACGTTCCGGTGCTGCACCATTCCAACCCCCAACTATGGGCAAATAGTACTGGGTAGATCACGCTCATTTGCCTTGGTAGGCAGGTGATCTAGGAGAAGGAAAACTCTGACATAAAACAGCGACAGCGGGTCAGCCAGGGCAGCACTGCTGAGTGGCTAAGATGTCCCAAATATAATGATGGTACAAATATTGTTGAGGGAGAGGGCTACCCCGTCCGGGGTAACCGACGCGCCGTCTACCTTGGCTGCGGCGAGAAGACAGCGAAGACCAAGGGGATCGTCAGGCCGGCATCGATCTAGATGTGAAGTCCGGCTAGGCAGTCTGAACGTGGGGACGATGAGCGGGAAAGGAGTCGACGTGGTGGAAATGATGGAAAGAAGGAGACTGGAAGTATTATGCATCCAGGAGACTTAGTGGAAGAGAGACATAGCAAGGACGATGATGAGAGGGTACAAGCTACTGCACGCAGGAGGAGATGGAAGAAGTAACGGAGTGGGTATCATTGTATCCGAAGAGATCAGTAAGACGGTGGTCAGAGTGGAGAGATGGAAGGGGCGTATGGTGATGGCATGGCTGATAATTAGGAAACAGATGATGTGTGTTATGTCTGTGTATGGGCCACAGACGGGAAGGACGGAGGCGGAGAAAGAGGAGTTCGGTGATGCTTTGGAGAGGATGATGGGATTGGTGACGGTTAAGTATGAAGAGCTCAGTGAAGAAGTTGGTGGTTTTGAGGAAGAGTGGAAAAAGTACAAAGAAGCATTTGTGGGAGCTGCAGGGGAGCTATGTGGAAGAACATCAGGAAAGGACGGAATGTCAAGGAGTAGTAAACAAGGATGGTGGACAAGCGATTTTGCAGAGGCAGTATGCAAAAAGAAGGAAGCCTGGAAAAAATTGAGAAGACCAAGGAGAGAGGAAATCAACCGGATGCAAGGATGATACACACATACGGGCAGAAGAAGAGAGCGGCAAAAGGAGCTGTTGACATGGAAGCAGCCGTATATAGCAAGCTAGATGAGGATGGTGGAAAGAAGATGATATACAAAATGGTCCGAGACAGGGATGAGAATAGTAAGGACGTGAATGGTGGGACGGTGATGAAGGATAGAAATGGTAAGTTAGTGACAGAACAAGAGGCAGTGCTGCATGTCTGGGAAAGCTACTTCAAGGAGCTACTGAACCAGGAAAGATATAACAACGATCTGGAATTACCATCATATGTAGAGGGGAAAGTGGAGTTAACTGATATTACGGATACAGAGATGCAAACCGGGATGAAAGGGATGAAGAAGGGGAGAGCACCTGGTATCGATGAGATGCGTGTGGAGATGGTAATGGCAGCGGGGGAGAGTGGAAACAGCTGGACAAAGAGGCTGCTGAATACACGAGGAAAGGTAAAGTACCAGAGGAATGGAGGACAGGGCTAATAGTCCCAATATGGAAGAAAAGGGGAGATGTGCAAGACCCATGGAAACACCGAGGAATCACACTTCTAAGTCACATCATGAAGCTGCTAGAGAGGATCCTGGATGTGAGGATCCGAAAGAAAGTAGAGCAAGAATTGGGTGAAGAACAACAAGGATTCAGAAAGGGCAGAGGGACGACAGATGGGATGTTTGCATTAAGACAAATGGTAGAAAAGAGGTTGGAGATGCAAGGGAGAATGGCAGTGGGATTTGTGGACCTGGAGAAGGGCTATGACACAGTCCCTAGCGAGATGGTGATGTCAACAGTGAGTTGGATGGGAGTGCCAGAAGCAGAAGCCAGGATGGTGGAAGCAATGTATGAGAGAACAAAAGGAAGAGTTGTTGTTGGATTTGGGTTGTCGGAAGAATTTCCAGTTAACATCGGTTTGAGGCAAGGAAGTGCCCTTAGCCCTTTACTGTTTATCATGGTGATGGAAATAATCAGCAGGAAGATCAGCACGAAGGATATTCTCAAGAAGATGATGCCTGTATGGTCTGGAGACAGTGGCGTTGACAGAACAACAACAACAACAACAGAAGCTGCAAGTGTGTGAGAATAACTGGGTTCGTCGAATAACGAGAACAAAGAGGGTGGACAGAAGAAGGATGAACGACCTAAGGAAAGAGGTTGGGATGCAATGCAGCCTAACAGGAAGATTTGTGAGCAGGATGAGATGGGCAGGTCACTTGGTAAGAATGGATGCAAGCAAACTAGCAAAGAGAGCAGAGGTGGAAAAACATCAAGGACGCAGGAAATGGGGAAGGCCACAGATGAGATGGGAGGGCTACGTGAGGAGGGACATGAGAAGATCGGGGGAGGATGAAAGATGGAGAGATGGGGCGGCTGATAGAAAACTATGGAAAGAAAGAACAGAAAGAGTGGCTCGACAATACTTTACCTGACCCTCACCCCTGTACAGCAGGGAACAAGGAGGAAGAGCGCAATGAAGTGTCAAAATCAAGATCGGTTTCAGTAACTGTCAGTTTCAGTCACTGTTTCTACTGCTTGTTGAGTGTTTGATATTAATGGAGCTTGGCCAAAGAGATTATCAGAATGATCTTGCTATTGATGTTTTCTATCATTGTGAGATTTAGATTTCCCAATCAATCTACCATTCTGTGTTAACTATCTACCAGTTATATTGTGTATTGCATGCATTACAAGCATTACAAGCATTACAAGCATTACAAGCATTACAAGCATTACAAGCATGCTGTCAGTCAGTTGGTTGTGGGAGAATTCAATGTTTTTTATTATTATTGAACAGTTATGAATATTATGGAAGAAATGGGAAAGAATGAACATGGAAAAGAGTGAAATTATTATTTGGATCAGCTAATGATCTACCCTGGTTAACGCTGAACTGATGTACCTATTTAGATGACCTTATTTTCCCAGCACTGTCATCTAGTGGAGTAACTTTTCCTGGGCCGTTTCCTTTCTTCTTTTTAATGGGAACATATGTGTCAATCACGCCATCACTCTAGTAATCAATCTAGTAAATGGTTTGCTGTTATCACGTTATTCTAGCATAATTATGCATTTACTCGTATTGCTATATTTACCACTGTAGATGTACGTTTCTCTTCCATTGTTTCTTATATTATTTCATTTTGGTTTTATTTAAAAGTGGATTTCACCGTTGTTCACTTGCATCCATAAGTTTATGTATTTTAACATTATGAGCTAATTCGAGATTACAATGTTGGACACACTCATTCTGCTGGTTGGTGTTAGAACAATTTGAGCAAGGAATAACAAGATATAGAAAAAATAAGAATCAAACCTGCACTCTATAGTCAATTCGATTGAATGGACACACTCATTCTCCTGGTTGGTGTTAGAACATGGACACGGACATAATTCCTATTATAACATATTCTTCTTTTTGCGCTTTGCAAATGTTGCGTCGTTGTATACTGATGGCTGATCGGTCTTAGATAAACTAGTTACGGTGTTAATGTTGAGTTCCCTGAAACTACATTGCCCAAAATTGCTTATACCATACAATGGTCTGAAAGGAATATGCATGATATTCGTGAGGAGGCTATACCAAGATAATTGTTATTTTGATAAAGACTCCACGATTATGATTGACTTCTGAAGAACAGTTTTATCTATGAAAAATAACGATTTCCGAACAATCTGTACAGCGAGATGGCGCGACAGTAGGCAGGCATGGCTTGCCGCGTGTTTATGAATATTTAGCAGGCACCGATTCGGTTGCCATGGTGAATAAACAGTAATTAGTATACATCTCCGGCGCGGGTTCACCGATCTAGCGATGTCGTTGTGACGGCTGCGGTCGATAGACGCCGGTTATAGTGAGAGGCGGCCGGGCGGGCGAGGGACTCGGGCGAGAGGGCCTCCGTTCAACGGACGACGGTTGACGCTCATAATTAAGCGGAGAAAATGAACACGACTGTGCCAGTATTGAGCGAGACAGCGCCGGCGCTCTAGCCGCGCTCCGCGGTCGCGTAACGCCGTATTGAATGCGGCATAATTGCGCTGAAGAATGTCGCGCTCCGGATGTGGCCCAGCGTGACAACGTGAACTGCTCTCGCCGTCTCATTGTCTTCGGCCCTCCTGTCAGAGGCGCTGCGGCCTTGAACTGCCGACTCGAGCCGCAGGGCTGTCCACTTCGACGAGTTGCCGCTCGCTACAAGGGCCGGCTGCAACCGACAGAGAGACAGACGTTCGCATGGTCACAAGCTGGATCGTTGACAGGAGCTACAGTTGCTGGGACACTGGCCTGGAGGTAAGTTCTGTGAACGGCGATAGCTGATGCAGTCAATGGGTGTCCGTCCAGTTGTTGCATAGGGTGACCGACATGTATTATTCTACAGCTCACGCGAAATACCTTCGGGGCTTTGAGGTTTATTCTGCTTTCAGGCTATTTCAAAAATATTTGTATTGTCTTATACCGGTAATGTACTTAACAGTATCCTCACAAATAAAACTTAAGTAACTACTTAGGGACTAACATTTTAAACTCTTCTGAAATTATCTACCAAATGGCCCGAATCACATATCACGAACTTCTTGCTATTGTTTGTATACAGCCGTGTCACTCCTGAGAATGAACTTCTTGCTATTGTTTGTATACAGCCGTGTCACTCCTGAGAATGAACTTCGTTACCAAATGCATCCCTCTGAATTGGTAATATTTTAGGATGCGTTTTTATGTTACCCGCTGACAAGGTTTGTTCGTTATCATCCTTCGGTTACACGGGCACCGTTTTACTCTATTGCCGTCGGGACGATGACCCAGTAACAATAGTTTTTATTATCTCATTTCGTCGAATCTCCCGCGCCCTGGCGTTGTTGGTTTAACCCGTGTCATCAACGCCCGTGTACACGACGAGCTACCCGTTGTAATAACGTCTGCCCTATTACATGATTGCGATGATTCAGGCGTGTTCTCTCTCGCAGCCGTTGATTATATCGCAGACAGTTTCGCCATGCGGGACCCAGCGTAAACACCAGTCCCGTGCACACACACGTCCCAACGCCCATTGACACACAAATGTTTCTGTAATACCTAACGACTGTTAGCACATTATCTCTCTTCAAATGGAGCACTGCATTCACAATGTGTGCAAAAAACATGCCTCTCTTAATGCAGTTTCCACGGTAACTATTCAAAGCTTCTTGGTGGATCCTATTCGGTGTTAGTATTATCATCAGAATACTGGTTTTATGGCTCGGTTGCTAAACACGTCGTTACAGTTTGTGGCAGTTTTATTTGTTCCGAGTTTAAAAGCATATGTTGCCGCATTTACGAGAATTGTTTTGTGGTGCAGGTCAAAGTCCGTTTTGTGGTGTATCTATTCGAATTGTCACCTTACATTACACTCTGAAAACGTTTATATTTAGGCCCTATACAACTGCTTGCTCGATGCGCATTCTTAAATCACCTTAAAACAATCATTAACACATGATCGGACACTGTTGCCACCTAGCGATATTTTTCAACAAATAAATGGGGAAATGGGAGCACATGTAATGTGGCTAATTCTGGGAAGACGTCACCTAAACCCGTGCATGAAACTAATACTTCTTAATTCGTAATTGTGAAGACGTGGTCGGCAATAGAAAATTCGCATGTCCCGTCGAAATCGATGCGCTGCAGACGCCGTGTTCAGCGTACAACACGGGCTGCAATCTGATCCTCTCTCGCTGCTGAATGAACTCGTCAGACACCGCTTACGTGGCACGTGTGCGGCCGCGTCATTTCACGACACTGTACCATCTGTCAACTCAACTGTACCGTCGTATTGTCGCACACAAATTTGTCATTAGCTCACATGGGTTTGTGACGAAGGTGTTGCGGTGGCATTTAATTGGCTAAATTCTGATATTATGCTTCCTCTGTATATGTCATCGAAAAGTGTGAATGCAGTTTACGACACATTTCTATTTATGCTTACAATATGCGTGTGATTTCTTTTAAAGGTCCTTCTTCAATTTGATGTTTTCATTCGTTTCAGACTCATTTCACTCAACCTAAACCATATAGTGTTCACTACCACATGCCAGCTCGTTTGTACACATATTTTATTTAGTTTTGATAAAATCATGGTACAAAACTCAAATTCGGCGAAAATGGCTCAAGTTGCCCCGCCTCTATATAGTATAACATAAGTTGCCCCGCCTCTATATAGTATAACATAAGTTGCCCCGCCTCTATATAGTATAACATAAGTTGCCCCGCCTCTATATAGTATAACATAAGTTGCCCCGCCTCTATATAGTATAACATAAGTTGCCCCGCCTCTATATAGTATAACATAAGTTGCACCGCCTCTATATAGTATAACATAAGTTGCCCCGCCTCTATATAGTATAACATAAGTTGCCCCGCCTCTATATAGTATAACATAAGTTGCCCCGCCTCTATATAGTATAACATAAGTTGCCCCGCCTCTATATAGTATAACATAAGTTGCCCCGCCTCTATATAGTATAACATAAGTTGCCCCGCCTCTATATAGTATAACATAAGTTGCCCCGCCTCTATATAGTATAACATAAGGCTATCCGCAGTTTTGCGAGTTTTACACCGGCTGCGCGTATTACTTAGAATATTCAGGCACTACACATTTGAACATTACCAAACTCGATTTGCGATGGGCTAAACCAGTTGATGATGGAATTTTAGTATATACATATGTGGCACTGGTCAGGGCATTAAGCAGAATAAACTCACTTAGGAATAAAACTTGTTCCTTTCAGGATACACGTTCCTTGTGAGTGACAGGTGAGGACAAACTGGCACGCCACCTAGTGAGTATGCCAGTCTCCCGTCGCTGACATAAATCTACATGACCAAACCAGCAGAAAATGGCGACAATAATGGCGCTGCCAACGTGAATGCTCGAACGCTTAAGCTTCATTGATGTTATATGTCTTCCAAAATTTGCATTCCGCATTATGTACAATTTATTCAATTTATACTTGCGTACTTTGTTTACCAAGGTTGCCATCGGTGTTTATTGGATTAATTTAGTAAACACCGAAGTCATCTGGCAACGTTCAACAATTTCTATATAATTCAATTCACTACGTGCACGTTATACGCTTAATATGCTGGCGACCAAAAATGCAGAAGCATCTTCATTTTGTTGCACTGCGACCTGCACCAGGTGACAAACGCGTTTGGGAGAGCCAGTTGAGAACAATTGCTTTGCCACGTAATACTGCGTACGTAATCAGTGTTGTTACTGCGACATAAGTGGCGATCGCGGATTACCTTACTGTGTGACAGTTTGCTCAAACAGAAGGTTGATGTCCGTCATTCGATTTCCTCAAGATAATGTCCCAAGCGTACTGATGCAACCCGAGTGTCAGTTAAGTTGATGTTTTAGTAGATCGCCAGCATCTTTTCATGTTGATCAGGTTTTCCTGCAAGTTATCTTCGATGGTGATGTGGTCCTCTGAATTATATCTACGCCTAAATGCATTATTTTATACGTGAGCCTGGTCCGCTGACTAAGTCCGCTATCTTGATTGTCATTCCCGTTCTTTCGCTCGTGTAGCGACGGCAGTTGTAGCTTGTAAGACTCCTGACACGTTTGTTCAATCCAGCCTGGTTCAACCGTTCAATGTGTTGCCGTCTTTGCCTTCAATCATCCTTTGACTGCTGTCAATAGTGACTTTCACAATCCTTTTTCGCATTTCGCTAGGATTTGTTATGTTTTCGTAGTAGTTTAATAACCTATGCTATGTGCATTTCATAATGTCTGTTAAATACATACGAATAGATAGCATTAAAGATATATTTACTCAGATAATTGTCAAGACAATTGAAACCACAAGGGATAATCTTGGTGGGTTTATGTTACAAATTTGCTAAATAGATCGCATCACAATAATTAACACGAAGCAACAACGACGTTTTGCGTAATATGCAAGCTGTAGCCCGGATAAGTGATAATTATATGGCTAAGCATAGGATATGACGTTACTAGAACACACGCGTTATTTCCGTGCTACAGTTGAAAAATAACAAATAAAACCAACACCGTCATGGGCAGTTTCACAACGTTGTTGATATTGATACAGCGTCGATACTGCGCGTCCAGTCCAAAGTACTCTATCCCTACTGTGTCTGAACACAATTAAGTTCGGAAATATACCTAAATATACACCAATCCCATTCATATATACACCCTATCAAATGACAGTTCACGTGGTACCATTCTTTTGAAATGCAAGTTAATCTTCAACTCAAACGCCATGTCTGCCCACACTCCAATGGAAGGCGATTGTTGTATTGCGAAACAGATACCCACTGCGTCTCCGTCATGATATTAACGAACGGCTTTCTTCGGAGGTTGGAATGAAACCACACATTTCTGCATCCGGCTTTAGTAAGATGGCTCTGAAGCCAGAGTACACACAAGGTAGTTGCTTAGTGTCTATTAAAAATTAAATGTATCATGTAATTTTCATCAAATCTCTTTCACAAGTCTTGGTATTAATTGTAGAACACATGTCTTCCAAATATGGCTATACATTTAGGTATATCTCCCAACTGACGGCACGATATGTCAGCAGAAATACGTCATGAACGAATATTTTGCCTGCAATAATCACTTACACACATCGTCGCAATAATTATAAGCAGCTTTCAATTTTAACTCAATTTCGGCATTAAATACGAGCACACTCGAACGCAGTAGGTGTTAGTTGTTGAGTAAACACACGGAGAACAATGCCACCGGCTATATTTACAACTGATAAGCACAGCGTTAATTAAGTATATCACTGGGATGATTTAAACCACAAAGCCTACATGATGCTTGCAGTCACGAGTGCTCTACACGGTCCATACACTGTCGACAACAGATCCGTTGTCACATGCACTGCGACAGCGCACACAGATGTGTGGCGCTGCTCTAGTCAACACCCTGGGCGCTTATTTTTACGTTTTGTTATGTTTATGCGTCACAGTATTTACTTCTGAAACAGGTGGCCGTCTGCTATGCTCTCGCAGTGAACCATTATTGATTATATTTTGACGAAGTCTCAACGGCAAACACTGTTTTCCAGGTGCCTCAGACCCATATCCGGGTGTCGTAAAATGAATAATGAATAATGCCGTTCTTTTGACATTTTGTAGTACATTTTATACTCGAAAAATACAATGTGTGCAATTATTACTCAAGGAATAATCCTGTCTATATAAATCATAGGAATCAATGCCATAAGTAGTTTCCAAATTATACACAATTTAGCATGCCGCTTGTTTTGCGCCATCTTCAGCTAATTATTGGTTAATCGCCATACTTCCCTCTTTTTTTCTTAAAAAAATGTGTAAATATACTTAGTCAGGTTTATTTTGTTATGTTATTTTCGAAGCCAAACCTTAATTTTTTTATTCATACATACCATGTGTATCTTCTAGAGCGTATTATTTCAACGATATGAATATACTGATGCAAACTGTAAAGTTGATCAAAATCCACCTCATAAAACGTACCATCGGGCAATTGATTTGCCAGTAAAGACCACAAAATAGCATGTTTGATTGCTTTAGCGTCTTAATTTCTAACTACATAGTCCCGACTATTGTACAAGCAAGTACTTTGATCTGAATAATAAACTCAACATTTGTATACGAAGAGTATGCAGAACGTTCCATGAATCTCCAACGTAACAAGATTTGTATTGGTGAAGCGAATTTTTATAAATTCAAAAGATGTTGTCACCATCCGGAAGTGACAGCTATGTGTGCGTAAACGTCATCTCACTGGGAATTCATTATTGATTATCCGCTGTCATCGGCAACGCCACCTAGCGACCAGATGTTTCTCCACTCAGCGATGGCAACCCGTATCCTGTATTAGCGATCCGGATTATCTGTTCGATAATTGGTTGTGATGTGTGGCGAGATCAGTTGTGGAGATTGCAACCGCAAGAAGGAGCTCCCGTGGAACGTGTTGAATATCAAGCCTGGTTCAATGGCAGACATTCGAATATTGCAAAAAACGAATAGGTGGGAGAGTGGCTTGAGCACAGTATTGTGTATCACGATGAAAAGAAGCGTGGGATAGTATTCGTAGTATTTCAACATTTGCCCACACGAACGTCGATAATATTTCTTTACAAAATGGTTAATATTACAATGACTGTGATTAGTTGCATATCAACTGCTGGCAGCCGCAGCGGAACAAGTGGGGGTCTTGGGGGTCTCAAGTTCGTAAGTAGAACGATATATGACTACGACTGAGTCGGACTGACTGAGACCCCCCCCCCCAACAAGCCTAGATCCGCTCCTGTGGTAGGACATTGCTGTTAGTAAGTTTTATGTAATCACGGGTGTTGTGAATGAGATGGTGCTGAGGCATACTGTAAAATTTTCTCGGGCAAATTGTAACATTGCGTTATCAATAGAAAAATGTTACTCGGGGAAAGTGCCATCCATGAAGAATCGGACGGCAATTGATAATCGTCGTTTTGTAATTAACAAGATTCTGTTCATTACAGTATTTGCATGGTGTTCCAATAGGGGATCTACCCATTTCTCTTTAGAAACGCATTTTAGCTAGGAGCTGTTCTTAGGCCCCCATAAACCAGTCATACATCCTAAATGTATATTAAAAGAATTTAAAGCCATTCAATTCTTATGCTGGTATGTTGCATTATATGCTAAAATTTGCCCCGATTGCTTTTACAACTTCGCCCACATCGTGGTAAATTGTAACACTTTAGGAGACCACATATAACGTATAGTTGCGTAAAAGCGTATTGCATTAAGCATTTATTTTTGCATTTGTCATCTGCGGGAAATATTTACGGCTTTGTTCAATAAGTTTCTATCCGGTCTCAATCCTGAAATATGCCGTTTTTATTACAACTAGTCCCGGCCTCCCCTATGTTGGATTCATGCCAGGACGCCAGTATGAACTAGACAATAACGTTGAGGCAACCGGACGCCTATGTTGTTGAAATATAATGTAATAATTTTTTTTTACAATTAATAACCATTGATCGATGATCTTTCTATGAAAAATCACAATTGATAAAAAAAACACAATTGTTCAAGTATAAATGTGTTGCATTTTACGTGTTTTCTTAACGCCACCAGATGACTTAAATGTGTTTACACACTCAATTCAATGGAATGTACGGTGATTTTCATTGTATCAGGGTATGCCAAAATTATCTGAATTGTTGGTTCTCAAAGTACGTCTAAATTGGATGTGGGATGTTTTAATATTCATTGCTGTATTATATTCACGGTCCAAATGTACGCAGAGTAATTAAATAGCACGCCGACCTAAGAACTATTAAAACGCACACAAATCGCAAGTTCTCTAACTTAAGGGTCAACAAAATAACGTTACTGTTTTTTGATAAGACAAACGTGTATGGGAAGTATAGCGACAGTACGAGGTGTGAAACACCACCGGCACGTACGTGCATTTATATTTAATTCGACACCATTCCTACGTAGGGTGATTCAAATCCCAGTATATTTCCTGATTTTGGAAAGCAAACAGTTAACTTTGTGTAGGACTTTATTACGCTTTACAGGCAGAGCGCTCGCATAATATAGTACACTAAACGCACTCGACGTCTCGGCGCTGAACGAGCCGATCGACCCTGGGCGCACTCGACGTCTCGGCGCTGAACGAGCCGATCGACCCTGGGCGCACACGACGTCTCGGCGCTGAACGAGCCTATCGACTCTGGGCGGTATTACGCCTTCGAGCGCTCAGGTGTTGCATGCTTCTTCAAGTGCAATATGGAGAAGAAGTGAAGCCTTTCATTCGCCTCGGTCGTACAACAGTCTCTTGTCATTATCCCAGGACAATAGAACCTTTTCACTAACACCGTGCAGGCAATTGATCAACCTACTTATATCAAAAGATGATAAATGTTTGCTTTACACGTTGCATAACATGGAAGTTTAAAAGAGTTTTTCTTCAAATTCCTGTGCTCTAGTTTTCGTGTGCGCCCATACGTATGTACACCCGGTACACCCAGCTTACGACAGACTTACGTTTGCCCTTGTGTGCATATACCCGTGAGTTCATTTGTTTATTCATTCCGTGCAACAGAAGTACCCGTTGAAGTAAACGAAAGCACACATTATAATATGTGCAATAAACATAAATTATCCATGTTATCAACCGTTCCCTAAAAAATCAGGAGTTCTGTTTGCGAGATGAGAGAAAAGGACAAGACGAATTAGACAATACAAACGATTCGCAAATACGGCAAAATTGCGAGTAGCTAATCACGAACTCACAAACAAATCAATAACGTGGGATGTTCGTGTGTCCAAAATAATAAGACAATCCCCAAGCAGACGGACCCTAAGGACCGCATGTCTAGTGTGGTGCTTCTGTTCCGTTTCTGCAGTTTCACGCCGGCTTGTGGAGTGATGAGTTCTTTAGTGTCTACCGGCAGAAATAATCGTAGATCGTGCTTCACTTATCTTCATGCTGTGCGACGTTTCTCGAAGCTCAAGTCCTCGAAATGGACCGATCGCAATCTTGCTATTCCCTGAGTAGTAACGTCTCCACCTCCACAGTCTGGTTCATCTCAGGTCATCTGATACGCATGCAAACCACACCCATCTCATTTCGTATGTCTTCATTTCTATCAAAAAACATCCCCGCAAACCTTCTAAGTATTCTCAGTTTTCGCTATTGCGTAAAGTCCGCGTCTCTGCACAATATGTCATAGCAGATCGCACTATGCTGGTTTTCAGTGTTACGGGCATTCTTCTATTGCACAACTCCCAGCACCTCATTGCATTTCGCCCAAACTGTTCCTGACATTTTCTTCGCATCCTCCTTCTTGGCTGATTATAGACCCCCAATATCTACTATATTAGAGCTAGCGTGTGAATTGTGTGATCTCAGAAACTGCGGATATAAAGTATAGCGGGCGCTACACAGTCACTTTTAAGACAACGTTCACAATCATTGTCATATCGGTAGTAAGTTTTAATCTTTCGAAATAGACACTGAAACGCGTAGGCCCGTTCTATTTAATGTGCATACTGGAATGTTAAAAAAATTAACGCATGTGGACTCTCAGAGTCGTAGTGTACACTAGTTACACACTGCTTCAAGTTAACATGATCTGTGTTCCACAATCCTTGAGGGATGTGAGGCGGGTTTTATCGTCTTTGTCGTTGTGGTTGAGTCAGAATCCAAGTTTCGTCCATAGCCTTGTGCGACACGTCTGCAATTTCACTCCAGATATCGCAACACCGCGGTTAGAGATGGAAGATTAACAGATCCAGACGTATTGGCCATCTTTGTGCAATGACTCGGTGGTATAATGGCTGACATGAGACGGCAGAGATAAAAGTGTTAACCGCGTCGTATATAATTATGTAATACGTGCGTCTAGACGTCGAAACCACCACAATGTACAATATACATTTCAGCTAAGATAGGGTGCAGCAACATGACTTTTCATATCCTTTAAACAATGTTAAAAATAATTGTATCCTACTCGGATTTGGGCGGCTTTCCATCCTTTGATGATTCCGTCGGGCTCTATTGATCTAAATAAAAAAGGTTGTTTTTTTATTATTATTCCTTACGTTCTGAAATTATCTACTCTTTCTTCTTCCTTTTCTCGGCCTTATCTCAAAGTGCAGAGGATGAAGGCAGAAGACCGATGGGCGAACGGGAACTATTTAGTACATATCAGCGTGCAGGAAGCTAATAAATGAACGACAGGCGTGATCCGGTGTTACGTGATCCGGTGTTACGACATTTAGATGTATTTAAGCCGAAGGAATATCCAGAGATTTTCCAGTAGAAATTCCAAATTGAGGCACGTTTTGAAAGGGGATGATACGTTACAGTATGCCTGCGTAATTGTTTGTGACACGTGCTATGACCGTTGCTGTCATGAAGAAAATTATGAACAACGAATGGTTGTAAGTTGAGTCGCTCCAGTCACCTTATTTATGATTGTTTGTGCTCGTTTGGCCTTGGCAATGAACTTCCGCAGTTAGTATCACGAGTACTGCATGAAGCACGGGCGGCGTGTTAGTTCGACTTAATCGGCATAGTTGACGTGTTACGAGTGTCGGGCCACTTGGTATAGTTGAACTGTCACGAGGACGTCACGCGGTAAACGCCTGCTATGGTAATTCAGGAATTGGGTTATAACTAATTTTGTATCCATAAAATACACGTGTCCAACTGCTCCGGTATTCTAACAGAAATACGAAGACGTGAAGTCGCCGTTTGCACGGCAATGTGCTGTCCATTTAAGCCGATAAATGCAGGTAATCCGATATACCTTTCTAGCAGCATTATGTTATTGGGTTTCCGGCGTCGGTTTTAGCTTTGATTGGACTTTGGGTTGTTCTGTCCTTTTTACGCTCGCACTGCTGTCTGACTCGGCGAGGGGGGAACAGTCTCAAAGCCCGACATTCATCCCCGACTGCCGCCGTTCGAAACGGATCGCTGCACTCTTTCACTGGGTCCTTTCACGAAACCTGGTTCGACAGACACCACAGCAACAGTACTTGCACTCGCTATTTCTGTCTATCGTCGCTTTTGTTTGTCCAGACCTTGCCAGTTCAACCGTGGTGGACGAGTCCAAGTTATCGACACCGGGGGAGGTTGCGTCGTGACATTGGCAAGATTCGTCTTCGTTTTCTACGCCAATGTTGTTGCACGTTGTTAAGAAACAATTCGCACGTGTTCCAGTGTCAATGAGCATGCCTGTAACATATTGTAGAGCAACTGGAACGATCCTGCTGTGTGCACTGAGCTGGCCAACATGTCTCACTCCCCCACACACACTCGGCGTCACGACGTCAAGCAATAAACAATAAATCGCTTGTGAATGGGCCAGCCTCCGCGCCGCTCTGAATGACTCCGGCGCGGTCATGCGTACACGTGTACTGACCCGCCGCCGATAACCTTTTCTCTTTCATCGACCAAGTTCTACCTGTGTGCGGTGCGCGAGCCGTGACCCCCGACGTCAACCCGGGGGCGATCGTCACACACAGGTGAGTGAATACCAGCGCGACAAGCCTCGCTCGGGGTCTGACCCACATTCCGCTACGCCGGCCCCGCGCCCGGGAAGGTAGGCACAGTCCGTCACCAGCCGGTCACTCGTGACGTGGTCGCCAAGATGGAGTCGCTGCACGCGCTGTCCCGACCGCGGCGATGATGGACCGCCGTACTGCGTGGCGGCCAAGGCGTGAGAACTGTGTCACGCCGTATTTCACGCGCTTACACGGATCTGAACGCGCAGGTCTAGCGGACATGTTGCAATGGTTGGACAGCGGAGACGAAGCTGCCGCTACCGTCACGCCGTGATCACGGCCCGTGTACGATCTCACGCGACGCCGAGCCGCAGAACCAACTTGGTTCTGATGTTAAATTGAGAGGTGAGTAGTAACGGTCGTTTGTAACAGATGTGTCACTACCTCGGGTCATGGTCAATCCCATGTACGCAACGTATGAGGCACTAAACTATCGCCAACTTTATCAGACGGCTGAATAAATAGTAATTATGTACACGGTTATGTACACGGATCTACGCAGACTACGCCCTCGGGTTGGCCCAGTATGATTATCGCTCATTAATGCATGCTAAGTTTAGGAAACACTAGCATAGATTATAATATAATTTAAAAGAGGGCAAAACAACGGTGGTTTGGTTTGCGTTGGTACATAAGGGTGTACATGTGGGTATGTAATTTGACACTGGGCGTCAACGATATTTTTCAAATTTCAAGGTATGATGTGGTGGGGTTAACCTCTGATAATAATAAACCAGATCACAAGTTATCGCTGCGTAGCAAGTGACGGATGCATCAACATTTTGATCAGATTCGGAAGTATTTCTGTTTTGTGATTGTTGATGAGAATTGTGCAACTTGGCGTCACAGGGCGGACGTCTCGCTGTCGCTATTAAGTAAACTTTCAAACTATGTTGTGGGGCTTAAGTCGTAAAGAGAGTTTAAATTGCAATGCTGTGGGACTTAAGTCGTATATAGAGTTGAAATGGCAATGCATGGCTTAACAATGATTCTCAACAAATTGTGCCACAATGTTGGAGCGTTGAATGACCAAATGAGTGCTGTATTGGGTACGATGTGTCTCGACACTGTCTTGCTGCTTTGCAATGAGTCGTGCTGGAAGAAAACTGCCGACAAAGAGAATACTAATTCAAAGATTACTCCTTATATGCACTCGAATAAACGTGTGTAAATACTTGTACAGCACGATACTGATTGTGTATTTCAACCAACTTCCTGCACATCGTCCATTCTTGCAGTGAAAACAACACTGTAACAACCGGACGCGTCAAAGTCAACACACATATAAGTATCGGCTGATGGTCACTTCAGTGAGCGCCATCGAGTGCCAACTGGTTGCCGAGAATAGCAGCCTGTTTGAAGGTACTGGAACAGTTGGCCAGGTGCAGAGCTAGACATTCACCGGTCACGTGGAAACAACGTGGGCTTCAGAACTTGCTCAGTCGTGTTAACGCTAAGGATGCCACTTCTAACCCATGTGTCTGTTAACATTGGTCCACTCATATAATATGCTTTCCAAAAGCCTCATGGAAACACGTGGGTGTGAGGAGACCCCTTGGCGTCGTGATCTTATGCTGCAGCTGGTAATCCGATATAGAGCACTTGCTTAACTTTAGGTCATTGCTGCAACTATTTATGTGTAACTTGTTGGTTCATGGGATCCAAATTAATTAAAATTGACGTTTATTCCAAAGACAAGTTCACCATATAAACACAGCTAATATGTTGAACATAAATGTTTACATGCACACTGTTAACCAAGATTGTGCAGTTTGGCGGCCATCTTGTATTTTGCAGTAGAGCGACAAAATTAGTCCAAATTCAGCTCGTCAACAACCATTTATGAATTTAGCATACTTAAATTATATAAAATAGCCAGTCATTTTATACTTTTTTTGGAACAAGCGTCCAGTCTACAAGTCGGTCTGGTGTTCGAATGAACACGTTAACCTGGGGGTGAAGTACGTAGCCGTTCGATCGGTTTCACCGGATACAAGTCGGTCTGGTGTTCGAATGAACACGTTAACCTGGGGGTAGAGTACGTAGCCGTTCGATCGGTTTCACCGGATACAAGTCGGTCTGGTGTTCGAATGAACACGTTAACCTGGGGGTGAAGTACGTAGCCGTTCGATCGGTTTCACCGGATACAAGTCGGTCTGGTGTTCGAATGAACACGTTAACCTGGGGGTGAAGTACGTAGCCGTTCGATCGGTTTCACCGGATACCGCGCTGTATAAAAACGCCATCTTTACCTTTATCCTGAAGCTACTCTGACATAGCCCACACTGTGTCACCCGTGCCGTTTCGACGCCCTTTGTTCTATTACAATAAACGTGACTTCGCTCTCTTAGAAATTGCCTGGCCGTTTAAGTACTGCTACAGCTGTGGTAGTTTGCCTTGAATGCAATGCTGAGTGGATGAAAGCGTCACACGTCAATAGCCTTTCACAACCATTTTTACCATACAGCCGTTTTCATTATGAACGCGATCGTTTCCTAAGAATATTATGTGAGTACACTGACGGTGATATTTGCTAAATATTCCAGCCATTTTGTGTACGTTAATTATTCAATGGTTTGGACAGCGTATATAATAAAGTAGTTTACACCTTACAACAAAAACAGTCGATTTTCGACTTATGTGAATTATCGTTGTGTTTCATTGAACTTAACTATGTTTTGTAAATATAATAAACATGGACCAACTGCGAGTGAAAACATTGAAATGCTTGTACTGTTGATGGTGAAAACGTGTATAATATTATGTATTTTATATGCAATTCTTATTTAGAAGGATATTATTAAAATTTCATTATTAGTGTTTATTTAACATATTTTGTCGAGACTCTGTCAGCATATTTTCCCAGATAAGACAGATATCAAAAGTAGTAACTAAATTCCAAACCCGGACGTTAGGCAGTGGATAATTAAAAAGTAAGGATTCTCGAATACATTGCTACGCAGAATCACAAGTCCAATTAAACTGACCATGCTTTCTGGTTACAATTCCTAATTTCCGGTTGCTATGTAACCGTGTAATTCTGGAGAATGTCTGTCGCAACGGGCATGCAACCTTAAGTGCACTGTTTCAAAACAATCCATCCACGCATCAAGTGTTATATATACGTATATCTTGACACATTTATCATTCGAGTTACGTGTGTACGTTTTTAAAGCATGCTGTTTCACTCGACTATCGCCTGATCTGGTCATGCTTGTTGACAAATGCATGTTAATGCATTTGAATGCAAATGTTTCATTTTAGTCAAATGCAAATGTCATTTTCCAGGAACGCATTTAAATGCAAAAGTTTTTGGGTCGCACTCAAATGCAAAAGTTTTGGTTACACATTTGCATATGCATTTGAATTAATAAAAACATTAATATAACAAACGTTAACATAACAGGCTTTATATTAACGTTTTGTTTAATTTGGAGAAAAAACAACGTAATGTATAATTGTTAATTTTTTTAATAAATACACTAGTACATATTGTAACCACTAAGTCCCACTACGTACCAGTCCCACTACATGAACATGTATGTAGAGTCACACAGTTCCAGGCCTGCAGAGGTGGTGGAAATGGGAGGGGGGAATAGACAATTGACAGTTTACTGCAAACTATGGCAGGGAATGAAATGTCAATCATTCAGGTAGGTCAGAATGGAAGGGGAACCCAAGACAATAGACTGTCCACAGGTGGGGTCATTGGAATGATAATTGGTGGATAATTACAGCTACCACTAATCACTCTCACTCTGGCTGTAAATATTTAGGGGTGGCACTGCTAATGGGTACTCCCCCAATGAGCTGCCACCCCAACCCACCACAAGACAAGGGAATCATTTGTCTGTATTGTTTCATTGAACAGGTAATCTCTGAAGCCAACAACTTATAGACCAATTGGCCTGTTCATGTTGTATGAATAACAGCTAAGCCATTGACCAGTTGACCATTGACTTACCGAGCCCTTTTTCAAAGAGCACGCTGTGAAAGTGGATTCACAGGTCAAACAATGATTTAATAATCTGCAGAGATTACTGCTTACTACAGAGCACTTTCTCCAATGACTTGTTGTTAACTTGTAAAAGTGAATCTAACAATAATAATTATTCAAACGATTACGCATGCATTTAATTGCGCATTTGACAAATCAAATGTTTGTGGGTTGCATTCAAATGTTTATGGTAGGCATTCAAATGCAAATGCATTTTCAATTTCATGGAGGCATTTGAATGCGCATTTAGATGCTCAGCATTCAAATGCGTATTCAAATGTATTTGTTAACAAGCTTGGATCTGGGTAGATGGTTCAACTCGATCGCACAATTTCCTCTTGACAACTTCATTAGTAGCTGTGTTCAACATTTTCCGATTGACTTGCCAACGTGACAACGATAAATACTTCCGATGCCAACAACTTGGTGACTAGCCGTACTGCCTGACAAGCGTATTTTCATTAAACGGCCTAGCAGAACGATTTCCGTTTAGTTGAGTTTTCGTTGTCATGGGTTCATCGCTTTACTTGTTCACACGACATGGGGGCCGCGTGGCGAGCAACGTCTATTTTAATATTATCGACACAGGAACGAACGCTTCGAAGAAATGGTATGATTAACCGCCGATCAATTTCTCGTTGGCGATTGTGCGTCATGATGTTGTTTGACAGCACTTCGACTAGAAAGAAACGCGTCAATGCTTGTACCGTCTGATTTAACTGTTGTGGGTTAGCGTATCCATACTCAACCGGGAAGTGTCTCATACGAGTGTGTAATATGTATGTATGTATGTATGTATGTATGTATGTATGTATGTATGTATGTATGTATGTATGTATGTATGTATGTATGTATGTATGTATGTATGTATGGATGCATGCATGCATGCATGCATGCAAGCATGCATGCATGCATGGATGCATGTATGCATGTATGCATTGCACATACGCATGCATTGCATGCACGTACGCACGTGAAATTGTCCCATTCGTAAATACAAGGCATTGTTTGAAATAATTAATTACACACTTTTTGCACCACACATACACGAACACATGAACACACACACGCACACGAACATTTCCACACGTAATGCTCTTTCTTATGTAGCGCTGAACTAGGTCGTGACATTAGGCCGGATTATATTGGATTATTATGAACTAGGTTATGCCGAAGGAGATTGACCTCATTTATATAAATGGCTCGCGAGCAACTTCCGGTTCCTGTCGACGTCGCCGGGTGCACGAGCGCAGATAACGGTTTACCACGTTTCCTTGCCACTTGTTCGTCCGGTTTGTTGTTGAAATACTGGACGGAGAACTGATAAGGGCTTGTGGGTGAATCAACACAACACGAATGAAGTGAACTAACCGAATGTTATGGAAGGTTCCGTTCCAGCAGAACACTGGCAGAGTTATTGCAAAGAAGGCAACAATTTCTTGTCGAATCGACATGTGGGATTTAGATGATATGCACAATGAAAGGAGTCGCTATTCACCACAAATCGCAACTAACAACGGAGGCGTCTTCTTAGCCACCGCCTAACATTATTGATGAATGTATTCAACTCACATCATGATAAACTTCAATTGTTGCGATGGAGTCTCACAAGTTACTATGTATTGTATTTCTAGTATGCCTTTCTTGTTTACAGCATAAACCATGAACACATGTTCAATGCAAGCAGTGCATTCCTACTAGTGTTTATGCATAGCAGAAGCCAGGGTGGTGGAAGCAATGTATGAGAGAACAAAATGAAGAGTTGTGGTTGGATCTGGTTTGTCGGAAGAGTTTCTAGTTAACATCGGTTTGAGGCAAGGAAGTGCCCTTAGCCCTTTACTGTTTATCATGGTGATGGAACTAATCAGCAGGAAGATCAGCACGAAATATGTTCTCAGGTAGTATGCAGACGATCTGGCCACAACAGCAGAGAGCAAACAAGAACTACAGGAAGTGTTGGAGGAATGGAAGGGGGTGTTCAAGAAGCACATACTGAGAATGAGCCTGGAGAAAACAGGAATGCTGTGGGTTGGACACCAGAGAGAGAAGTTGAACATAAGGTTGGATGGTAAGGAGATCAAGCAAGTGGATGGCTTTGTGTACCTTGGAGGAATGGTTTTCGAAATTTTCGAAAGAGCTGAAAGGGAAAGTCTCGAGAGCGTGTGTTACGAATGCTTGGCATGGCTAATTACAATTGCTTGAAAATATGTAATCAAATGCAGCTTATACACTTGCACACAAACAACTAGCCACATAGTGATTTCTATATGCTTAGCTTATGGTGATTATTAATAAATGACCTTTTATTATTTAAAAAAATGGTCTTTCCCTTCGGAGCATACCAACATTACAATTACTTCCAACCAGACATGGGGCAATATACTTGAAAAGTTTATTAATTAAATTGACATTAACTCGGAAAATCTCCAATTAAAATAAATTAAGTTAACTTCACACATTTCTCAGGTAAATTAAATTAACCTCCCAAATTCTTCAATTAAATTAACAATTAATTTTAATTCAATTAACAATTAATTTTAATTTAATTAACAATTAATTTTAATTCAATTAACAATTAATTTCAATTAACAATTAAGTCATGTGTTGGTAGAAATGTTTACATGTCATTTAAAACAGTTCTAAAATCACAAGACTAGGAATTTGGTTTGTAACTTTGTTGGAAAAAGATTTGCTTATTTACATGTCAAGACATTTCATCATGGGACATTTGATCACATTTTAAAAGTTGTAGACACTTGTTTAAAAAATTATTATTTTATTAAAGGTTTGAAAAGTCGTGGCTGAAGATTTGCAGGTGTGGGGTTATTTATGCAGTATTTTATACTAAATCATTGCGTTTTCCCTTTACACACTAGCATTTAGATATGTATACACTATTGTTTATGCATCACTAGAACTGGCATGCTTTTGATTTAAGTTGGCACTGTAAACATATCCCAAACTGCAGCTATATTACCTTTCTCTACATGTCCCCATTAATAGCTATGTGTACACACGACAACATTATAGACATTTAGGTATAATGGCCCCATAAGTCCACTTGGCTGCAAATTGCCAACCCCAAATGTTTACTTTAAACAGAGATTTGCAGAAGCCACCATTAGCCTCAACTTATTGCCATACCAGAGGACATTCTATTGTCTAGGAATTCACTCCACTTCGCAAGTGCCCGAATGACCAGCCCACCTCAGTTTGTACAGTGTCAATGTGCTCTGTGTTGTTCTCCTTCCCATTCACACATGCATGAACCTTATCTCTCTCAGGCTAGTGACTGCAGGCTTTCTGGAAACTCATGGATAACAGGGCTATGAACTATCCTGTAATATCAACTGTTAAATGAACACTTAATTGAAACTTAATAGGGAATTTTTTTAGTTAAATTAACCCCTTTTGGTAAAGTTAATTAACTAAACTAAAATAAATTAGCCTTTCTGGAAACGTTAATTAATTAAATAAAATGAACTTAATTGAGTTCATTCAATTAACAAATAAAAAATTTAAATTAACCCATGTCTGCTTCTAACTAAGATGATTGTAATCGCATAAACTTGATCGGAAGGCGGATCCAGAAACACTATGCATGTGGAGAGGAATAATGCTTATTTAATCATGCGCCAGTGCATAGCTGACGACCTAACAAAACTGCGGGCACGCCAACCATCATTATGACACGGCTGTTTTTACTTGACGCCCTGTGAACCAACAGCGGCGTGCAGGGGAGCTGACGTTTGTTCAAAGGCCCACGTCTATCGATCGCCGGTGAGTCTGAACCATCTGCTCTGGCGTTGGAAGGGTCAAATATTCCGCCAACAATTCGCCGAGCGCCTGTAAAAATTACTGCACATAGTGTACGAATAGTCGGGATCGATACTTCCCCCGTCGCCTGGCATTAACCCAATCATCCGTTGTACGCTGCTGCAGATGGGACGGTGTCACTTATATGCCCCAGTCCCCGAACAAATTACTTTCTGTAATCGTGTCTGTCCATGCACACACAGCCTAATCGCTATCGCCATCGTCTCTTTCACCGTCGCCAAGACCTGGTTATTAGGAGATTTGCGATCCTTCAAATTGTAGGTGAACGTCCTTATTCGTTTATTATCAGTCAGCGCTGGACAATTACGTAGATCATTATCTAGTTGAAGCCGGAATGTGTTACAGTGCCGTGCGAGTGATTTGGAAGCTAATTCACGACGTCTCGTTAAAAAAACTGTCGTACAATGATAACAGTTAGCGAACATCACACGACAAATAAGTCAGCAATGACATATACTAGGAAGAGGTCGTTTTCGTTAAGAATTCGAACACATTTTAAGTATTGTATGATGTTATAATACTCGCATCATCGTGTGGTGCCATCTCAACGCGGAAGGGCGGCTGTCGCGGGTTCCCACTGCTGTCTGCTCTGTGCCGTTCTTATCAGTTCTTCACATTAAATTTTCCCATCCATGCCTCGATGTTGTACTTCCACGTGGCTCTTGGTATTCCTTTGTCTCTTTCACCGTGAGCCGTTCCCTCCAGCATCCTGTTGTACTCCTTCCTGTCTGATAATGTGCCCAACAAATATTAGTTTATGTTTCTGTATTTTGTTGAAGACATGTTTTAAAAGACAATGAGTCAAATAAAAATAAATGTCGGATTAATGACAATATTAAAAATTCGTTTTTCAGACACGCCTCAAATTTCGTCTTTCTTTCGAACTATGCTTCGGCATATATATATATATATATATATATATATATATATATATATATATATATATATATATATATATATATATATACATACATATATACATACATACATATATACATATACACACACATACATATATACATATATACATATACACATACAAACACACACACACACACACACACACACACACACACACACACACACACACACACACACACACACACACACACACACACACACACACACACACACACACACACACACACACACACACACACACACACACACACACACACACACACACACACACACACACACACACACACACACTCACACACTCACTCACTCACTCACTCACTCACTCACTCACTCACTCACTCACTCACTCACTCACTCACTCACTCACTCACTCACTCACTCACTCACTCACACACACACACACACAGTTTATGTGTATATATATATATATATATATATATATATATATATATATATATATATATATATATAATCGAGGCAGAATATAGCGAGTAAAATGCGGTCCGGTGTTCAATGAAACCAATTGTCTGGCGCGGTTTCACGAGAGCACTCGTGCCTGAACGTTCGCGACTGACGTCTTTACAATGCCTCATTGAACAAGATGACACCCGAATGTCTTCTTATGCAGATTCATGTGAAACTGACAAAACGTAAAAACGAGGACGTCGTTTTGTAGTTATGTTTGGATTAACACACCAAAAACACATATAAAAATAAAGGCTACATTTCCAACAAAATTTTTTACTGACAATTTTGTTTCTGGTGGGGCTATATTTTGGCACTGCTTAGGAACGTTCATTGACGTCCAGGTCCGGCAGACGAAATGCTACATGAAGTAATTTGCATGAAGTAATTTGCGTCACTCACAACCAGGAAACTTAATTAAGCCACTTTCGATGCTGAAATACGGCATATGAAAGGACAGTACCTGTTACACAAAACATATGAAAGGACAGTACCTGTTACACAAAACATATGAAAGGACAGTACCTGTTACAAAAAACATATGAAAGGACAGTACCTGTTACACAAAACATATGAAAGGACAGTACCTGTTACACAAAACAGTCCGGAATAATATCGTTTATAGTTTATGGAAAGATTGGTAGAGGTCTCAACATTTTGTCATTCAAGTTTCTGCTAATTTCTTCCTGCTACCTGGTGCTGTAGCAACTGTAATTTATTCGTGTTAACCAAAGTAACTCGGTTAACTGCAGACTTGTATTATGTATGTCATTTATTTCTCTGGAGATTTTCTCAAAAGTATATAAGCTGGCATTTTGTAAGTGTTTTTTTTCCCTTAAAATCATGAATCGTCACCAAATAAATGAAAAACTCTAACATTTATTTACCTAGAATATTATGTAGTATTTCAACTAGAAGTTGTGAAGAAATGCGAGAAATTCATAGTTTATCTTAAACACTTACTACTGAAACTACTCAATTCAAAACAAGCATTGAATAGCAGCCCAGCCACCTTAAAACAGAACTGCAATTAAAGGCCGTGATGGAGACGAAATCCATATAATGCTGAACCGACACTTATTAGTGACACTAATAACTGATTACGTGTTTAGCTTAACTTTTCTTTCGTATGAATTTCATAAGTTAGATCTGATATAATTGGTGCTGCAGATACGATATGCCATCTTACAAAACTATATATTCCACCCACCCACCCACCCAACCACCCACCCACCCACCCACCCACCCACCCACCCACCCACCCACCCACCCACCCACCCACCCACCCACCCATCCACCCATCCACCCACACACCAACCCACACACCAACCCACCTATTTCCCCAACAAAAACCCACCATCGATTCAGCAAATGTATGCCCACTTGTCTACATTTCTTACACTAGTGCAGCGAGTGAGATAACTGTCATTTGCGCGGGTCTTGTTTGCACTACATAATCTGTCTTTCTACAGACTACTCGATTGTGTTGACACTGCTGTCTGCTTCAAGGACTTTTCGTTCCCACTATTTGTCCGCTCGTGTCCACCAAGCCGGAAACGCTTAGATCGTCGAACAAGCGAATGAAACGTCAACATTTCACCGTAAGCAGGCTACCCGGTTTTCAGACGATGGTTCGAAACTAAATACTCTTTTACTGTACCGCAACATTGCAGCGTGTCTGCACAACGTATTACGACCACTGCCTGTGTTCTATTGTCTCGAAGACGCAGATAACGCTGTATAATATTATAAACCGGATGTTGCTTAGAACCGAACGAATCACGTGAAACACATTTGGTAAGACACGGTAACTAATTGTGATTCACTGCTGTACCCAGGTTATGGCTGTCCATAATATCAGTACTTCTAGTGCGTGTGTCATCCTGTGTAACAGTTTTATTCATTCGTATAGTTTTGTATTCTTTCCCTCTCCCTCTGTCTGTTTCTCTCTCTCTCGGTTTGAGTTATAAGCACACACGCTATGTGAATTTGTTTCAAGGTTCATGTTTCATGTATGGCGTTTGCATGGCATGAATGATGTCGTGGGGAAATTTATTTACCCCCCGGGGATATTGCCCGGGGGGTAATGTTCAAGAACCGCATTATATATATATATATATATATATATATATATATATATATATATATATATATATATATATATATATATATATATATATATATATATATATAATATATATCAATGCAAACCACGCCACCACAGGTATGGTAAAGTGAGTAAACGTCAGAAACTAACGAATTCCCGTCACATTGCAAGCCTCTTCCATCACACGAGCCGCTGTCAATTACTACCACATCCGTTCTGTGCACAGCTGCAATTTCCAGTAACTGCTGGGGCCCGTTCATTCGTATATACGCCAGGTGGCACTGTACATTGCTGAACTGATCCAACAGAGGGTATTGTCGCAAGGCTGATCGCCATTTTGGATAGGTTTTTGAAAAAAGTGAGTAGGTTAATTTAAAGTTAAATACAGATAAAACAGAGTTTCCCATTACTTGTACACAAAACCAACGTGGCAAACTTTATTGTGTTTTTCCGACACATATGCTAAGCCAGATTTTCATACCAAATGCCTCCGCACGGAGTTACCTTTGATAACAATGAACATTTTAGACAGCATATTTCCCAAACGTGTTGTTGCTGCTTTTATCACATTCCTGACCTTCTCCATATTCTCATTATGTCACCAAATTATGTCACCAAATTATGCTCTTGTTATTTCACAATACTATAAATAATATTACATTGACACTAACATTTTAGAGGCATGACTTTACACATAATTCCTAAAATTGGCTTCATAGTTAAGCTGTAAAATTAGCAATCTGGAGAGGACATTTCTTTGACATATAATGTACCATTATGACATGAGGTATGTGTTAATTATTCTTATACATAATTGCAGCACTGAACAAAACAAGAAAAAAATCCATTGCGCCGAAATCCCCGAAAAACCGAGCTGAGCAGTGTGTCAAAACAGGGCTAGGTAATCTCAAATCGGTTTACAATTGGTTAAGTCACTAATAGTTGAATGAGGAGGTAAGTAGGATAAGCGAGGACAAAACGGTCGGGACGTTATTACACACGCACGCACGCACGCACGCACGCACGCACGCACGCACGCACGCACGCACGCACGCACGCACGCACGCACGCACGCACGCACGCACGCACGCACGCACGCACGCACGCACGCACGCACGCACGCACGCACGCACGCACGCACGCACGCACGCACACACACACACACACACACACACACACACACAACGCTAGCACTGAGGGGTTTCTACTAAATGTTAGGTTTCTTGTAGGAGTGAGCAGCGCATGTAAATACGCTACACGCGTATATTTCCGGGTTTACACCTAATATTCCAACACACGGGCTTCCTAAAACATTGAAAACCAGATGAACGTTATATATAAAATATTAATTAACCTCAATATGTTTTCGTATTAACTAAATGCATTGATGAAACCGGCACGATACATTGTTATGTTATCTTGACATTTCGTCAGAGCTTCAAATGTATTCAAAACATCGACCATAATTGTAAGATATCGTATTATAACTGCAATGCCCAAATGCCGGAGAAGACATTTGTTTAACGCATGATATGCTAGTGTGGTAACTGTTCCACATTAAAATCCTTAACTCTACAATAACACGGAATAAAATTTACTAAATAATTTTTTTTTTATTTACTGAAATTTGTAATATATTATCTTATAATTCACATTTGCTGGCATTCAAGCTTCTGATGACTTTGAAAACAAGATGGAAATTATCTGAAATTCTCAACTAACCTAATTATTTTCCAATATTAGCTAAACATATTGACACAACAGGCTAAGCGCATTGCTATGTTTTACTGACATGTCAACATAGCTGTAAATGCATTAAATATGTTTACCATAGTTATAACAAGTGCGTTAAACAAATGTCATCCCCAGAACATCGGTTTAACGCGTGCAAAATCTGTTTTATTTCTCAATGTTACATGTATATTATTCAATCGATGGAAGTTGACTATATAGTTGATGGTCGAACAAGAACAAGAAAATTTATTTTGACCCCATTAACAATAATTAATTAAAAACAACATTAATATTAATTGTTTTTTATAACACAGTTCGAATTAGTTACCATTTTATTGTATAGGCGATACTAGCCAATAAAGCTATTTTATAGTTAAGTTATACTTGTGTAACACTTATTAATTAACATATGTCTTCTACAGACATTAAGATTATACCCGTCTACACTGACACAGCCAAAGCCTATGCAACGACATAACACACAGTCATGTATACATATGTATGTTGTTTGATGTTGTTCTGGAGAGGACATTCCAATTGGCACGCATAAATTAGCAAGCGCAGTTAGAACCATGTTTAAGCATACAAAACAATCCAACAGTGGAATATCATATATTAATGTGTACTAACCGCGTATGTATTACTGTTTGGCATTGGATATGTGGGTTTCAACAGAAAATGACACGCATCAGTTTATGATGGCCACATAATGTAAACCTAGACACTTGTTGGCTTGGACTTGAGATGCCTAATATATTTTATTGCTACATTTTTATCAGTCGAAATTCATTATTAGTAATATTGATGGGTGTCTTTTTGGTGAGGAAATTTAAATTATTTTACGGAAAATGCACCATTAAATAAAAAAATTACTCTATGCCGTATCTACTACTCCAATGTGCACCACATTTGTAACGTTTAGCTCACAGATTGATGAGCATTTGAACACAATTGGCTATTGCTGGTTAACTTGCAACACAGTGTTGCAGTGCAGGCTTTAATACTAACAAAACTGAAGACGGACAATGAAAGTTGACAACACAGAATACTATGTGAATTTTCCTTGATATAAATTCGATGAATTTTCATGAAATTAGTCGTGTAGGTTCCTTACTATAGCCACTGCATGATAATCGCATTGAATTGATATTACATAATATGTAGTGTGTATATACAGAAAGGGAAAGGGCATTTTGACAAAAGTGTACATTTTACGTGAAACGCCCTAAGACAAACGCTGGAACTAGAGCTTTCTCGTTTGCCGCGCCAACTTTGCGGAACCCGTTCCCCGTTAGAGTTAAGTCGGCAAGGAATATAAAGAAAATTGCCGTCACCTAAGAACCCATCTGTTTAAAATAAGTTATCCTCCATAGCTCATCAGCGATCCAACGGTTTTACGACAGCCTGGAATTGTTCGCCAATAAAAACCGTTTAACCCTTTTGTTTTGTCGCGCTGCTGAGCTTGGGTTTCCGGAGGATTTTAGCGAAACAAAAGTATTTTATTGTATTGCATTGTATTGTATTAAACGATGCACCTTTGCTCCAGATATATAATGATAACTGTACTACCACGCACACATATCATAGATTTCCCCATGGTTTTAAATATACTTATTTGGTAAATACCACCATGTCGTTGCATCGTTTATATATATATATATATATATATATATATATATATATATATATATATATATATATATATATATATATATATATTTCAAAGCAGCATTACGTCCAAGTAACCGAACAGCGCAACGTTCAGTCGAAAGATATCTAGTGCAATTATATGTCGTATCACCGTGGACTATGCATGTGCGAATTAAATTTCATGGAATTTGGAACTGTCAATGCAATTATATATAAGTATGAAATCCTTACAGACTCTTATTATTCGCAAACATGTAAACTAGGTTTTGTTTTACACCGTGAAGCAGGACAAAAGCCGGGTGTATGGCAACGTAAGCGTAGCTGTTTTATAAAACACGTTTACTCCCTTTTAATTGACATATTTACTATTTATTAAGCGATTCTTATCCCCCTGGATATTACCCCCCCGGGCATTACCCACCCGACGTTACCCCCGCAAAATACACCATGGGTAATATCTCATGACGGAATTCATACACTATTCCCCGGGCTATTACTCTTGCCTATGTAAATGCCATAAATGTTCAATATAGTGGGTTTAGCCTACAAACAACACACTTACATTGAACCTTTTATTTCCAGTCTTCAAACGCCTGACCTTTGGTAGCACTGCTGGTTACAAGGGCGTCCACATGATTTTTCTAGAACTATAGGGTAATTTCCTTGTGGTAATATCCGCCATTTAATTTCGACCAGAAATTTCTACATAAATCTTTACATTTACCAACATTTCCATCAGATGAACTATTAAAATATTTGCTGTTTGGTCACGTTTGTAGTGAAAATGAAAAAGTTTAAAACTCACAAATTTCGCCCTTGGTAAAATCTCGTAACTTTGTCATGTGATCGACGAGAGGATGGAAATCACGTTTATGATCTGATCGGCTTCGACCCCACAAAGTTTTTACCGTTTTTGGATATCCTATATTTTGAGCCTTTCCAGATATAATGACTAAAGTAAATTCTTTTGACGATTTGAACAAACATACACACTTTTTTATTAAATCGACTGCGGATATGAATATTTTTACACATGTCAAAATAGTGTTTATACAATGTGAGGTGAAAATGACTGCTTTAGTTGTTGCGGTAGTGTTAGTCTGTGATCTTCAGTCCGCAACCCGGGAAACAGTCCGTAGTACGCGAAACGGTTCGTAGTCAAATGACGCTAGGTGATCACGTGGCAAACGAGAGCCATTCCCTTTGTGTTGGAACTCTGAGCCTCCCTAGACGTACTGTGCAGAGCCATCACATTGGAAGTTTTTCTTCCCACCATCCTCCCCTGTCTACCTCCATTGTTCGCGTGTTGCTTACCATGTTATGATTCTGTATTCAACTCCCGATAGTTCCTAATTTGGTTGTGATACACAATCACCATTGTGCGTTAACGCTTTCCTTCATGTAGAATTTTACCATAGGGTTTTTAGAAGGTTTTAGTGCGTATAGTCTGTATTCACTTGTGTACACAATGTCTTGGTCAGTAATACGTATGCTGTACGACAATGTTTGAACAATTGAATTGTGCTTTAATTTTTTCTTTCATGAGAATCTCAGTAGGGATTGTAGTACATAACCTTTAATTTTCGATGCATATTTGACTGGTTAGTTGATCGTTGTACAACATTGTTATGATGATGATATTCTATGTTTATGTGGTGGGACAAAGGACGGCCCCACCTTTGCTACTTCTGCTTTTGTCATTTAATAATTGTTTCTCAATGAGCAACTTTGTATTGGCAACTAAGCGATATCTCATTTGATATATATGTATTGTATTTTAATGTATTTTTCTTGGTGAGCATGTTTGTGCTAGCTGCCAAGCTACTTTTTCATTGATTCATATTATTTTCTGTTGGTACAATTATTAAATGACCTTTATCAACAATCACTCTTTGTGTGTTCCTGTAGCAAACGAGCTCAGGGTTCTGCCATTAAGCAAGGTATAACTTACTTAAATTATTCACGCACTATATTTTTGGACATCAACGAACCGGATTCGCGATAGGCTAAATCAGTGGAGGAAGGAATTTTAACTAATGCTGCTTCGTGTCCTCTGGTTCTACTGCCTTCCTTAAGTTTAGCTAATGCTAGGGTCTATATATTTAATCGTGTCTTGGAAAGCAAAAACAATCTCAACTTTTTCACCTTAACAAATTACATATAGTTTCGACAGCTGTAATGCATGCCTAATTTACGTAAAGGATACCTTTAAATGATAACATTGTTGAGTCGATTACACATAAACGGTAAGTGGATGGAAAGTGGATGGAAAGTGCACATAGATCATGGTGACTGCAGACCGAAACATAATATGCACTGTGTATAGCGATGAACATATTTCGTAGAAGTAGTCGATTCGTCAACGTGTGAATCATTATGATTAATGCGATGCAGCTTGAAAGATACATCACTACGTGTGCATCATTTAATGCTTCAAAGTCGGTCGACGCCAACCCCGCTGGCAACCTAACGGTACCAACAAAGAAAATTAGAATTTGAGATTGATCCACGGGTGATCAAAATCACAACAGACAAAGACAACAAGAAACACTGACACTGGATATGGATTAGCGGAGAACCAAAGCCACTGATTAGGCAAAATCACGGAGTAGAAAGACCGGAGACCGGTGACGTTAGAGGCATGGTCGATGTCCATAGACAAAACCGGTGATACACGAGACGGGCGAGTGACGGTCCGAATTACGCACTAATGAGGCAAAACCAGTGACACCCGGGAGAGAACGTTGAAGCCCAAACCACCAACGAGATAACAAGTCGTAGAGTGCCTACGGGTTAAGATCACCGTTAGAGCGTCCGCAGGAATTTTTCCAGGGGGAGCTTTTTTTGGGTTATCTAATTTCCGCCAGAAACCTTTGCATTTACTCAAATGTCCACTTTCAATACACATTTATTATATCATTGTATGTAATTAGTTAACATATATAAATATAATATATTTCACACACATAGTAAACAATCTACTCGCTATAAAAAGACTTGAATGTTTATAAAAAAAATCCAGATTCACTGGCGGATGCCCAGGCTGCTCGTAGTTTTCACAAACGGCGACGAAAGATTGGAAGAAATTATCTGATTGTGTAGTTGTTAGCCGTGTGTACATGCACTGTGTGTTTTTTTGCGGAACCTTTACAGTATCTGACAGAGAGGACTGCGCGCTGATTTCATAGTGTGGTCTTTCGATAAGCCAATACCTTCCATGTCCGCATACCTTCTGGTCCATTGGTTGACCACCTTGTTAAATATCTTGTTAAATCTTGACAGTTGTTGCATAAACAGGATGTCCGGGAAATCTGGAAATGAAACGACGTTTGGACGAGCAGCAACGTCAAATGAACCTTTCTGGCGGCGACGTTGACACGCATTAGCAGAAGCACTTCGACAGCCGTATGAATTATAGATGGCTCGCTGATGGATACGACGAAGACATCGTTAACGTGCGAAAAAAAGAAGGTGTCGGTGTTATTAGACAAAGCTGTTTTCGCTGCGGAAGCAGCTGTTTGGTCGCTGCACTTTCTTTAACTCATGCTTCATATGAAGTCCACGGTCATCTCACGAGTGGGAAATTGCTGCCGCTTCTGCACATATTCACAGTTTGCATTTTAAAAGGTCTTATTTGATGTGTCCTGTTTACAATTGTTGAATTACACATAAAAATACGAGGGCACGCAGAAAATGAACAATACGTGTAAGTCATGGCGATTAATTTAGGATATATAGCCTAACACACAAACTGTTAGATGAAGATTAAATCAAAGGTTTCATTGTGAATATGCAGCATTTGTTTTACTGAAAAATCAGACCGCGGCTATACGTGGTATGTACATACCATCTTCTTTTGTTTGAACACCCCACAGTCTATTTAAGAATGAAAAATATGCGTCAGAATTAGTGTCCATGAAAATGTTACTTGTTAGTCTATTTAAGAATGGAGAAAATTAAACAAACAGACTGAATATGCGTCAGCATTAGTGTCCATGAAAATGTTACTTGTTAGTCTATTTAAGAATGGAGAAAATTAAACAAACAGACTGAATATGCGTCAGCATTAGTGTCCATGAAAATGTTACTTGTTAGACGGTACCGCTAAGTACACCTGAATGACGAAAGTTTGTATTCCATTTTTTGGGCAGAAATACACTGAAATGTACTTAAGTACAAGTACAATATTTTTCGTTGACACTGAAATGTACTTAAGTACAGTACAACATAGTTTTAGGAAAAATACTAAAGCCCAGTACAAGTACATTTCAAAAGTACTTAAGTACAAGTAACAGTACTTTTGGTGGACTTAGCCCATTTGTATCAGGGAGCAGGGACTGGGATGTAAAACTATATGTGGATAATATTATTTGTGAGGGAAGTACTCTGCGTATTATTAGAGAAAAGTTAAAACTGAAATAAATTATGAAAATAAAAATTAAATAAAAATAATATATCACGTTACATATTTATTTTATCATATAAGTATTTGAGTACAGACATTGGCAAATGACAAAACATAAAATTGCACATATAATAATACACAGACTACTTCATATGCCAAATCAGAATACTGCTTCATTGATTGATTGTTTTTCTGGAAAATTGAATACATGATTGACAATGCAAAACAGTATCATACATAAAACAATACAGAGGATAACACTTAACTCGTTGAGTCGGTGGATGTATTCCGACGCAGACTCCAGCAGACCGGGCTGTGAGGACCACAATACAAGACGGTAGGCCTATACAGTGAAAAAAGCACATCAAGCACATGTACATAGGGCACGTGACCAGTCACATAGTTATCTCTGCGCAATGTCCTTGCGGGACTTTGCTGAGTATACATTCAGATCCAGATTAAAGCACGTCAAAGTACACTTATTTCCTATGTGGTCACTATGTGGTCACTATGTGGTCACTATGTGGTCACTATGTGGTCACTATGCTAGTATTCTAGTAATGTATGTTCATAGACTTTGTAGTTCATAACTTCATACTACATGACATGTTGTCGAATCAGTTCATTCTGCCAACACACGGTAAAGCTAATGTCTTTCCTACTAAGCAAATACCGGTATGCCAGATCATTAAAACTTTATCTCAGTGTCTTCCTCGCTGCGTAAAGTTTATTTTCAGAGATTGGCCAATTAAGGGCACCTGTCTATTAATTTCCTTTGTGTGAGAGAGGAAGCCTACTCACCTGGAAAAACCGCTCGTTTATCCAGGCCTTGTGTTCAGCCCAAAGGTTTTCCTAATTTTATAGGTCACATGTAGGGCTGTTACGTTTTCTTTGTAACAATTCCAAATTTGCAAAGGAGAATTTGAAAACTACCGGAACATTTAAGTACTTTTGTACTTAGTACCCGCAGAAGTACCTTTGATTTTTGCAAATGTACCTAAGTACCAGTACAAGTACTAATTTAGTTTACTTAAACTACAATGTACTGATTCCATTATGATATGTATTCCGTCCATTATATTCTATGTACTGATTCCCTTATAATATGTATTCCGTCCATTCCATTCTATGTACTGATTCCATTATGATATGTACTCCGTCCATTCCATTCTATGTACTGATTCCATTATGATATGTATTCCGTCCATCCTATTCAATGTACTGATTCCCTTATGATATGTATTCCGTCCATTCCATTCTATGTACTGATTCCATTATATGTATTCCGTCCATTCCATTCTATGTACTGATTCCATTATGATATGTATTCCGTCCATTCCATTCTATGTACTGATTCCATTATGATATGTATTCCGTCCATTCCATTCTATGTACTGATTCCATTATGATATGTATTCCGTCCATTCCATTCTATGTACTGATTCCATTATGATATGTATTCCGTCCATTCGATTCTACGTACTGATTCCATTATGATATGTATTCCGTCCTTTCCACGTTCAGTTGTCTTGTTGCGCCGGAAGTTTTGGCTGTCATCAGCGAAAGCGAATATTATATTGGACATTTGCGGGGGCGGTAGATCCAGATAAAAGGACACCAGTGTATACATGCTCCCTCGCTCGCTAAAAGGCAACGTTGCCAGGATGGAGTTGTCTTCGCGAAAAACCTAAATGGCGCAGTGGCAAACCCATTAAAATATTTATCCTTAGCCCCGTGCGACTCCAGATAAATCAATTTAGACAGTGTTTGAACTACATCGTCAAAAGCCTAAACGGAACATACATTAAAACATTGGTATTAATGTATACTAAGCAACGTAAGGCAGCTGTGTGCGTGGGTGCTTAAAATGTTATTTAAGAATGGACCGGATTGATATTTTGTCCATTACGAGATGTAGCTGTATTCATTACATGTTAGCCCCAGAAGGGGTTGTTTGGAGTAAACACACTGGAGACTGAAGACGAAACACACATGTTTCAGTGTTACTCAGTGCAAATCCAAGACTGTGGTATACCCTACCCTCGACTCGTTTTCCCTGTGGGATCTCTGGAGAACATTGGCTGACTACGATAACATATATCCTTATATAAAATAAAATAATGATTGCATTTCACTGTCAACTAATAATTAGGTTCAAATACAGTATGACAACCCGCACGCACGCACTCACGTACGTACGCACGCACGCACGCACGCACGCACGCACGCACGCACGCACGCACGCACGCACACACACGTGTGTATTTGCATATTATGTATGTATGTATGTATGTATGTATGTATGTATGTATGTATGTATGTATGTATGTATGTATGTATGTATGTATGTATGTATGATTCATCAACGGTCGGTAAGTTTCAAGTGGCATCTGAAAATGTTGTCACTGACGATTAAAAAAGGCTCTATTCAGGCATAGTTCTCTGTTAATAAACCCCTACACTCAATGAACGGAAAGGGGTGTTCTGTGTTCTGCTGAAGATCATGCTTACAGTGACACTGGTCACTCTTGAGAGCCTTCGTTATTCCCAATCCGAATGGCCACACAAAATAATTCCTACATTGGCAGTTAGTCTCTACACACTCCCGTAGTGTTTGTTTTAAAACTCTGACAGTACAAAGAACAATAATAAAAATATCAAGGTAAACTGTACCGCCCTGTTCTGTTGCAACACGGCTGTGTAATTGCTCGAAATGTTTGTCTCATCATCACGCGATCTGTAGCAAGATTTACGTTTTAGGTGATGCCACCTAGCGTGAATATATTCATTTAACTTTATTGGTTTAAGTTGATATCTTGCTAATGTTACAAAATTGCCAAATAAAATTTAAAGATTCTACTCGTTTAATATTGACTCTAATATGGAAGAAGAATGGAAGGCTTTCAAAGATGCTTTTGTTGGCGTAGCAGAGTAGCTGTGTGGCAGAACGTCTGGAAAAGGGGATCGTCATCAAGAAGGAAAAACCAAACTTGGTGGATGGCAGAAGTAGCAAAAGTAATCGGAGAAAAGAGAGAGATATGGAAGATGATATAAGTGATGAAGGAGAATGGGGAACAACCGAATATAACATTACAGCAACTGTACGGACAGAAGAAGGCGGCCAGGAGAACCGTGGACAAAACAAAGAGGGAAGAGATGAGGACAAGAGAGAGATGAGGACAACAAGGATGTAAACACTGGATCAGTAATCAAAGACAAGAATGGGAAGCTAGTCACTGAGAGGAAAGATGTATTACAGGTCTGGGAGGAGTATTTCAAGGAGCTGCTGAATCCAAGAGAAAACAGCAAACTAGAACTACCAAGTGCAGTAGAAGGCAAAGAGAAGCTGGAAAACATTGGGGATGCAGAGGTACAGAGAGCAATGAAGAAGATGAAGAGAGGCCGAGAGACAGTTGTTGATGATGTGCTAGTGGAGATGCTGGTAATGGCTAAACGTGTTGGGGTTAGGTGGACAAAGCGATTGTTACATACCTGCATGAGAGAGGTGAAAATACCAGAGGAGTGGCGGGCGGGGTTGATAGTCCCTGTATGGAAAGAAAGGGAGATGTTCACGACCCTGGAAAATACCGAGGTATTACGTTGCTGAGTCACGTTCTGTAGATGTTAGAGGATTCTGGATGGAAGGATAAGGAGGATAGTGGAGTGTAAAATGGTACGGTGGACGTGATGTTCACTCTGAGACAACTGATGGAAAAGAAACTGGAGGGACAGGAGAATATGGCTATGAGATTCATAGACCTTGAACAGGTATACGACACAGTTCCGAGATATATGGTCATGGTCACGTTGAGGTGAATGGGTGTCCCAGAGGCGGAAGTGAAGATGGTCGAAGGCACATATGAAGAGACAAAAGTTAGTGTGCGGACCGGGAATATCGGAGGAATTCAGGGTGGACGTCGGCCTGAGACAGGAGAGTGCCCTTAGCCCGCTGTTGGTGGTAGTGGAGGTGATCAGCAGGAAAGCGAGTACAAGGGACATTCTCCGCAAGTTGCTATACGCCGATGACCTGGCAGTAGTAACAGACAGTGAGGCAGACCTTCAAGAGCGGTTGGTAGAATGGAAGGAAATATTTGGCAAACATGGATTGAGAGTAGGCATAGAGGTGACGGAGGTGCTTTGTGTCGGGCAGCAGAAAAACGATCTTGACATAAGACAGGATGGGAAGAAACTGAACCAAAGAGACAGCTTTGTATATCTGGGTGGAGCGGTTTGCGGGGACGGCAGCACGGAGACGGAAATTCGCAAGAGAATACAAGCTGGGACGAGTGCATGGAGGAAAGTGGAAGGGGTGATGGGAGATAGACCCATATCTCGAAAGATTCTTAACTCATGCATAATACCAGCATACCTATGCGGCCTAGAGATCATGGCGATGACAGAAAAACAACAAGAGAGACTGCAAGTTTATGAGAATAACTGGGTGCGAAGAATTGCGGGAGTGAAAAGAATCGACAAACGAAGAATGGAGGAGCTCAGGGAGGAGGTTGGTGTGAAAGAGAGCTTCACAAGGAAGTTGGTGTGTGTGTGTGTGTGTGTGTGTGTGTGTGTGTGTGTGTGTGTGTGTGTGTGTGTGTGTGTGTGTGAGAGAGAGAGAGAGAGAGAGAGAGAGAAAGAGAGGGGGGAGGGAGGGAGAAAGAGAGAGAGAGAGAGAGAGGGGGGGAGGGAGGGGGGAGAGAGAGAGAGAGAAAGAGAGGGGGAGGGAGGGAGGGGGGAGAGAGAGAGAGAGAGAGAGAAAGAGAGGGGGGAGGGAGGGAGGGAGGGAGGGAGGGAGGGAGGGAGAGAGAGAGAGTCTTACAAGGAAGCTGGCGAGGAGCCGGCTAAAGTGGGCTGGACATGTGGAAAGAATGGAAGGGGTACGATTGACGAAGAGACCGGATGCACTTGGTGTGGATGGTAGAAGGAGAAGAGGAAGACCGACACTGAGATGGGAGGTCTGCGTGCAGAGAGATTTAGTGGGAGTGGGAGGGGATTGGAGAATGAGGGCGAGGGGTAGAGGGGAGTGGAGACGATTGGTGGAGAGGACTAGTTACGAAGAAGAAGGGGGGAAAATCGACGACCAGCCTCATCCAGGATTACAGGGAAAAGGAGGAGAGCAAAAACTAATATCGTTTATGTTGCAGCTCGTTTGTGTTGCTTTCCTTGAAACCAATGCACTGATTTTTTGCTATTTATGAATAATCCTCCCTTTCACTTTCTTCAGCAAACAGTATGTCACATGTTCTATATTTTTTTTACGTATAAATACATTATCATCAGCATAACGTACGTTATCTATATATTTCCATCCTATTTCGATCCTTCTAAGCCTCTAATCACTTCCAGAATGGTTCAAGTTCACTTACAAACAATATATGAAGATAAATCAATAAAACATTGCACATTTTAATTAACAACTGCGCATGAAAATACTCCACCATGATTTGTAGCTTAATTCCAGATGCCATCTCTTCCATTCCTGTTGCCAGTTTCCCGATCCCCAGTTGCAGAGAATAAAATCTATAAGCAGCACGCGCGCACTTCAAGCCGTTCCTCTGGGACACAGTGCATTACATTCCTGCAGGATTTCTACAGAAGTTCGTCGCCGTACGGCAGACGGCAAATGCCATTAATTCTCCAGCACGACTAATATCACAACGGCAAATATACAAGAGCATTTGTTAGTTGTTGTGATATCAGATGAAGACCAATGAGCTGCTATCCATGCGATCTACAGACTAATAAGGACGCGACAGCGTGGTGTGGGATGTCTGTATTCAAGACAAACGTCTCCCTACGAGCCATGGAGAAAGTAGATTTTCCAGCAGAAATTATTAACTCAGAATAGATTAGTGAGGAAATCGTTTCGCGCACAAGTTGAAACGTGGTTACATACTTCCTAGAAATATTGAGTTCGAATGAACGGATAGTCTAACATAAGTGTATGTAGGCATATAAGAACGGTGCCTCCATTTCAGTTATAACCCTAAACGACTTGCTTCAGCACACTTATCAAATATCAGTGGCGTCGAAGCTGTTGCAGTTGGGGGGGGGGAGATCCGACGCCTATGAATAATATACATGTGTAGCATAATAAGTTAACATTGGTCAAATGTGAGCCTAAATTGCAAAAAAAGTAGTCGAACACTGACCGTGTAACAATTTTTAAAACTGCTTCCTCAACTGATTTAGCCTATCGCAAATCCGGTTCATTAGTGTCCAAATATGTAGTGTGTGAATAGTTCGTGTAACATCCTATTTTTTTCAAATCAGCGAAAGAATTGACTTCAGTCGTTTGATCTGGTAAGGATCAAAATAGTGGCTATCCAAAATGGTAAACACTGTGCGAGTCAATGGCAATGCCGATCTTGGGCTTGACTTCCACCCTCTCTCCGAGCACATGACAAAGTTGCGAGAATCTATTCTTACTTCAGTTAATGCTTGAACGAGCATTAACTAATTTAATAGTTTGTCTGATGATTTAAAAAAAAACTACATACAAAAGTTGCACAAATGAGCAGGCATGTTGCAGTGCCAGTGGATACTAGGTAGGTTTGGTTTTTCACAAAATTAATTTGAAATGAGACTAGCAAAAAAAATCGAACTGATTAAGCACCTTTAACAACTAAATTATGCACCTTTAACAACTAAATTATGCACAGTCTCTATTTATTTTGTTGACACAAAATCTCTTTGGTCCATTTATATTCGTGCTTATCTAATAATAGCAATACATTACCACTCATTTGTGCTACGATGCAACCGACTCGAACATGTCACGTGAAATTGGGTCACGTGCATTGATCGCCCGGAAATTCGCCGAGAAAGCAAGTGCAGCGAAGCTGCCTCACTAATCTAAAGTGAGTTGTCATACCTGCGGGAAATTTGCGATTTTATGGCAATTGCTACTCGAGGTTTACGATATGGTGGTATTTCCTTAAGATGGACACATGTTGTATTAACATAATTATGCAGGAAACTATTATTGCGTTACAAGAAAAGCATACATCTACAAACTGGACATTTGGAAGTCGCTTTTTGACTAACCTTTTAAAGTAAACGAAAACCAGTGTAAAATAAACGTTGACCCGTGTGTTATGGCAGTCTACGTTCCTGTATTGCATAGGTTGTGTTACGTCCAGACTTGACGTCAATTACAACCTATACGTTCCAATTCCACACCAACCACAACATACCAATTCCAATTCAACATCAAATATAAAACCAATATCAATTCCAAAATACCAATTTCAACTATAAATTTTAGATCGAAGTAACAGTGAGTGTGAATATGAACAGGCAACCATAGACATACTCAACGCCAAAAATAGCATCTATTTTGAGAGTAGCTATACTTAATTTCAACATATTACGGTACTTAATGGCAAACAAATATGTTATACGAAACATATTATTGATTAATTGTACTGCATAATATGAGTTAAAGAGTTGAGTTTAAGATGTAATTGAAAAAGTAAATAAAAATACCAATTACAATTCGGGAATTGGCATCAATCGCCCGCGCTTCTGTCGAATTTGTTACTCGTAATAACAAGAACACAACATTGATGTTAACAGTCGTTTATGGTTTACCCTCTTAGGCCTACCCGAGGCAAAGCGTCGCTGCGATGACGTGTTTTCATGCATTTTGACGATGATGTCACGTGGATTGCGATTGTCTAATGACGTAAAGATTACGTTATCGTGGCGACTCACAACAGCTTTATTCAGTACTAGTCCCGTTGATCGGAGGTGCGCGGGAGAAAAGGTAAGAGCTTATGACTCCATGCTCCAATGGCAATGACATGTTAGCGCCACAAAAATCACATACAACTGCCGGTTTCACGAAATGTTCACAACCTACTTTATTTTATAGACGACATCTCCTTTTATGCAACCCAACAATCTTTAATCTTCAGCATAATTTAAACATTCGTAAATACTGCGGGTGTGCCTGTAGCCGTTACCCCTGTATTCGACCATAAGGTGCGTCGTAGCCATCTAGTCCTAGGCATGTTCTGGAAATTTAGGATTTAGGACCAACATAGGTTTCTTTATATTTTCTTTTTAATTGAACTATAAACTAATAATTTCTAAACATTAACCAAAATGATAGATGTCCGTTCTATTAGAAAAACGACATTTATCATGAGAACTGTGGCAAAAATTCTCAGAAATAGCTGAAATCACAAAATATACCAAACATTAAATAATTTAACTTGAATCTTGTTATAAATTCACGGGTAGATACATAAGTGAATGTACAACAGCGCTATGTCTCTAAATGTTTCACTTTCAGTTATAAATATGATACGTTCGGTCATTTTGTGCAACAATTATTCACTTTTTTTCAGTAAAATATACATCCTTAGTGTTTTCGTTTGTTCCAGACTCACACCCATAGTATATATATATATACCAGATAATTTCATATCAGTATGTTCCCATATACATGTACTATCATTTAGAAAAAAAACTATTGGTGAGATATATTCAATATTAATGAAGATATCCTCATTTATATACCCATACTCCCTAAATCGAGAAAATTACGGGAAATGACAAATCGTCGCACAATATGCTCTAAGTCAACCATTTATTTGTTAATCATCTTATGATCTGACGTAGTTGTTCATAACTTAGTGCAACATTTAAAAAAACCATAAATCAGGTGTACAAATTCAACTTTTAGCCCATGTATGGTATGACATACACTGTTTTTCAGTCAATATACGTTAGACGGAATCACACACGTAACAATAACATCATGCCTTATATGAAATTTCATATCAATAGACCTGGTGTCTATGTTTATATGGTCAATTACTTCAACTTACTGAGCGCATAATTGCTATTTGTTATGTTTGAAAAATTATATAGACATATCAGTAGCCCTACCCCCTTATCGAACAAATCCACAAAGACTTTTCAGAGTGGGCATAGTTCACATTGTGTTAATGTAAACGACTTTCTGTGTGATTACATTTCTGGCTAACAGATATTTAATAATACAACATAGTTATCTTTATGACATTTAAATGCATAATTATAAGATGCATGTATTGTCGTCACAATTATGTTGATGTAAGTAGAACGTTTGGCAAATCACAAATATTATGATAACGATAAAAAATATTTAAAATACAACATAATTTTAAAGGTTCTCTATTGAAGTTCACAAACTGACACACTGCTTCATGGACCATACGTCATTCCATATCGGAGTCGTCTTCTGACAGTAATGGGTCAACATCCATGTATGTCGGTGTGACTAGTTAACTGGTCACACCGACATACAGTTATGCGCTCAGTAACTTTACGTTAACATAACATAAAGAAATCTATGTTGGCGGGGGAGGGGGGGTGCAGCCAACTTATTTTAAAGCTCTTGGAAATCAGCCCCATGATTAATCTTTGCTTAGATCTTCTAGAAGTCCAAGTCCTTTTGATAACTTAATTTAGATTTGTGTGTGGAAACCATGCGCGTGTAGCTGGTAAAAAACATAGATTTATTAAGCGTTACCCCATTTTGGATACGTACAATCGCCGGTGTCATGTGACCGTTTTGATTGTCACATGTTCCACGTAAATCGCGGTAGGATCACCGTCTCACTGGAGACCGAGCTGCTTCTTACGCATTTCCTGACAAGGCCAGTATTGTGTCTCTCGCCATGAAGTTATGGTCCTTGGACCTTGCTGGCTTTGTGTTCAGTTTTCGTCGAGTGGTGACATTCAAGTGGTTATTATGCTGTTGAGTCTGTCCTCGGTGATCTGCTAGCTTTGTCCACGTATATCTGTTATACACATCTGTTGTTTGGGAGCGCTTTTGTCCGTGGGACAGACTTGTTGACTCGAGTCGTAGGGACTAACCCAAGTTGCCCATTTTCATGACTAGCGACTTAAATTCAGATAGATAACTCGAGACTTGACTTGGTTATTGACTTGGTCATTGACTTGACAGTTTGTGATTTGCAAACAAGTATGCATGACAGTAGCGTCTAGCTGAGATAGACGACGATGAAGATACAGGGTACTATGTATATGAAGGTGCCAAAGGTTTCTGTACACCAACAATAATACTGATATGTATCTAGAATGAAACTGTAACAACACACATATTTGTACCTTTCATTTTAATATCTTTGCATTTCATTCACGCATCATTCACGTCTTGAACTTATATTTTTGCTTAATGTGCCACGGTAATTGGTATTTTGTTAGTATTTGTTAGGGTTAGGTATATCTTAACACTGGCATTGATTAAATAATGTTATGCATGTATACTCAATCTTGCAATGTCGTAAACAAAATTACGCCATATACATTTAAAAACATATGGAAGCAGACTGCAAGTTTCAATCTATAAAAATAAACAGAATGGTACAGTGTCTATGTAAAGTTAACTTTAACTTGTAACTTTATGACATGAAAACAACAAATTACAATTGATTGCTGATGACTTTTACGCAAGAGTTTCAATAGTGATCTGCAATCATTCCTATTTTCACACCACATAAATTTAATGATGACGAAAAAGGAAACCTAATTTCGTCGGTGTTAACATGCAGGCTATACATGTTTGTCAGTTGGCACATTTCCATACAAAACCCAAGTAAGACAATACACTGTACTACCAATATGTACACTACTCGGTAGCATTCGGTCAAGCATGTCTAGTTATTACTGTTGTGTGATAAATCAGTTACATGGCAAATAAGATGGGCAATGATGCATGATATTTATATATTAATATAAAACATAATAACTTATAAATATAATGAAGACTGTATACCACCTGAGGTATACGTACTGCATATCAAACAGAAATAAGTGACGGTGGGCTGGTTCATGAACTCACAATGGACCATGTTAACAACGGTACGGCAACTACTTCACGGAAGGAGACGATCAGGAAGACAGCATGCCAGATGGTGAAACAAAATACTACAGATGACCGAGACAACAACACGGGGACATGAAGCACAAGACAGATGACCGAGACAACAACACGGGGACATGAAGCACAAGACAGATGACCGAGACAACACGGGGACATGAAGCACAAGACAGATGACCGAGACAACAACACGGGGACATGAAGCACAAGACAGATGACCGAGACAACAACACGGGGACATGAAGCACAAGACAGATGACCGAGACAACAACACGGGACATGAAGCACAAGACAGATGACCGAGACAACAACACGGGGACATGAAGCACAAGACAGATGACCGAGACAACAACACGGGACATGAAGCACAAGACAGATGACCGAGACAACAACACGGGGACACGAAGCACAAGACAGATGACCGAGACAACAACACGGGGACATGAAGCACAAGACAGATGACTGAGACAACAACACGGGGACATGAAGCACAAGACAGATGACCGAGACAACAACACGGGGACTTGAAGCACAAGACATCACGCAGTGGAGTACGTTATTACAAACCCTATATCTTATCTATCACAGTACCTTGACATATATGCAAACAACATAATTAATATCAAACTATATCTGTATCTTATCTATCACAGTATCTTGATATATACAAGCAACACACACACATATATATTATCTATCACAGTACCGTGACGTATGTAAACAACATACCCGGTAATTAACATTAAACCTCCCTGTCTAAAAACCGTTACAATTAGCAATATATATTTTCTATCAATATGATACTGTTATTTCATAACAGGGCATGTTATACTACTACAAGTACATGTTGTACTACTACAAGTACATGTTGTATTACTACAAGTACATATGTATAACATTTCACATTATCACTATCAGTAAAGCGTGTTTGGTGCTACCCACATGTATGATATTTTAACCATCACTTCACAACTTTAGTACGTTCTAGAGATAATGTTTATTAACTAGACCATCTGAGAACAGTTACATCTCGTACATGATTTTCTATATGACAATGACATGATGTTACTAACATATTACATGATCTGCTACTCAACTTCTCAATATCAACGTTTAACAACCTAAATACCAGGCATTTCTACATCAACATCTGTGAAAGAACTTTTATATGCCTAACATCAGTGATGGGATTCAATGACCCTGATATCACTGTTATGATATCACATTCAGCAGCGCAGATATCTATTGCAAGTCTTTCATGGATCCTTGCATTGACTTGAGCGTCTTGCTGCGGGTGAGCGTCTGGGTGGTAACCACTGACGAAGGTCCACTGAAGCTTGCCATTTTGCCGACGCTGGCAACTCCTGCTACAGACTTTATGGACTTTCTCTGCAACACCATTAACATTCTCATTCTATTATGTTATTATAGAGAAGTTGTACTGTTCATTTAACTGTATGCCACGCTTTAAACTGAATAGATATTATGCATTTTCATTGTATCACTTAGAATTTAATCTACCATAAAATAACCGAAAATATGCTGTATTAATTTATTTTAATGATTACTATTGCTCAGTATTATAGGTGGTTCTCGTAATAACTCCAGTGGGGTTTCTAGAGAATCTCCTGCATTACACTGCACTTTATTTTGTCCTTATTTCCTGTAATAATATTGCAACTTGTATGTAACCAAATAAACACAGCTCAATCATTCATTCAGATTTGTTAGCAGAAATGGTAAGAGAGACAGTGGCATTGAAGTTGTACTTTATTAAACCCATAATGACAATAACAAGACAAATAAAGTAGAAAAAATTAGTTAATTAGTTAAATAATTAAGAATGCAATTTCCTGTATAACCTAATTGATTTATATATGCATACACTGTAAACATATACATACATATATACATATGTATCCATGTATACAATGAAAATTTCATACAATCAGAAAACATACACATGTATACTTTATACTCTGTATATTATGTACAGGATTACTATAAAAAATAATTCTGGGTCAGGGAGACTCCTACTCAGACCAGGCTTAGTCACCATTGTTATATCCACCATGTTTAATGTTGGCCTAATGATTGTGGATGATGTATGACACGCACAAACCTATCAAGCAGAACTACGGAGATTGATAAATTACAGTACTGAAGTAATTCTTAATGTAAAATCATTTATTTTGCAATAACATCAATGTGCTCAGACAAACCACATACCGACGGCGTTTCACTGATGGTCTTGGCATGGAAATGTTTCATCTTGGCTTCGTAGTCGAGGATATACTTGGGAAACAGTGTCTTCTCATCAAATGCTGCATTCAAAGCTGCAATAAAATGAGCTTTATTAAATCTGACCAGCTTTATTAAATCAGTAAGTAAATGTACACAGTAAAGCTACTGCAAATAAATGTGTACGAAGGAATAAGACTACAAGCCATGTCAGTGTATCTTATGTTTTCACAACATACAAGTCTGGACACCATTAAGGAGCAATATGACAGTGCTGCTATTGAGTAGAACTGTGTATGAATAGGCAACACTAAATATAGTCCACACATAGGAAGACAGGGAAGGTCAATTCAACAAACAGTCACACAGACAACAAACAACGTTGTCAGTAGAACAACACACAGAAGAAACAAAAACTAAGTCTACAAAAACAACCCTGTGAGTAAGTTATCAAAGGCTCAACTCAGATATAATTAAGCTTATTTGCCTGTCATGGCTTCCAGTAAATGACTATAAAAAAGACCACACCAATCCTCATGCAGGCAATGCAGCAATTACAGGCGGACTGCTGGCAGCAGACCAAATTATTATATTACGTTTAATCAATAACGACAAAGTGACAGTTACAAGCATATAAAGGTGGGGCACTGTAGTACCTGCCACATCAAATGTGGCCATTTTAAATATTTATCATAGACACAAGTGTTGTCTCAATCATGGATTATGCTGGCATGGGGTCTTTTTGATTTCCTGCCATCAACTTTAATGTTTGTCTAGCTGAAATGAAGTCACATGGCGACAGCTGCCCACGGCGCAAGAGAGAAAGAGGTGTGGAAGGTAAAGGATGTACAGTGAGACGGGATCAATAATCTAGCATTTACAGAATGGGAACGAACTACGTAGCTTCCTGTGGAAAGGAACTGGTCACCAACAAAGAAAATCTCCTTCCAGCATCACCAGACAATCACTCACATGGAACTCCCAAGGGAAGAAAAAAGATGACGGTCTAGAAACATCTGGCGGACAGACCTTGAAGCGAAAATTACGAAGATGGGCTACACCTGGAGTGAACTCACGAAGATGCATGGTACAAAACAAGACACAGTGGAGAACTTTTGTTGATAGCCTAATGCTCCAAGTGACCAAACGAGCCAGTCTGGTAAGTACAGAATGGAGAAAACCACATCAAAATAAACCATCAGACGGACGAGGAATCCGAAAGTAGTTGGTAACATAATCTATAGAAACCACTAGTATGAAACACGTTTCCACATGAAGCAAAAAGGTTGTGTGATACTGGGTGAAAGACAGGATTAACCATATTACAAATAGAACAGAAGTGGTGCAAGATCATGTGCGCAGACATATGGAAACCTACTGCTGTTAGACAGTTTCATCTTTGTCAATTACTCATCATCTTGAACGGATACGTCTAGTGGGAAATCGACTGTTGCAGACATCAACAAATGTGTGCCAACCTAACGATCTGAACATGGACTTACATAGGAAAATACAGCTAGTATCCATCTGCCCATCAGTTATTATTACATTAATCAGTGCATACAGATGAGCACATACTCACTTTCTGCAAGGGATGGATGCTTGGAGCGTAGTTGTTCTTGATTTTTCATGGTTGTTTCAATGTTTGCAGAGAAATAGTTTTGCGGATTGTTGATGAAATCTGGTTTCTGCAGTCTGTCAACGTCAGACAGATCTGTTGTGGACAAGGCCTGAAAAGATGTGATTATAATATATATTTATTACCTACATTTAGAGCTTTCGAACACATGACATGACACAACGTTGTCATTTATTTGCAATGTAAATCTGACTGAGATGGGAGGACTGCGTTATGAGAGATTTAGTAGGAGGGGGAGGGAGTGGAGAATGAGGGCGAGGGAAGGGGGAGTGGAGACGATTAGTGGAGAAGGTAAAACAGAACTAGTCATGAAGAAGAAGGGGAAACATAAATCAATGACTGGTGTTGGTGTCAGCCTCACCTGGGACTACAGGGAAAAGGAGGAGAGCAATAAAATCAAGATATGCTTCCAATTATACACATTTACTTAATAGAATGGTATTATCTAAGTACGTTGTCGTATGTCCTTAGACTTGTGTCACTTTGCTCTTCAATATTAAATTACATCATTACAAGTGGCTCTTAGAAATCCCAAGTATATTGATTTTGACTCTTGATGTTAAAAAGGTAAACGATCTTCTCACTTACACCATATGGGCCTAGTGGTGGCTGCCCAGTTTTTTCCCAATGCAGATAGGGAAGGTCTTGTATGATTTCTGGTTGCCTTCTTGCCCTCTTGCGTACCTTCATTTCCTGGTACCCCTTCCCTGCAAGCAGTTAGGAATCAGTGAAACTGTGAAATAGAAATAATTTATTGCAATAAACTATGGAAAATCCTCAGAGTTCTTCTTGCATGTAATTTAAAAATCGCCATTTAGAAATCCTGAACACTAACTATTTTGACCCCATTTACATAAAAATATATTTCATAAAAAAATGGCAAGTGTCTAATTATATGTATTATTTTATAATAACTGTGGCGAAGGTCATTTCTGGGATCTGCATTGCACAGAAAACTTGCAATTTGGTGAGAGTTGTGGTTTTCAAAGTGGCAAGAATCCTCACCGAGACATGTGTGTTCCCATGTGTTGAGACGATAGTCTGGGTCACTGACAGCTCTCTCGTCTGGCTCCCAGTGGCTGTCCCCTTCGGCCTCAATCTCAGTCTGGTCGTCATCGGTCAACTGCATAGAACGAATGCACACTAATGGTGATCACGGCACAAAGGTATTGCAAGGTTACTTGATTTTCAAATTAGCTGCCTGTTAGCGAACTAATAATTGATATTTATAGTGTCACATGAACATTATGATATATAGGATATATGCTATTATCATATGATATAAATTAATTTGGTAAGAAATTATTGATTATAGATTAGGAGTTCTATTGACAAGTGTGAGCACCTTTGTTGTAAGTTGGTGGTGTAAATATGACAATACAAAAAGTATATATGTTAACTGTCTGAGAAAAAAAGGCCTTATGTTGGTTTATATATTGGTTTAAATATTCTTCATTGTAGAATCTAGTGATATTCACTTGGTACTGTTTTACAACATCAACATATATGAGAAAGGTAATTAATTAAAGGAATACAACGGTAAAGACATTTTCATGCAAAAGTGTATAACATTAGCAGTTTTACAATAACTCTGTTTGCATGTCAGTTACATAACATGGTTGTTTTACAAATTAAATTTAATAAACATTACAGTTTCTTACAGTGTTGTTGTTTTATTAATATATGGAATAAATACATTTATTGTTATAAATATGTTATATTCCCTGTTGTCATTAGCACACGTCTCATGTCATTTCCTCTTATGATATTTGATACATTCATTGCAATTAAATGTTTGCATGTTTTTCACATCGACGATTTTACAGTTTGTGTTAGTTAACAAACTCTCAGCAAATCAAACTCGGAGCCTTTCTGACAACTTCTTATAATATTAAACCCATTAATACAATTATAACATAAATTATTAGCAAATAGTTAATAGTTCAACAACACCAACAACAACAAATACTACAACAACATACGGTAAAAGCAGGCAAAACAATTAGACGCCAGCAAATATTCAAATAATATGCACCCGGAGTACATGCAACATCTTGCTAAGGATTGTACGATGTTCTTGTTCTGTGTAGATGAAGACAACAGGTCACAATGCCAGTTTATATGGCACAATGTAAAACGTATTATTAAACATGCAGTTGGCTGTAGGGAACTTGTTGAAGAAGTCTTAAGATACAAACCCACACAGTCTCCACAACATTAAACATGCAGTTGGCTGTAGGGAACTTGTTGAAGAAGTCTTAAGATACACACCCACACAGTCTCCACAACCCATATTAAACCATGTCTCCAGACTCTCCACACAAAGCCATCTATGGATGTCTGACACCAAAGCAGATTGGCAACACTTCTGAACAGCATCATCAGAAGAGCATGTCTGGTGTCATGTCAAGTGTCACGTCAAAGAAGTGTAACATGCTGATGCTGCTGGCTTGCTGGGAGGATCCAGGATATTGCTTCGCATGGACTCTATAGCCGATGAAGGACTTTATTTGTTTTGCCTTCTTTAACATTACATTTTATATTTATTATGTTTCTGGCAAGTAAAACATGTATGTTGCCCTTCTACACAGGGATGATGAGGGTGTAGTTTTCTTTGAGCAAGAAACCCCTGGGCCATGGTATGCAGCATAATGGTGTCTAAAGTGTGCTTGTTTGTAACATTTCATCACATGGAAACATGTACACTCAAACACAACATCAGCTTCACTTTGGGGTATTACTTCATTAGCATGTCTAAGGAATGTTAAAACTGCCTACAATGAGTAGTTTGGTTTTACTCTACTATCGACTCAAACGAAATGGCTTAAGTTAATGTGAACTGTTATCAAGTCCTCCAGAGCTGCTAAAATACCATAAGAAGTTACCGGCCTTATCCATGTAATTATAAACCTCTGTATAGTTTAATAATATATGACAGAAATAACTGTTTTCTACATTACAACTATGATTATAAAATGTCTAAATACTATGTCAGTGTAAATAAAATATTAGTATATAATGCCAGGGCTGGGTCCAATTACACAAAATTATATCAATTACAATTACATTTTTTTATTACAATTACAATTACAGTCATAATTTTCCAAATCAATTACAATTACACTGTTTCAATTTCAATTACAATTACATTATGCGGAACCAAATATATTCAGCATTTGTTAATTATGTATTTTTGCGCGTTTTGCTGAATTTCAATATTTTTTACACAATTGATAAACAAATATAACGGTAATGTTTGTACATTTTGTTGAATTGTGACTTTGAATTATACTAAATAAAAAGATAGCCGTTTAAAACATATTTTTATTATATAAAAATACAATGCAATATCCAGACATAATCCTACAGGACATATTCCAATGCAGACATTTATCCGTGCGCATTTCTTAAATTTTTCTTTGGAAAATACTAATAATAGGGTTTGATGTGTTTACTTTGAGGTTGTAGCTCCTGCTCTAAGCTGACATTCTCAATTGGTCTGCCCTTTGCTTTGTGTGAGTTGGGAATGGGAAGAGAGGCCATATAAACGGTCCTTGCCACCTGACCTGTCTCCAACCCACCACAACCAACACAAGGGGTGTAATTGGCTTGCTAACTTTGCAATGTTTCACTGAGCTGATATTTTCTGAAGCAATATCAGGCTACAGGTCTTTCCATGTTGTTTGAATACCAGCTTAGCCTTTGCCTGACAATGTCTGTGCATTGTTTATTGCTTCCTGGCTGTTACCAACTTACTGAAAAGGCTAATTGCTAAGGCTACCCACCACTAGCACCACTGACCAGTACCCACCAGACAGTGAATACTGAGACTTAAATATAAATATATAAGCAGGTGTTATTATTAGTCTTGATTTTCAACTCATGTGAGACTTAAATTATATTTTTATTGACAATTCGTTCAGGTAGTTTGTGATATGAAACGTACTGTAATTGATTGTAATTGAAATAAAATTTAAATTATACAAAATATAACAATTACAATTACAGCAACATTTTGAAACCATAATCAATTACAATTACACAATTTTGCTGTAATCAATTACAATTACATAATTGGACCCAGCCCTGTATAATGCTATGGTGAAAAGAATGTAAGTTTATTAGCAGCTGAATAGTAGAGTGATATGTAGTATCATGTCAAAGAGTAGACAGCAATGAACAGATATAGCAAAACAAAAATAAAATTAGTAATTTATGCATTTAGCAAGCAAGGAATTAAACAGGCAAGCAAAAATGCTACCATGAATGACATTCTGCTGTACACATCCTACATGCTTTTAACAACACCAAGCCAGTCAGACATCAAACAAAGAAAATAAATGGTAATGTCGCCCCCTGTTGGGAAGTTCCATCAAACTCCCACAATTCACCTCTATCATGTGATCGTCACATGATGTCGGCAGTTACACAATACTTGTCTACATCAAAACAGGTGCATTACAGCAGCAGGAAGAGTAGCAAAATCTATGTTATTCAATAGATAGGAGAACTGAAGTAAGTAGAACTAAAGTAGAAAACTTGGAGGTGACATGAAGCTACTCTTTGGAGGTAGCAAGATGCTACATGCTACCTGTGCAGGGTGCTGAGGCTCAACATCCTGAGGAGACTGTGATGGCGGTTGCTATGGAACAATGCATGTAGTGACAACAATGACATCAGTAGTAATTACAGAGTGGCAATGTTCTCATAATCTCATGCTCTCATGTTTTGACCAAACAGGACAGGTAATTACAAAGTCAACATATTCAGGAATAATTTAAGTTAATTAGCATGTTAATAATGATTAGTAAAAAACAGTTATGGAAACACGTGACCAGTAGACATTTCTTGAGAGATTCCCATGTTGTGAGATTTTACTTATTATTAAGTATTTCATGAATTAACAGCTTCTTACTTAAAATTGATTGAGGGCTGCCAATCAGGCATCAAATTGTTAATACACTGTATGTTGAATTATGCAATGCATACTTGAGACGTTGGTAATGCCTTCAACAGGAATATATTTTTCAAAATGGCTACGGGGCAGCAGTAAATATGACAATACAAAAAGTATATATGTTAACTGTCTGAGAAAAATGGCCTTATGTTGGTTTATATATTGGTTTATATATTCTTCATTGTAGAATCTAGTGATATTCACTTGGTACTGGTTTACAACATCAACATATATGAGAAGGGTAATTAATTAAAGGAATACAACGGTAAAGACATTTTCATGCAAAAGTGTATAACATTAGCAGTTTTACAATAACTCTGTTTGCATGTCAGTTACATAACATGGTTGTTTTACAAATTAAATTTAATAAACATTACAGTTTCTTACAGTGTTGTTGTTTTATTAATATATGGAATAAATACATTTATTGTTATAAATATGTTATATTCCCTGTTGTCATTAGCACACGTCTCATGTCATTTCCTCTTATGATATTTGATACATTCATTGCAATTAAATGTTTGCATGTTTTTCACATCGACGATTTTTAAACTGACTCTCCCAGAACATATCATTATGATAATCAAGTGATGTAATGTTGCTGCAGTTGCAACTTGATAAAATGACATCGAGAATAACAATAACTGAAATATCAAGTCAGTTTGTCATAAAATACCAAGGCTGAAATGTATTTTCTATTAAACATACTGCAGTTGTCAGTTGATGAATTGGCCAACAAGAAGATTTATTCAATGCACAGTTTTGCACACACATAACTTATGGTTAAACATATATTTATACGCTGGTTGGCCATGTCAATATTACAAAAACAAATCAATACATTATCATAATCATCATCATGTTTATGTTTGTCTATTAACACAATTGTCAACATCATAATGATAATGTTATATTATATATTTAAAATGTTTGCCACCAATCATCATTATCATCATCATCATCATCATGAATACGATATCAACATAACATTTTTATCTGCTCACAGTCATAACTCCCTACACAAATACAATAACCTTTGTATATAAACTTGTTCCTTAATTAGCAAAACATAAACAGCTAATCAGCTTTTAATGAAGTGATATTTTATTATCAATATTATACTGCAATTAAATTAATGTTATGCTTCTAATTAAAAAACACTTAATGTAGACAATAGCTAAAATGTACAATTATGCACTGATTCAAGCCAACAGTTTTTTCTGATATTTTGTGTGCTTTGAAAATCCAACAAATACGTTTGTGTTTATACATTAAACATAATGCAATTAACGATTGATCATTAAAACACTCTGTCACACCTGTTGGAACTGTTGCTCGGAAGAATTAACAGTATTTAACAATAATATGTAACATTTGTCTAAATGTACATTTCCATATTAACAGGCTATGTTTATGTGAAGATAGAAATGTTAATGTGCAAAATTCGAAAAACCAAACGAAACAAAATAACCAGTGAAACAAAGGCTCAATAAACAGTTACCAACCTCATCGCTTCCGTCGTCAAGCTCCGAATTAGGAGTGTAGGGATCTATCTTCCAATGAACCTCCTGTGCACATACACAATGTCATCATTAGTAATAATGTTCAGGTTACCATTAATAATAATCACTAATCATAATCATCATTAATATTGTTAACATATTAATTATATAACAGCACTTCCATATTATAACCAAAAATATGGCTGCAATAATAATACTAATCAACCAATTTGTGACATAACACAACACTTCTTTACTGTTAGCTGAACTCTCTGTATATGTATTTATACAAATTACTATATAATATGCATACATATATTATATACATGTACATACATAAAATAAATAAAACATTCTTAGAAAGGGTTGACAACATCTTACATACTTCTTCCTCATACATGTATCAGTTAGTCTTAACAATTACTGGTAGACAGACTTTCTAACATAATCAAACAATATGTACACTGCAGCATTCAACAGTGTACAAATATTTAGTAAAAATCAAAACATGGCATTCAGCTTCTGTGAAACTCACCTGACCAAAAACTCCAATTTTATTGCCGTAGATATCACACAAGGCCACACTGCAGTCAGTCGAGCTCGAGAGAACGAGAGTGCGTTCATTGCGTTCGCACAGTTCTATGCTGCTGACCATGTCAGAATGTGGTTGGAACTGAGACAACATCGCTAAAACAACCAAATAAGAAATCATGACGACATTGCTAAAACAACCAAATGAGGAACTGTGACAACATCGATAAAACAACCAAATGAGGAACTGACAACATTGATAAAACAACCAAATGAGGAACTGTGACAACATTGATAACACAACCAAATGAGGAACTGACAACATTGATAAAACAACCAAATGAGGAACTGTGACAACATTGATAAAACAACCAAATGAGGAACTGTGACAACATTGCTAAAACAACCAAATGAGGAGCTGTGACAACATTGCTGTCAACAAACAAAAAACAATCGGTTGACTTATTTTTTAGTTTTGTTTAAATGAATAATGTAAAACTTGGAAAGATGGAGATGGATAAGTTGAAGACTACCGAAGAAGAAGAAGACGTTATGATCATGATAAACTGTGTGTTTCTGTGTTGCGATATTCATAATTAACTGTGGCATGCCTGATAGCCATTAAAATCACTAAGGTTTAAAGATTATTCGTCACTGTTTTCTACATTTTTGTTCAAACTAGAAGGGTCCTGCAAATATTTTTATTAAGATTTTATTTATTCACTCCACAATTTGATAGCTGCATAAACAACTATGAAAACCATGAAAACATTACAATGATCTGCAAAACTATCAAAATCATGACTTAGTCACAGAAGATATAGGCTGATGCGTGTTCACTGTTTACTAAACCACAGCTTAATTTGTGAACACTGTCCAAGAAATTATAACAATATTGGTGACTTTAATTAAACTATTGAACACATTTTAAATGGATGATAACACTATAAAATAATTTTATTATTAAATTATTAACCATATTTGAAATCAATAAATTCAAATGTACAAAAAAAGACAAGGGGCTTTTTTTTTTAAATACCAACACTCTGTGTTCTCTGGGCCTTGATGCTTAGTCTCTACATTCTGTGTGTCTATGTGGAGAACTGTGATGGTAGATGATCAATGTGGCTAATCACCAGGGAGGGCAGGAGTGTACAGGCAATAAAACAACACACAAAGTGCACATGACACTACGCACCAGAAGTAATTATTGCCCAGTTGGTAGAATTGGCAGAAGTGATTAACGAGTAGTCGGAAACTGATTCAAATTATGTTTTCTTGAAAAAATTATTTCACTGATGTCACTGGAAAATAATGAGAGAGACCTCACAGTGATACATTGTTGGCAGTAACATCACTAGGAACTAATAAATTCACAGTAATGTCAGTGTGCAGTGACATCACTGAGCAATAGTCAAACTTGCTGAAATGATCACCTGCATTAAAAGACCACCTGTCATTAAAGACCACAGTCTACACCTCCTGAAGTACAACCTGTATTAAGATACCACCTGTATTAAGAGACCATCTATATTAAGAGACCACCTGTATTAAGAGACCACCTGTATTAAGATACAACCTGTATGAAGAAACCACCTGTACAAAGATACCACTTTTTGGCCATCCATTGAGCAGTCGCTTAAGACAGGTGTTGACGCCACAAAGAAATAAAAAATATGTGACTATGGTGAAAGCGTATCTGCCATGGAAGTGGTGAGAGTATTGACCAGGGACCAGATATGGCTAGACACTGTAGTAGACAGCCTTCTCCCTAAGCTCCCGCCTGATGGGTCATGTGTCAGTTGCTATGTCAACTCCCATACAGTGTAGACATTTCCCTCCAACAGGAGACAAACTACTCTGAAACAACTGAAGTGAAGCATAACCAGTTAAGGAACTGGTGATCAAAATTAAAATAATAAATCATAAACTCATTTTTAAAACAATGAAATATGTATATTCATAAATTAGCAATCACATTTGAAATTAACATATTAAAATGTAAATCATTGGGTAAAAAGAATAACACAAAATTAATTGAAAAAACACAAGGTAAAAATTTAAATATTAAATGATAGAATAAATTTTAAATGTGACGAAATGATAAAATCATTTAGATAATAAATTAATAATCATTTTTGAATTAAATATTAAAATGAACAACGTTGTGTAAAAAGAATAACACAAAACGAATTGAAAAAAAAAGTTAACTGAGGAAAAGTATTTTAATAATGAAGCTGATAATATATTTACGTGGTGGGGCAGTCATTGTCTTATCGACAGCGTGGAGACAGTACTCGGAGATGTCCCAAACTTTCATCAAACCGTCGACGTCCCCCGTCACCAACCAGTGACATAACACATCGACGCTCATGATGATGCTTCCCACTGGAACCACACCACAAAATAATTGTCACAAAGAGGGACAATGTGAGATGCCTCTTTCCTAGTAAAAGTGCTCAATGACTTTGCTGATGACATCTGACAACTGGGACCAAGCACAGAGTCTGCTCAGACACCACTGCAACAGCAAGGCTGTAGAGAAAGTTGGATGCATGACCGAGTTTAAGACATTCAATGTTGACACTTCGTCTTTCACATAAATAGAGCAGTAGAGCTACAGACATATCGTCAAGTTGTCGATCCCCTCGACATTGAATCCACATCATTTAATCTGACCTTTAAATTTGTTTTTAAATGTTAACTACACCAATGATACAGACTTGCCTTGTAACTGTTACAGTCTACTCTACTGAGTCCTAACCACACACCTAAAGTTAAATCTGGGATCCATCCTTGACAATAGTGTCACCAACAACGTTCTCAGTACTTTTGCAAGTGTCACCAAAGTGTCACCATAACACAACGGTGTCATCAAGCAGCATTTCTGTGCCGTGTCACAGCAATTTCGCAATTGTGATTAATATTTCATACAAAAGATAATGCAAGCCTTCATAGTAAAACAAATATGTTTCTATTGCAGATACACATTATTCATGTGCTATTGCGAAAATGTCCAGCACTATCAGGCCAGGACTCCCAAAGGGAGCATAGTAAGACTTTTTTTACACATTTTTAGACAAAGGAGCTATGCCCCAGACATATCATTGATTTTTGGTTCACCACCATTATTGATTTTTTATCATAGCAGCCTGGCTATGACTTTAGTTTCACCATGGACTGACCTTGAACATGCGCCACGAACTCGGAAAGTAGCGTCTGATGGGTGGTACTCCAGAAACGAAGCCAACCGTTTCCTCCGCATGACACCAGGTTGGCACCACCGGCAGCAGAGTTCCCCTTGCGAGCTTCGAGAAAATGCAGTCTTGTTACCGCATGACCATCCTAGAAAATGTAACAGTTGATGTTATTAGTTAAGAATTACACTAATCATGTAGGGGAGAACCTAGGTAATAAGAAGTATTACTGCCATTGAACATCAATACTAGGCATCATTTTGTGTAGTTTTTGCAATCTCTGAGTGAAAAAACCTATTTTAAACCAGATAAACATTTTATTCTGACATGAGAATTTTGGTAAAGCAGTTGAATAAATCCCATTTTTAACATCTCAAAGGAAAATGGATAAATGATTTTGAAAACGTGTAATTTAATTTCCATTTGGTGCATTCTCATTGTTTAAATCTGCAACCTCAGATTGCGCCCTAGTTCTTATGTTCAAACAATAATAAATAAGTAAATAAGAGTGGTATCTATATTGAATTTGTTTCCTTACATGCATACGTCAGGTAACGTATCAGGCACAAAATATTTTACAATTGGATCGTCTTGTCATAATGACCATGTTTTGAGATATCCCAAATTCTAAATATAGTGCCAAGATGAATTCTTTGAAAATTCCATTAACATTTTTTTATAGATCAACAATTTTGTTCTGAACGTATCACATATGTATCCATGGAGTTCCCCGATCCACTAAGTCAATCAATAGTACAGCGAGATATGTTCTACTTCATAATGATATTCCCACAATAATGCTGCATCATTAATATGGTGTAAGAATTTCTTTGAAACTTTCAGTTGCTCTGAATTAGGGGGCAGAGATGTCTTCTTGATTAAATTACCGTTTCATCTGTGCTTCCAGAACTGTCCCTGGAAGTAGCACTGGATCGATTCCGAACCCGGGTTGTCTCAGCTGCCTGTAGTGTAGCAATCACACAGTGAATGGATTAAAGTAACAGACACGTATGGCTATATCACACAAGTCTTTTTTGTTTCTTTCTTTCTTTCTTTCCACGTTTTTTCCCGCCGACGGAGGCTGCTGATGAGATTACCCTGGTTCTTCCCATTATCAATGTAGATGTCCATGAATGGCATAAGAGCAACCTTCTTTCAAATGCTACGCATATAACAAGTATAAAGCACACAAACTATCTCACGGCAGTTTTTCATATCCAACAACGAATGGGAAGATGATGGTTCGTCCAGGTCGACATGACTTCTGCTGGCTATAAACTATATCATGCTGGATACTCATCTGGTACAAAACATTGTTTACTGCATACCAGAACATTCTACAAATTGTACTAGAATTTATTTTACGTTTACATTATACATATATTTTATGGGTCTGTATAAATATCTGATGTTGCAGATTGCCAGTGACGACCCTATGAACTTTCACAGATAGACAACCTTGTCATACCATGTGACCTTCCTGAGGGATTACGGTGCTGTCAAATACCATGACATCGCCAGAACCATTCAGTTAATAAAAGCCTAGTAATCTTTGCTGAAGGTTTCTCTAAATGAAATTTAGTTCCAGAAGAAAGTGACAAGTGTTACACAAATGTTGATGTTGCTGTTACTAAGTAAATGTTACACAAATGCTGATGCTACTGTTACTAAGTGTTACACAAATGTTGATGTTTCTGTTACTAAGTAAGTGTTACACAAATGTTGATGTTACTGTTACTAAGTAATTGTTGCACAAATGTTGATGTTACTGTTACTATGTAAGTGTTGCACAAATGTTGATGTTACTGTTACTAAGTAAGTGTTACACAAATGTTGATGTTACTGTTACTGTGTAAGTGTTACACAAATGTTGATGCTACTGTTACTAAATAAATGTTACACAAATGTTGATGTTACTGTTACTAAGTAAGTGTTACACAAATGTTGATGTTTATGTTACTAAGTGTTGCACAAATGTTGAAGTTACTGTTACTAAGTAAATGTTACACAGATGATGAAGTTACTGTTACTAAGTAAGTGTTACACAAATGTTGATGTTACTGTTACTAAGCTGTCTGTAACCAGCTGCACCAGGCATGTTTATACGCAATCACTGGAAAAAGAAGGTGCTTTAGCTCAGCAGTGAGAGCACTGGACTGTCGATCAAGAGGACCGCAGTTCAAGTCCACCTACTCCCGTTTCGAAACTTGGACAATTTCATTCACTCCACTTTGCCTGTGTCTTTCGGAAGGGACAGTAAAAGCCAAGGGCTCCTTCCACATGGTGTATAAAGCCAGAAGAAGTAAAATATCCCACATACAGGGTAAATGTGTAACCTGTCTTGCACTCATAGAGCTGGTGGTCTCAATCTGTAAACCTACTAATATATAAACTCCCACATTACCTGTTTGGAGTCTATCTCATAAGACATAACACACAAGAACTAAAAGCTTGCTTGCCTCTGTTGGTCTCTGACTGGTATGGTGTTTTGATCTTTGCAGCAGGCGTTTGGAAGCCTGCTCCGAGTTGTTGTTCCAGATGATGAGTTCGCCATCATAGGCACCGGACGCCAGCGTACTCGGGGGAGAGAAGGCCAGGGAGAGGATGTCATCCGTGTGGACCTAGAGGGAAACAGATAATCAATAAACTATATTTAAACAGATGATCCATCTTTAGTCAAAAGCTCTCTACGCCTTCAAAGCCCTCAGATTTGTCATTTTCTTTGAACTGTGGCAGTGGTCTAGTTTCTTCACAAGACAATCTGGTTTGTTGGATGAATCTCACTTGTCATTGGTTTTTGCCTCTCGCTAATTTATTCCTTCCATCTCTTGGTCTATTTGAGCGTCATTTTCAGTTTTAGGCTCTCCATGTTTCTGTCAGCCCAGTAAAGGGAAATGGTCGTTCATTATCTCATTGGCTGATTCAATGGTCACCGTAATCCACAATCATGCTCCGGAAGTTTTTGGTTCAACAAGGTTAAGTTAATTAATTATGGTTTTGTCAATTTATGTCTTGGTTCTTTGCGATTCTTGAACCTCCATCGTGGAGTATGTTTTCGTTGTTCATGAATCTTTCTCATTTATCTACATTTATCTATCTTAATTTTATTTCATCTGTCAACATTTTTACCATGATGGCATTCAGAAGCAAAATCATCATAAAATAAATTGCAGGAATCAGAGATAACAATAAATTGCTATATTAATACAATGTAATACTATGTAATACAATGTAATACTATAATCATGAGTGGTAGTATTTCTGGCTAAACAATTAGATATTATACTGATAGTAAAAAAAAACAATGAGTCAGATGGGATCATAGGAGCTTCATATGCTTGTCCCTAGTAGATGCCTTACCTGGCTTCCCTTCCAGTCCGCAGCCTCAATGTGGAACTCCTTGAAGTACTGGCTCCTGAACACGGTAATGTACCTGTGGATAACGTAACATAACTGAAACAGAGCATCCACTGTCTGGCACTAGATTAAACTCATATTTACAGTTGTGAGAATGTCTATGTATAATAATAATAATATTTTATTTACCCAACATATATACTAAATACAAATATAATTGAATGAAAATGCATGCTTTAATCGTTAACATTTCAACATGTCAATGACATGGTAAATTAAATACTGCTACAGAAATGCTTTCATCTATGCAGTACTCTATAAAATTAATTTATTGCATAACTAGTGGTCACACATTCCAGTAATATTTCTTCACTTATTTACCCAGTAACAATGTTTCCTAGGTTGTATTTCAAGTATCATAGTTTCAGGATATACTACACATGTCATGTGTAGAAAACTACACATGACAAGTAGTATAGGGAGGGGTATCTTGGCAGTAGAATGCAAGACAGTCAATAGGGACTGAGCTTCAAGTCTAACTGATGCAGTTTCGAAATTTGGACAATTTCATTCACACCACATTGATAATAATATATAGTCATTGGTCCCTTCTACCTGGTGTCTATGCCAGGGGGTAAGAGACCCCACACAGGGGGTAAATGTGTAACTTGTCATGGACTCACTAACTCTAGAGAAGGAAAACTCTAACTCATGCTGGATGAGGTCTGACCATACAATTATATATATATATATATATATATATATATATATATATATATATATATATATATATATATATATATATATATATATATATATATATATAATTATATTATAACAATGACACTGTAAAACAAACAACAATAAAGAATAAATCAGCATGAGTGGGTGGATGGCTGAGTAAGTGAGTGAGTGAGTGAGTGAGTGAGTGAGTGAGTGAGTGAGTGAGTGAGTGAGTGAGTGAGTGAGTGAGTGAGTGAGTGAGTGAGTGAGGATACTTACTTGGCCCAGCCTACAACAACGATACTTCTCTTGAGGACGAGGATCTGACCGAGGTCAGTGGGTTGACCCTCCGGAGCACAGTGCAGGGTGTGGTAACAGTGACCATTGAAGTCCCACACCTACATCAGTCATGCACACTAACATGATACTGGATGATATAAAACAAGCCATAATTATATAATACTTCATTACACTCCTTTCCATAATCATCATAATTATGTTATTTCAACTTATAAAACCTTTTCAAGGCCTTAAAACGCAAGATATGTTCTAAGATCTTTTAAGACATTTTAAGAGTCGGCACAGTCGGGCATCAATGGTCCCCAGCTAGTGAATGCATACCTTGATGGTCCCGTCGCTGCCACCGGTGAATATGCGGGTCTCACTTGGGTCCTGGGCTAGACTGGTTACTTCTGCATTGCCGTGGGCATTGCTGAAAGTCTTCACCTTCTGCCCACTGTCAACCATCCAGATGATCAGACATCCACCTTGACATACACTGATCACCTGGAGCAAACATACACTCTCTGTGATATGGAAAAACAAATGCGCTGGACATTTAGTGAAATACATTGAATAAAACTCATTATTATCATATTTTAAACTATTGGGTTTATTCAGAATGTATTCGTTATGCCTTTACACATATCTTCAATTATAATCCAGCCAGTGTTTTAATCCAAACAAAACCACAGACGTTTATAAATTACAACAACATAATTGATCTCCCAAATGTGTATAAATGAAGTTGAAGCAATTTTGAATTCAACAGTTCAATGTTTACAAACGTACACCTCGCAGAAAAAGGTGACCTGTTTAGTGTATATTGTTAAATTTGTTAATACATATAATATCGTACTAGGTTTCTATATGTCGTATTAGTTATATTTGAAGTTGTTGGCATCATTTGGTTTTTAACAGCCAAAAACTGGATTAAAGCCATTTTGGTCAAAATGCAAAACAGCTTTTTAAACAAGTTTTGGCAGACTATGTCTTAAATATATTTATTTTAGTATCAAGAACATTATATTAATAAATAAAAATAAACGGAGAACAGATAGAGTTGGTTTAACATTTGCCTATTTTAAGCACTATGGGAAAGTGCAATATTTACAGTGAACAATAAAGAAAACCTTATTGTTCTACATATATTATATCACTTCATCACCTGCCATCACACGTGCTGAAAGCAGAAACACTGTGCTAGTTCTCAGAAAAATATCAGTATTTTTAGGCATAATCCGACCTCTCACATGCACTTGAACACTAACTTTGCTCATGGTGGTTACCCATGGCAACAACTCTCCAGATAATTAACCCTCCCTGCAAATAACCACATCAAACAGATCAAGTCTACTAAATACACATTTCAAGTACTCAGTGATATTGTCAGAGATGTCCACAATTTTCCACTGTGAACGATGAGCAACTATGCAAATGATGAATTTCAACATTGCTGCCCAGAGGTATCTCCCATATGATAGTATGACATTTCATAGATGGTGCGTGTAACAATGGTGAATGTGACGTGTTGTCCTGTCCGATGAGTCTGCATCAGTGCAGTGAAGGAAGGACAGGCTGAACTAGATGTTGAAAATGGCTGGAAACAACTAATTTCTTTAATACCTACATTTTGATGTGGTACATACATCATTAACCACTATTTTTAACTGTGTCAAGTATTCATGCCAAATTTGAAGGTCTAAAAAAATTATTTCCAAAGCATTTTTTTGCAGGAAGTTTTGTAAAGCTAATAATGGTGGATTTATATTTGCTTTTATTTTTGAAGACTTAATAGTTGATATCCCATATATAAGGAGATGCTTGATGCACCTATTAATTCATATTTTTGGGGTGATGAATGTGTTTTTTCAAAAATGCACTGCATTGCCTTTTAATTGTTCATGTATAGAGACATCTACATGATTTGTATTGTTAAAAGAGACTTGTTTGAAACTAAACAAAATAAAAGGAGCAATGAAGACAATCTTCCAGGAATACAGGAAAACTGTCAAGCTATTCAATCATAGTATTGGTAAAACACAGTTCACCAAGCATGTTGAGAACTCAGTCTTTACCATAGGTGGCTTTGCAAATCTGTGCATTCGAAACCAAGAATTGCAATACCAATGAGTACAATTTGCAGTGACCATCCTTGCAGGATTATTATGTTCAACAAAAAATTAAATTACTGTTATCAAATGATACAAGATGGCCACCACAGAACCAACCTGGTTGTAGAGAGTTGGACAGTGACAATACCAATGAGAACAATTTGCAACAATAGATTATTACGTTCAACCAAAAATTAAATTAGCAGACGGATAATTATGTTCAACAAAAAAAAATTAGCAGTGATCAAATGATATAAGATGACCACCGCGGCACCAACCTGGTTGTAGAGAGAGTTGTACAGTGCTGCCACCACTGGCTTATCGTGACTCATGACACGGTCTGTAATCTCGGGCCTCATCTCCAGCATGGTCAGCTGATAGTTGAAGGTGAGGAAGAGGCGACTGGTCTTCTCATCAAAGAACAGCACACTGTTCACTGAAATTGTAACAAGTTGTAAGTTGTCACCAGACTATGATACATTTAAATGAATAAACTTTTACAATTTATTATGCTTGATGGAGTTTTCATGAACCTCTTTGTCACTTCTTAAGCATCAAACTGAAGCGAGAGAGAAAACTTATGGTGCAGAGAGTAGCAAAGCCATAGAAATATGGGAAAGGCATCCAGCGATGAACAGAAATGGGTGATACAACCTTCCAGCGATCTTCATGGAACTGCTGTCATGTGACAACCACCAACACCAGAGAACGGTTCAGTTTGACACTGAAGGTGTGACCAAGAGGGTTATAATAGTTCCATTGGGCATACATCTAGGGGCTCTGAAAGGTAACTGAATTTTATTCAGTTAATTCAGGTTGTTATTACAGTATTTGGAAGGACATGTGACTTTTCACAGAGAAGTATTATTTTAGTGTACTGCTATGGCTTACACAGAGCGATACACAGAGCAATTTACATAATGTTTGCAAACAAGGAATCAATGGTCATTTTGCTGTTGAAATAGCTTGTGAAAGAGCTAAAAGGATTGTACATAGTTCCAATATTACAATGGATCTATGTCTAGAAGACGAGCAGTGAGCAAACATTTCATACATAAAAAAACATTTTATAACACCCAATTTCTAAAAAAAATAACAATGTATGAATTCATAACACTTCACATGTTTGAGTACAAAACATACTGCTTGAAAATTCAGCACAGCAGTTATTATGAAAATATGAATCATTTGGACGGTGATTGCATCAGCTGTTTCACCCACACCACACGTCTCGAGTCATTCTCCACCAAATGTGACTATGTGACTGTGCAGCTGGGCCAACTCCCCAGACAGTGCGTGTTGCACACCAAGGAGCTGCTAAACAGCTAGTTTATATTCTGAAAGCCAGCAGCTAAAGTGAGGAGTCAGGCAGATGCATTCTTCTGTGAGTCTGTGCAGTTGACTGCAGATTTAATCACTTCCCAGCAGTGCAGCTGCACTAGTTGGTTCCCATTCGTTTTTTATGTTTTTTCTTTACATTAATATGGTGGTCTTCATGATAGCGGCATGAAAGTGGGAGGAATCATGGTGAACGGCCACACGCTACAAGGAAATGTTGAGCAATGGAATCATATTTGTATATGGAGGCCTTTGACAAGAAGACCATATACAAGCTGGAAAGAATACAATGGAGAGCAACCAAGCTGATTCTAGAATTGAGACCTTAGTTATGAAAAGCATCTAGAAGGATGTGAATTAACAACTTAAAAAAAAAGTAGATTAAGAGGAGATCAGAAGAATAGAAGTTTCTAAAATATAAAATGGTTATGAAAGTATTGATAGAAGTATTTTTTATATTCAATGGAAAACCTAGAAGGCACAAAGTAGCATTAGTAAAGGAACAGTGTAGAGAGGATGTAAGAAATGATTCATGTTCACATATGACAATAATAATAACGGGGCGCATAATAACGAGGCGCAACTGTACATAAATGGAACAAATTATTTACTGTTTGTGTAAATGCTAGCCGAGTGAATAATTTTTTTTTTAAATTGGCAAATATATCAAATGGGCAGGTCAAACATAGATAAATGTTGGACTCTTGATAAGCCACCAATGAATTCCTTGTCAACTTGCCACCTGGAGCTTGTTGGAGGGACATCTTTGAAAAACGTCTTTAAAACCTCCATTATACCACATGGTTTCTTATTTTATTTAACACACACTTTATGTGACACCAATGTATATATATTAGTGTTGAAATATTATCTTTTTTTATTCACTGAACTTTAAATGTAAATGTAAATTGATCCCGAGTCGAGTGTCAACAGTTGAGACAACAGGATGGCAGGTCTGCCTCCAACAAACACACGGCCAGGTGGACACATCCGGGTTGACATCAGAGGACATTCAAATGTCTTAAAGCTCCCTCCTCAATTCACTGAACCCATCATGAATCAGTTTGATGCCTGAACAGTTATAGTTATTCGTGCAGAAAAGAGCTTGCACTTTTGTTAAAATGATGGAACGAATTGTGTTTGATTGTTAGATGGGGTAAGTTGTGACCAATTTTGGCCTTTTTAGCAAAATTTTGACTGGATCCAGTGAAAAATAATTTAATAGTTTGTCCGATGATTTCACCAAAGCTAAATAACATATTCGTACAAATGAGCTAGCATGTTGTGGTCTATATTATTTAGGTTTGATTTTTCATGATATAATTCTTAAAAGAGACGAGCAAAAAAATTAATTGAGGTAGGACGTTAACTCTGTCAACAACACATTCATATGAACTGCGTTGCGCAGAACATTATTATCATTGCATCTTGTTTGATGTGACAAGTGTTTGTTTTCAGTCTATTTAGCAGGGATAGACCTCCAAGATGCACTACAGGAGCTTGTGTCTCTCCTGGGAAGGATGACACAGAATCCAAAATAACTCATCAATAAATATTTGCATTTGTACAACCATAGCAAATACAGAATTATGCAGAAAAAATACTATTAAATAATCCTGTAGATGGTAGTGTTGTGGCATGGACATCACATGGTTTGACTAATTATCAAATATAATTTTTTTTTATTACCTGGTAACTTAAAAAAGATATATACAAATTCATAGAATGGAATTTTCAAACAGGCATGAATCACTGATTTCAAACAGGAGGGCATTTAAATGTAATAATACAAAGACAAGCTACCTTCTGGTGACTTGGGGAACATTCCTGCAAGTCGCTGGATGCATACTTGTAGCTGCACATCCCAGATACGGAGAACTTTGTCCTTGGAGAAACTGATGAGCTGACTGCGGGGCTTGTTGAACTGGACCAGGATGACACTGGCCATGTGTCCTCGCAACACCTGATGGACAGTGTCACATGGGATTATGTGACAATGTCACATTAGATTATACAATGTCATTTGACATTTAACAATGTCATGTGACATTATTTGACAATTGATGTCACACAATATTATATAACATAGCTGCATGACGTAATGCAATGATGTCACATGATATTATTTAATAATGTCACATGAGATTATATAACAATGTCACATGTGATTATGTAGCAATGTCATATGTGAGATTATGTAGTAATGTCACAAGATTGTATACCAATACCACATCATATTATAACAAAGTCACATTATTATTATTTTAACAATGTCTTACTTACTTCTGTCATCCACTTAACGTGGTGACATGATGATTTCCTTCCAATGGTTTTGGTTCTTCATTGCAATTAGTAAATTCATCCCTCTGAGATTTGTCTCTTTCTCTAGGATGTTTTGCAGAGTTGTTGGTCGACCTCTTTGCTGAGGACCATCAGGCTTCCAGAGCAGGACTTTGTTGGCTACTTCGTTATGATGTATCATATAACCAGCCAGACGAAGACGCCATTGTCTTACGATGGTGGTAATCCATCGGAGGGAGCCGTACAGTTCTTGGTTTGTTATGTGATTTCGCCATGACACGTTTTAAGAGTTTTCCACAGCATTCTTGTATGCCATCCAGTGCATTTTCTATTGTTTATGTTAACGACCATGAATCGCATCCATATATCATTATCGGTTCGACCATCGTCCTGAAAATGTTCAGCTTGGTGAGTCTGCAGATGGGTTGATGTGCATGTATTTTGTTTTGTTTGAATTGAGAAATAGTCCAAAAGATTTGGAAGCACTTTCCATTTTATGAAGTAAAAGTTCTGCTTCTTTTATCATGTCAGCGAAAAGAGCGATGTCATCAGCATAATCAAGATCAGAAAGATGGCAGACTGGATGTCTGGTGCTTTGGCGTCTGGTGAGAGTTAGACCTTCTCTGTCATCAATCACAGTTCTTAGAGCTTATTCCAAGACTATGATGAACAGGTATGGGGCGAGAGGGTCTCCTTGGAGAACTTCTGTGTTAATCTTGAATATTGTAGTTTCCCTTTCTGGAGTGAGTACAACTGCAGAAGTGTTTTTATACATTATCTGTATGGCTTTGACAATCTTCTTTGGGATGCCATATGCATATAGAATCCAGAACAGTTTGTTTCTATCTACTAAGTCAAAGTCTTTTTTGAAATCAATGAAAATAATGGCAGCTTCTTTCTGGCGGTTTCTCATTTCCTTGATGAGAGAAAGAATATGTGAAGATGTAGATCTATTCCCTAAGTATGTTTCATTGCAGAACTTCAATAAATCTTTCCTTAACTTGGGTAGTTGCCACACTTCAATGGAGATGCCATCTAGTCCTGGGGTTTTGCCAAGTTTGCCAAGCAATGTTGACATCTGCTAGTGAGAAAATGTATGTATCAATGTTGGGGTTGGTCTCATAGATTGGATTGACTGGATGGTTGGATATGCTCATATCATCTGAAGAGAGCAGTTGTTTGAAGTTAGTTTTCCAAGCATCCAAACGATCTTCCCCTTGTATGAAGATGGCTTTTTATTTGTCTCCTGAAAGTTGTTTTAGTAACTTCCAGGCATTAGTCAACTCGCAACTGTCAAATGCTCCAAGAATGTCATGATAATGCGTCTCCTGCATTTCATCATACGTGTTGCTCAGTGTAGTTTGTGCTGTGGATACTGTCTCAGGTTGTCACACAAGTTAATATAATAACAATATCACATGATATTATTTAGCAATATCACATGATATTATATACCTGTGTCACATGATATTGTGTGTCATGCGCCACAATGACATGCTGCCTTCAACATGATAAGGGTAAGGTCACTTGAGATTTACTTTGATGTCACTATGATGAATGGCAAACACAACATGACATTAGGGATATCTGAATGTCACAAGATCATGGTCACATTTGATATGTGTCAGCACTGACTGCTGTGCCACTACAAGACGTGATTTGACACAACATCTGAAGAATATTACAAAGGTAAATAAAATGTAAACCACAAGGTGACACATTTCATGTGACGACAATAACGTGTCCAACCAATGTCACCAAATTGACACAAGGATTTGCCACATCAACAACATGTCACACCTGTCATCTTATATAATAAATGTTATATGTTACATTTTCACTACAAATTGTAATCCCAAATCATTCCCATTTATCCTATTTGCAAGATTTTACTTTCACCCCAAATTTAATAACATCTGCAATTTTTAAGGCCATTTAACTAATCTGACTACATCTTTACTAAGTTCTACACTTGTTTATATTTAAAAAATACTTTGTATCATTTGTAAATTTGATAACTTGCCTGCTCACATCATCTTCAAAGATGCTTATATCATCTTCAAATATTATAGGTCCTAACACTGACACTAGTTGCTGTCTTCTGTATTCGTTCTAGCGTATCTATATCCTTATTACGATATGGTATCCAAGCTTGTATACAGTATTCTAAATGAGGCCTAACTATTGCTTTATACATAAGAATAATTAGCTCTTTTTCCTTATATGTTATATTTCTCCTAATCAACCCAAACATTTGATTACTCTTTGAAGCTGCAATACCACACTGCACTGAAACTTTCATACTTTTCTTTTATGGCAGTACCTAGAATAGTATCTCCCATTTTACAGTTTACATCCACATTCCCGTGTCCTGTGTCTAGGTAATTACTTTCCCCAAAATTGAAAAACATGTCATTTTTCAGATCATTTAACTAATTTGTCTAGATCATTTTGAAAACATTGTTTATAACCATAATTTTTTACTTTTCTAAACACTTTTGTGTCATCCACAAATTTCAGTACCTTGCATGTTATATTATATTCAAAGTCATTGATATATAAGAATAACAAAGGTCCTAATATTGATCATTTTGGTAGCCCATTCAGAACTGATTTCCAGTTTGACACATCCACATCTGCTATAACATGCTTCTGTCAGTCATTTTTCTATCCTGTCGATTATGCCATCCACTTTTAATTCAAGTAGTAATCTTTGATGTGGCACTTTGTCGGAAGCTTTCTGAAAATCTAAGTAGATTATATCTACTGGTGATCCCTCATCTATCCACTTATTGATTTCTTCAAAAAAACATAACATATTTGTTAAGCATGACCTCGCTTTTAGGAATCCATGTTGAGATGGATTTAATCATTTATGCCTAATTTACAAATCACTGATGTTAAACTCACTGGTCTGTAATTCTCTGACTTATTGGGGTGTGGTAGCGGAGTGGTTAAAACACTGGGATCTCAGTTGATAGAACCCGGGTTCAAATCCTCTTGCTGCTGTTTCAAAGCTTTGGCAATTTCGTTCATCCCACATTGCCACAGTTCACTCAGCTGCATAAATGAGTACCTGGTTACCGACAGAGATAGAAATGTGAACGAATAGTCTATGTGCAGCAATTGCGGTGTGGCTTAATGCTCCCAGAGAAGTCTAAATGGCATTGGAATGAACATGTCGACCAGGGGGTGAAAGGTAAAGTACTTTGAACAGTCCCAAGCACAGGATACCACACTTTTAAATAATGGTATGATGTTTGCTTCTTTCCATTCAAAAAGAACCACTCCCTCTTTTAATGACAAGTTGAACACTCTTGCAAGTGATGTATTAATTTGTTCTATTATTTCCATGAGTAGTTTTGGCAGAATTCCATCCACTCCAGGTGATTTATTGTCCTTCATTGCCTTTATTTACTTAACTACAATTTCTGCAATTACAATTGCCCTAAATAGTCAGATTCAGCCTCCTAAAATTTTGCATCTGGACCTGGTAATGAACTAATATCCTCTCTGGTAAACACTGAACTGAAGTAACCATTTAGGTCTTCCACCATTAAAAAACCTTGTGATATTATATTTCCAGCATTGTCTTCTAAAGGTCCGACCTTGTTTTGTATATTTCGTTTACTCCTAACATATGCATAAAAACTCTTGCTGTCATGTTTTCTGTTACTTGCTAATTTCTGATCATAGCTTCTTTTAGATTTTCTAATTTCAGTTGTAGCTGCATTAAGTGTCTCTTTGTAATTTGTGTAGTCATCAGCCTCCACATAGTTTGCTTGTACACTATTTTTCTGATACACTGTAGCTTCCTTTTTTCATATTTTAGAATGTTCCAACATTCAATTGCAGTCTTATTCCTCAGCATGTTATTCCAATCTAGCTTTGCTAAGTATTTTCTCATATCTTTATATCTTGGAAATTCACAACTTCATGGAAAACAATTATCAATATGACACCATGAAGTTGTTAGAAAAATGTGAAGCTTTAAGACATTTATCAGAGATAAATGTTTGTAAACATATTGTGATAGTTATTATTGCATGTTCTATACATGCACTATGTCATAACATTGTTATATCAGTTTTTCAATCCGGAAATAGGTTAACATCGATAATTGTGAATGGCCCGTAAATGTTGAAGGAAATGACATGGTTTGTTGTCTCTATCAAAAGCAAAATCAACACGTGTACACAACCAAAAAACAGACAAGAAACATATTATTTTATAAAATGCAAACTTACATAATAACAAGTCGAACAAAATGTTTAAAGACTCTTACCCCATTTGGTTTGGATACAACGTATGGATTCCACAGACAGACGTGATGGTTCACACCAGCCGTAGCTGCATAAGAAATACAAGTTTAACTACAACACAAAATGATATAAAAAATTCATAATATGAACAATAGTACCATAATCTACATTAACTGTTATTATGATTGCGAGGAGCAAAGAAATTAATACAAATATTTGAAATAACTCATATGTAAATACACTCAAGTCAATGGCACAGAGTTAGTGACAGAGAAATACTGACACATAGTCAGTGACAGAGTCAATGACACAGAGTCAGTGACACAAAGTTAGTGACAAGGAGTCACTAAGACAGGCTCTGATGTCACTATTTTTAATTGCAAAAGCAGCTGCATTAGAACCCAAGTCCATTATGCACATTCAACAAAAATGCAGCACAATGAATGAGAATAGCGACATGTGATGAAGTAGCACCCTTAAGGACAAAACATTCTCAATCATTATTCTTAATTGCTCTTACATGCAGTCAATTAGCTTCATTTAATAACTGATTAATTCAGGTTCATGCATACCTATCAAGTTGAGTATCTCGTCATAATCAAAGGCATTGACACCTTGGGAAATGTTGAATTTTGTTCTGCAGTAAAATAAAAAACACAGCAGCTAATTATACGTGTTATACTAACTAGTCACTAACTAACTAGTCACTTTATTTCAACATGAAACAAAAAGCAAAATGCACGTTAATTTTTTTTAGAAAATAGCAATGTTTTATTCAATGCAATATTATATTCCATGTCAATCATTTATGTTGCATGAAGAGGAATGCTAAGTATGATAAAAAAATATTAGCAATGAATAATTTTCACTGGGACAATACTCATTTACAAAATGACATTTATTCTATGACTAAAATCATTTCTTTATAACAGTTCTTTTACCAGAACATTTCAAAGCTGAACTATGCATAAATTATATACAGTGGAACCTCGGATGCTGATAATCTGGAAACCTCGGCATTCGGACATCATTTGATGGGAACGGAATTTTGAAATGCCAATACCCTGTTAACTGCATGATTGATTTATCTGGAAAACTTGTTAATGCGGACACAAAAACTGGTACCAAGGTGTCTGGATTAACAGGGTTCCACGGTATGTTAATCTCAAATAATATACACATTGAAAGGAAACGCAAAACTGTAAACAAATTGTACGTGCATACAAATAATGTGATGGGAATGGCAATTTTTACTGTAGCAAACTGTAGCAATCAAACACAGCAAAGTGTCAGTTAGTGTGCATAAACAAATAATATGGCATTGTGGGATACCTGTTGATAATCACTGGATATATCAAATCAATTTACCAAGTGTCTCACTTAAACAGAGAGAACTACGCTGGATAAAATTTAGAATATATCTCCGAAACACTGGCCTAATGAGACTTAATAGATGCGTGACGGGAGAGAGAGGAGAGAGAAGAGAGAGAGAAGGGAGCTGTTGTTGACAGTTTGATTTCCCAATAGAAAGCTTACTCATAAACTGATGCAGAGTTTGCTCGTATCCATTAACATACTTTGTCCGCGCACCTGACAAACTGTGCACAGATTGATGTGTAGGAAACCAAAGTAGTGTAACAATGACCACCAATAAACCACAAAGGTTAGACGTCAAACACACCACTCAAAACATCAAAACAATGGACATTATATCACATCACAGTGGAGATCCATCACATCTGTCAGTCCCCATTCATGTCGGCATGATGTGCATTTCACGATGAAATATTTATAAGTGTGGCACTTTACCACGGGCCAGAAGCCAGCTTGCTAAACACCAACGACCCTGCCCATCTAATCCAATCTCGTGAATTAATAAGTGCTCCCAGCAGCTGCTCCCTGTACTTATGAGCTCGGTTGAATGACCCAGGAGACAGCACATGGCAAAGATTCCCCTCTCGGGGAGGTGTTTCATAATCTAATGCCCTTTGTGCAACTGCCTGAAATCAGCTTAGTGAAGACTCGTGCAGGATGCTGCCAGACCAACCACGAAATGCAGACAATGGCAATACAAGATTCACTTGGCAGCATTGGGCTGGTCTTCATGTTTTTTCTTGCATGCAATTCAATATAACAATTATTTTGCCAGCAGGTGGCATTATAGGTAGCAGCATAATGTTGACCAATCACAGTAGTCCACTTTATGTTCTCCTTGGCAGCTGGTTATGTAACTGTTCTAATTGGCTTCATGCATTGCAAACAAATTATGAATGTTACCATTTGCCTATCATTCTTAATAGCTGTTGACACTAAACACAACATTTGGACAAATTGCATAAATAACAAATTGCATAAATGACAGTCTTATAATTTTGCACAGACAAGACAGACAAGGGTCACTAGATCATAGTGTCTGTACATTCTTAATGTGACATTTGTCACATTTTAATTGACAGTTCGGAAATGACAAAGTGTCATCGTTAGGTGGGTTGATAGTGCATGCATCTTGCATGATCATGACAGAACAACAAAAAAAGGTACTTTATTATCATTTGATCTTCTATTAAAGCACATTAGACATTGTGTTGAATTAATGTGTTTCTTAAGGCACATTGAATCAACATGTGTCCTCTACTGTCCTAATTGACCAAATGTTGCATTTCTAAATTCATACCACAGGTGCTTGAAGTCACAATATTGCCGACTGGCTAAAAATTAAAATTTTTCATGCTTTGTGCTACTTTGTAAAATTAAGTTCGGCAGTAGTTTTAATGATTATTTCAACATTGACTGTAGAGACAGCACCAAGGGGAAAACATGTCAGTAAAATTGGCAGCAAAAAGGATGATTATCTGGTAAAAAATGACATGTTTTTACCAGTGTACCCTAGGATGCACCAACAATCACTGAAAAGTTTAAACGATGAATACTTTGGTAGTACAATTATCAGATTATAACATACAGCCTACAAAAGATGTTGAAGATTTTATAAGGCTGCTCTGATAAATTAAAAACCCAAAATTGTCAAATGCGACATTATGTTGATTGACAGCAGGGACCACATACGTTCACCTAATACTGTTGTATATATATATATATATATATATATATATATATATATATATATATATATATATATATATATGTTGATTGACAGCAGCGAACACATATGTCCATCTAATATGTTGTATATATATATATGTACACTGAAGCAGTACACTTCCATCACTTTTACATTGAATTTGTACACTTCCATCACTTTTACATTGAATTTGTACACTTCAATCACTTGGATTGTGAACTATTTACACTGAATTTGCACATCATTTCCATCATTTGGTGTATTACTTATGTACACTGAATATGTATATGTGTTATCAATGTACAGTGAATCAGTACACTCCAATGATTTACAATATGTAATGCTGTAGCCATTTTTCATTTCATGATTTCATACTTCTAATGTGTTCAGTATTCAGCTTGAAATGAAACAAAAATATTTACAACAACACATTATTGTACATTTAAAGTAAATATAAAACCGACCTGTTCCTGATTGAAATGCTGTTATCCAACCTACAGCAAATTATACAGTTTACAAACTGCTTACAGTATGAGAATTGTATTGGTGCAAGAAAACATGGGTCTTTATCTGTTATTTGGCTTTTTAATACATTCCCGGTATAGCGGAAATTGTGTGGATTTATTAAACTGACTCAGTGGAACATTATAAACCAGCTCTGCCTTGTCTTCGGCTGTTTATCAGAGACTGCAGGAGCCTAACGGGCCCAACCTCTAATGGTTGTCCACAAACAAAATGGCCGCCTCCTGAAACAATAACCACACTACAATTCTCATCTCTCATCATAGGAACAGGTGATTAGTTAGGAGTTCATCATAATTATATTCTTTATACAACCATCTTCTTCTTCTTTCCACACAGTTCTGTCATTTGCATTTGTCAGCAACTGGGTGTCATTGGCTGGTCTTGCAAGTCATATGTTTATACTATTCATGTATTTCATTATTTGCCTGCCTTGAGCTTTGTGTCAACCCATTTTTCCTTCGATCATGTTTTTCAATCTGAATTTTTTATTTCTGAGCTTTGTCCAAGAAACATCTTGTATTCTTCTGTGGAATCATAATTGTGTGGCTGCTAATCTGTCCTCCATACACTTATTTACTGTCCAGGTTTCACTCCATATAACAGCCCAGACCACACATAGCCACCTGAGGATATAAGGATAGTTTTTGGTGTCAGTGAGACAATGTCTGGATGTAGCAGCTTCGTGACTGACAAAGCAGCCTTGTTTAAAAGTACAATTCTTACTCTGAATTCGGATGGTCTTAACATTGCCTTCTGATGATTCCTAAGGTGAACAACTCCATCCAGTTGAAACATGAGTTTAAAAATTTAAAAGAGAATACCATTGGTGTGGGAATTTTGTACATCCTGATGTGGATCGACTGGAAATATCAACAGAGGCAACAAACAAAAAAGAACTCAGAGGAACATAGCTCAACTGTAAAGCACTTGGCAGCAATCGTTGCAACCAAATACCTGATCAAAAGGAACCTCAATGCCATTGAAAATGGAGCTGGTAGATTAAACCCTAGAAAAGACACTAAGGAAAGACACATCCAAGGAGTGGAGCTTGCCATAAAATTGACATAAGCATCATGGATGGACAAACTCCTTGCAAGCATCAGTGAATGCGGCAGACTTGGGAGCCGGTGAAGAATGGTGCACCATACATCTACAGTGGCAGAATGATCCATCATAAAAGGAAAAGTACAATAAGGATCACTGACTCAAAGCAAATGTCCGAGTTCATCTCCAGCATTCAGGATTAATGGTGGCAAGCCAAAGCCGAAGGATTGCAGGGATCTGTTGACAGACACATGTGGCATTGCTTCTTCAATAGAACCATCTGTGGCACGGTCAGTACCACTTGTGGCAAGGTCAGTTCTGTTAAGGTGGGTATCTCAACCACATATAGATGCATAAGTATCAGACAAGATCAAACTCTGCATCAACAATATCGTCATAAACAATGTCATTATATTATTTAATCATATTTAATCATAAATAACAGTTGTTAGGACAGCCAATTTTCATACTAATGCAATGTACTTGTGAGATGAGCTCTTTTTGGGTCATTTATGTTATGGCTAAGTTGAAGGTGAATTACATAAAACAGACGGAGAGAGAATGAGAGAGAGGGGACGAGAAAGAGAGAGTGAGAGAGGGGAGGAGAAAGAGAGAGAAAGAGGAGAGATTGAGAGAGGGGAGGAGAAAGAGAGAGAGAGGAGAGGGTGAGAGGGGAGGAGAGAGAGAGAGAGGAGAGATTGAGAGAGGGGAGGAGAAAGAGAGAGAGAGGAGAAGGTGAGAGGGGAGGAGAAAGAGAAAGGGTGTGAGAAAGAGAGAATAGAGGGAGGAGAAAGAGAGAGAGAGAGAGGAGAAAGAGTGATGGGGAGGAGAAAGAGAGTGTGAGAGAGAAATGGGAGAAAGAGAAAGGAGAAAGAGGGGAGGATAAAGAGAAAGAAAGATAATGAGAGAGAAGAAAGAGAGAGGAGAGAGAAAGGAGGAGAAAGAGATAGAGGGGAAGAGAAAGAGAGATTGGCTGCTGGTGTTTCATGGGAACGCCTGCACAGAATGGAGTGGTGACAGTAGATAACAACGAGACCATGCCTCTGCTGCCAGACTCTCTTCTCGGCTGATTCACAAAGCTGAGCAAGAGTTGGATAAGCAAGACTAGTGGCTGCTCTATTCTAGGGTACTCCTTCCAATGTTATTTGCCTGTTTGTCCCACAAGTTCATGGGAAGGAGGGAAGAATGTAGGTAGGATGGGACACCCCAGCAGTACATTACATGTAAATCAAACACATGGTGCAGGGAAACAGTATTCTGAGGCACAACATTCACATACGGAGCACTGCAAAGTTTACATGAGTTTTGTGTCATTCATAAAACTACCTTACTCATACTGCTGACTGTGTATGTACACACTGGGATATACTTTTATTCATTCACATGCTACTACTAATTTATTTGTGGTCAATCCAATGATAAAAAACTTGTTACATGTCTAAGAAATATCTCAAATACACATACATGCCAGATGTTTTTTGGTCAGATAATTTCTGCGCAACATATTTAATGTAATTTAATGTAATATTTTCTGAGAGACTGATAACACAGTTTGTTATCCCATGAAGTATACCTTGTCTTTCCACCTGTATATATTACTGATCACTGTATATTTCTTTCTAACTGTGATATCTTAGACATGCAACCATATATGCAGGTGTGACCAACATGCAAAGTGTAAGACAATGTGCAAAACTCGTGGAGACAAACACATTTGTGGGGTGAATATGTGCATAGCTGATCACAATGCAAGCCTTAGCTGAAGAATGACAGTGCTTAGCTGCAGAATGGCAGCACCACTCACGTCTTTGTGACTTGTTTCACAGACAAATCCCTAGAGACATCGGTAAGCCACAACAGACACATTTTAGCTTCACGGAGGTTTCTCTCAGCCTCAGGCATTAAACATATATGAAAAATTATGAAGACAACAATATTAGTACATTTAACAAAGAATGTATACATATGTACAAGGTATATATATATATATATATATATAATATATATATATATATATATATATATATATATATATATATATGTGATGTAGAGTTCCTTTGGACATATTGAAATACATGTTGAATACATTTTTAATTATACATTTAATAGGCACATAATTTCCATGAATACATAATTAATTACATTTCACAAGTGAATAATTCCCATGTATCTTTCTACAGTATAATAACACTTAAACACAAAAGCATAATCCTCGGCAAAATCAGTTACATTTAGCTGTTTTCATAATTCCCTTTTTCATGCCTTACGCAAACACCCCATGTTTCTCTGTGTCTACAGCACACTGGCCAACACACACGCACGCATGCACGCACGCACACACGAACATACGGATGCACGCATGCAGGCACGCATACTTATATACATAATTATATATATATAATATATATCACTCACTCACTCACTCACTCACTCACTCACTCACTCACTCACTCACTCACTCACTCACTCACTCACTCACTCACTCACTCACTCACTCACTCACTCACTCACTCACTCACTCACTCACTCACTCACTCACTCACTCACTCACTCACTCACTCACTCACTCACTCACTCACTCACTCACTCACTCACTCACTCACTCACTCACTCACTCACTCACTCACTCACTCACTCACTCACTCACTCACTCACTCACTCACTCACTCACTCACTCACTCACTCACTCACTCACTCACTCACTCACTCACTCACTCACTCACTCACTCACTCACTCACTCACTCACTCACTCACTCACTCACTCACTCACTCACTCACTCACTCACTCACTCACTCACTCACTCACTCACTCACTCACTCACTCACTCACTCACTCACTCACTCACTCACTCACTCACTCACTCACTCACTCACTCACTCACTCACTCACTCACTCACTCACTCACTCACTCACTCACTCACACACACATACCTAAAGTTTCATACCAGTGCAGTTGCCTTGGCAATTATGCGACACTGAAAACTAAACACAATCGAACTCCCACAAGGATTGTGGCTAGGGAATAACGTCATCATGGTTTATCTAGAGGTTAGCTAGAACAGTTGATAATAATTTCAGAATTCCTATTACTTTCCCATTAATCAGCTGTAACAGCACAACATTTTTCTTTGATGAAATCAACAAAGAAAGTGCCTTGGTTTCAGTCCTTATAAGCCATAGACAGTTTGCATTTCTGGTTTTTTCCTTACAAGTATTATTATCAATATTATCAATATTTTAGTAACACTCAAATTTTATTGCTACAATATGTGCGCTACAAATTATATGCATGATATCCCATTTTTAGCATCTTTAACATTTCTGTTCTAGTAATTAACTTGACATATTCCGACAGGTTTATTACTGAAAACTTCAGAAATGCCACATTTTGACATTCCACTAGACTATTATTGGGAGGACAAATTTAAACTGAATAGGGAATAAAAATCTATTTAGCCAACTAAATATGGAAGCTTGATTAATGAAGGCTGCTTTGTCTTCAGACAATCCAGAAGAAACACAAAGTTAGACACTTTGGTGGAGGAGGCGTAGAACCATTCTGGATAATGTCAAAGATGTTATGACAGAAAAACATTATCATATCACTGTCAATGCCCAGAAAGCATTCAGAGTCAGCCTGTGGGTTAATTTTGACAGTTTATGGTGGGACATATTTGATCATTTAAGAGGTTGAATTGTAAAAGATCTTGTCTAGGATTTTCAATGACAATTTATAGTTTTTAGATGTACTTTCTATTGGAAAAAATTAACTGTCTTGTAAAAGTCTTGTAAAAATAGCCATCAACAGTTATGGCAAGCAGATATTTTACAAATCTGGTAAAATTTTTTAGATCTTTAGGTCATTTAACTATGTTCACTGCAGCAAATTTTTACATGCAGATAATGTTGTGACAGAAATGAAAGATAATTACGTCAATCATCTAATCGTATTACAAAAGTTTAACATAATGAAAATAAAACTAAGAAAAGTAACATGTAATTAAAATGATGGAACCACTTATGGGAAGCAACCAAACATTCCTGGGGGTCTCAGGAATGGTGCTGCCATCTAGTGTATAAGCTGTATTTACAAGCAGGCTAACAGGACTGGTGTGCTGGTTTATGATGATTTCACAGTACCACAAAATCTACACTTCATAATGAAAAGCGAAGACAAAGTGGATGGATCTGGACAATCATTGCCATATTTTGCATTTATTATTATTCTTTTTACATATATGTATTTTTTATGTTATCACGTGGTATTTATGGTAGAACTATTTTATTTTTATTTTTGTCATGAACCACATTTTAGAATAATTATTGTTGGTATGATTTTTAATATAGAGTTTGGAGTTATGATTACATTCATGTATGTATGCATGTAGAGTGCCTGATATCTATCTCGGCTGATCGGGCACTATATAAATTTTTTATTATTATATTTTGAAGATAAATGGAAGAACAGGAACTTACGTTTTCATGTCTTTGTTGCTGTTGTTGTGTTTCTCCAACCAACCCACCACCAGGGAATTCTCCCAGGTCGTCGAACAGCTGATGAAACATTCTAGGTGGGGGGAGTACTTCACTGCAACAGACATATCAATCAACATATTGCAACAGACACCTGTCAATCATTTGAACGAGGCAACCATAGTTGATTGAATGAAATTTGACAGTTGTCGTTCATGAGTTGAAATATTAATAACAGTTAACTATTTGCATAAACCATTAGCCAATTTTATGTGTAAACGCAACAGTCTATTATTCATGTGAATAAATGCAACATGACACAAGGCAATTAGTAACTTTGGAAAGGCATGGGCAGCATTTAAAAAATCACAATGTGATCAAGGTGTATAAACACAAAAATCAGAATTGTCAACAGAAATTGTACATCTGCACCACTTTAGTGCTCTGAAACATGTAAAACAAACAAAACAATTGAAAAGAAGCTAAAACATTTCCAGAACAAATGGTTGTTCAAACCTTTCAACATTATATGGAATGAACAAGTTCATATGTTCTTTCTTGTTCTTGTTCATATGGAATGAGTTTATCAACAATGGACGTAAGGAAGTCCACAAAAGAACAAATGTGAGAACGCATCAAGTAAATAATATTGAAAAAAGATGAAGGTCCACATTTGCTGCGTAAAATGCTGCCAACAAGAACACCAAAGCAGGTGTGGTTAAACATCTAGAGAGGAAAAGAGGACGCTCTAAGGAAACCTACCAATTAATGTGATAGAAGAAAAATCCATAAACCAGAGACAAACCACTGAGTGAATAACCCTGTGAATCTAGTGACACACCTTGTCTCACCCACTCTGTGTGGCCCTGGTGTCTCGTGTATCTTGTACTCTTGTACATCTGTTTGATAACATTTTTCAGTAGAATGTTCTGGCAAGTTTCTGGAAGAAGAGAAAACAGTGCTGCCACCTGGCGATCACGGATGTAACTTTAATGTTGTTTAGTTGTGTGCTGCCCTCTGGAGGGAAAAAACATGATTGTTTCTGCTACCCACTTATTTTCTAACATTATAATTATGCATTGTTATGCATGCATATGTACATGCATATATGTTCATTTGCATAACATATATGCATATAGAATGTATTCATATTCAAGGTTTTTATTAACTTTTCAGATAAAGCACATTTGTGATTTAAACATTAATAAGCAAAGAACACAAAACCCGATTCCATGTAATAGCAATAGCATTGAATATTTTACTGTTTAACCACTAAAGCAAATTGGTTTGTGTCATAGAGGCAGAAAAACATGCAGGTTTTCTTTAAATATTTACAAATGATGAAGAATCATGGAATATGGAGTACAGTGTATATTATGAGTAGTTATTAGTGATTTCTATTCTAATCTGACTAATAATACTTTTTGGTCAACATAAGTGTTAACCTTGTGTATTGTCTATACAGTGTATTTAAATTATTTATTTGCAAAGTTAATAAGAAAATGGCAATTTTAACTGACTGGTTATTATTACTATCATTACCTTGTTTATCTGTGGTGGTTGCTGAAGGTCGTTCGAACAGCGAGATGGTGGCAGTGTTGAAGTGAAGGGCATTCACGGTGCCCTCCGTGTCACCCCAAGAGAGGATAGCTTCATTCGTGTCCTCGGGGTTATACCTGCCAAATACATTTATCAAGAAATCTCATTCAAGAATCTTAACAGTTACAGGGCTAGATGTTAAGGAGAAAAGTCTAGTAACCCAGGTGGATTACCAAGGTATTAAATTCAGTAATCCATGAAACAAATCTGATGATCCACAAAGTAACTAGTTTAACGTGCATTGCAGTATTACGACAACTGCTGTGGTATTATGGAAATAAAATATTTGACTATGCAAAATTAAACACTTTTGAAGATAAGTAAATAACCACACTTCTGACATTAAAAATGTCACTGTTGTGTAACAATTCATATAACAAAGAAAAGAATGAGTTTTAATAAAAAAGAAAGAAACACAAAATACAGCAATGTAGATGCTCAATGAATAATTATTGGCACTTCAACACTCCCGTGATGGTGGTTCCATGTGCATCTAGGCCAACCTCTTTGATGTGGGTCTTTGTAGCAAAGAAGTATACTTTTGCTGCCTCTGATGAAATCAGTGACATCACATCCTGGGTGGTCCGAGGGCATTACAGAAATGTTGTTGGTGGACAAAATGATGTCATATAAAGTGGTAATCCGAATGGATTCCTGTACTGACAGGCTTAGTAATCCATTGCAAAATCTTGGGTGCTCAGAAAACAGATTACTGCTAAAATCAAGCCATGAATTACTACAATTTAGAAGTACATAGTAAGAGAATATTGTAGACATATCATGAATGTGAGTAAACTAAGTACAAACATTCATACTGTAGACAGAGCGACAATACTGTAAATTGTTCACTGTTTTAATGTTACAACTAATAAAGATCATAGCCCATCACAGTGATAAAATCATATGTTTCCCAATGAGGTCATTTTACAAATTGAATTCTCATCTCAGCTCACTTTTTATTGAATTTTATTTGTCAATATATGCTTTCATACATATTAAATTATGAAAAAAATTAGAGAAAATATTATTCCATCATGATTTGTATTACTTCTGTATAGTACTACATATGGTTATTATAAGTATCATATTTTGTTACATATTAGTTTTGTATGTGTCTCTACTCTCTAGGATAATAATAAATGATGAATCTCTATTGCAATATAACTTAAACAAGATACTTTCTTTATTAAATCCATACATTTGTTTAGACAAATTAAACTCGATACATACGGATCAAACATTAATACCAAACTGTACATTTATTACTATATTGTTGTTTATTATAATGTGATTTACAAGTTTTGACAGGTACTGGAAGATATAATCCAGTCAGATGTACTTGTGCCTCGTGGTAGCTACATAAACGTAATGCACCTGTAGTGTAACAATATAATTATATCACTAATCAGGGACAAGTATCATCTCAGTGGGATATACCAGAATTCTCGTGGCAATACAGTTTGATTTATCACAAGTTTTGTGACACAGGACACAAATCAACTATGGGTTGTTTGACAGAAGAATGATTGTGCTGTCTAAATTTTATGGTAGGTTTTGATTTACCATTAATCTAGTGACTAGGTTTTGATTTACCAGATGTCAAGTGGCAGGTAGATTTGATTTACCAATAGTACAGTGACAATCACAATGAAATACGATACATCAGCAGCCTAGTGTCATCCGAATTGGGTTTACCAGTAGCCTATTGACAGTGATTTACAAGTAGTTCAGTGACTCACTTACCAGTAGTTCAGTGGCTCTCCAGTAGTTCAGTGACATACCAGTAGTTCAGTAGCTCTCCAGAAGTTCAGAGGCTTACCAGTAGTTCAGTGACTTACCAGTAATTCAGTAACTTACCAGTAGTTCAGTGACTTGCCAGTAGTCCAATGACTTACCAGTAGTTCAGTGATTTACCAGCAGTTCAATGACTTACCAGTAGTTCAGTGACTTACCAGCAGTTCAATGATTTACCAGTAGTTCAGTGACTTACCAGTAGTTCAGTGATTTACCAGCAGTTCAATGACTTACCAGTAGTTCAGTGATTTACCAGTAGTTCAGTGATTTACCAGCAGTTCAATGATTTACCAGTAGTTCAGTGACTTACCAGCAGTTCAATGACTTACCAGTAGTTCAGTGACTTACCAGTAGTTCAGTGACTTGCCAGTAGTCCAATGACTTACCAGTAGTTCAGTGACTTACCAGTAGTCCAGTGATTTATTAGAGCCCAATGATTTACCAGTAGTTCAGCGACTTACCAGCAGTTCAATGACTTACCAGTAGTTCAGTGACTTACCAGTAGTCCAGAGACAGTGGGGTGTGCGTCAGACCCTTCAGTTTGAACTGACAATTGAACTCGAGCTTTGAGCTGAGGTCGTAAAGGGCTGCAAGAAACATGGACGGAATCTTGTGAAACGTTATTTAGTTTGAATATTGCGAAAGATTTTACAATTGACTATTCCCATTACCACAACACTACCTTGTGGATTATAATGGTAACTCCAAGGACATCACGCTGCTTAACGCATAGGCCTGTGGTTTTGATATCTGAATTTTTACGTTCCATAATGTTCCACCAGGTGGCATGGGAAGGATTTATTGTCAACTATCTATTTCTACAAATTAAGTATTCACCTTATATAGTAACAACACATATATTTATTGTGCCTATGATAATATTATGAATGTCATTGTGCAATGGAATGGAATGTAAATGTAATGTCGTCATGCAATGGAATGGAATGAAAATGTAACATCATCATGCAATGGAATGGAATGTAAATGTAACGTTGTCGTGCAATGGAATAGAATGTAAATGGAATGTTCATTTTAAAATAATTGTCGCTAACTGCATCTGTTCAAACAGAAACATTTGTCATAATTATCAAAAACATTACCAAAATAAATTATTAACAATTTCATCATTATTTTGTTTCAGTGTACTACTATAGTAACTGAAAAGTTATCTGGTCACAATGTGAGACTGACTGAATTTATAATTATAGTATCATGATCTGCTAATATTAATAACTGGTCAACTTCTGAAGTCCAACAGTAATGGTCAGATGACCTAGGGCCACCACGAAACATCTCTGATTGACCACAGTCACTTCCACAAAGCACCAGAACTTGAGTGTGCCGTATTATGTAGACTGCTCTTGCTGAGCTTGCCCCACGACCACAAGATAAAGATGTCAACTAATAGCCTTCCACCTAATCCTTTTCCGGTTGTGGTGTATTGACTTACTGGCCTTCCAAGAAGGTGAGCCGAGTCTCTCTGTGGTCAGTCATCATTGTTCGTGGGCCTGGCCATTAGGCGTGAATTACAATGTATTAATATTACACCCCCAACTGGTTAATCATGACTATTTTCATGACATTTGATTCTTCAAAAATTTCAACCATTTAAATACTATTCAATTTGTTACAATTTATGTGTATTGTTTTGTGCTCAGTGGCATTTTATGTGTATTTTTATTACAATATATCTAAGTAACAAAACATGGTTTGATGATGATATTATCAAACATATCTTCATTTCAGAGACAACATAACTTAGTAATAACACTTACTTCTGTTACAATTATTACAAAATCATGAACATCAATTACAGAGGTGAATTAATTAAAAATATATCTTCACAACTAAATTTCACAATTATTTCTCCAAAATATGAGAAAAATAATTTTTTACATTCAGTGGTGTGACAAATTTTTTCTCCTGTCAAGTGCACTATTTTATTTGCTGACTTACCAATTTCTTTGCTTGTGAAGCAAAGAGCAACTTTATTGACGTTTGGTAGAATGGTGAAGTAGGTCACCCAAAGGTCACGAGAACGGCAGCTGTCCGTCCCTGTCTTCAGCATCCTTTGTAGCTTCAATTCTTGGTCCCACATAGAGACACATCCTTCCTGTAGACCAACATGAGCCCATGTCATCATTCTACATAAATAGTGTCTTCATGTAGAAAATGGTGCCACATAAACAGCTTTCCAACATCAATGGTGGTGGTTCAACATAGACACGATACAATACAAAGACTTCCACTGCATCAAAATCCTTAGGGCCCCAAGCTTACTGATACGTCAAAACCAAAGGTCTAGGAAATTACAAATCGATGTTAAGTTTTAAAGTTTTCAACAGATTGATACGAATACGCTAAGGAACAATGTTGAGCACGATGAAGCTTTGTGATATCCACAGTCATCCTGCAGACCAACATCAACATTTGTGGCCCCACATTAAGTTCCAGCAGACCTGCATGGAAGAAAACCAAACAGGAAGAAATAAGCACTACAATCAAGAGGAGAAAATGGAGCTGGATTGGCCACACACTCAGAAAAGATCCAACAAATACAACCAAACAAGCACTGGACTATAACCCACAAGGAAAGAGAAGACAAGGAAGGCTAAAAATCAACTGGAGACGCTCAACACTACAAGATCTTGAAAAAGTGGGGGTCACCTGGCAAGAGGCCAAAGCTATAGCCCAGAAGAGAGTGAGGTGGAGAAACATGGTTGACGCCCTATGCTCCTGAAGGGGCCAAGAGGATTAAGTAAGTAAGTAAGACCTGCATGGACCACAATCACCATTGGTAGCATAGGCAAATAGGCACAAGAACTTCTGGCAGACAAAAATGACTGGTTCTGTTAGTGAAAGAACAGTGTAGATTAGATATCAGAAAGTACTCATTCTCACAATAAATTAATGTAACAAATTATCTACAAATTGTGTAAATGCTAGCAGAGTGAATATGTTTAAAAACAAAATTGACGAATATCTCAGGGCAGGCTACACATAGATGAATGATCATTTCACTCTCCATGGGCCGGCCAATGGCTTCCCTGTCCACTTGCTCTCTGGATATTTTTTCCCTTGATTGTCAGTCTTGTTAAATCTTGTTACATGACTAGTGACACAGTAGTTCTAAAAAGAAACAATTTTAGTAACACCAAACCCCCATCATCCATACATTGGCTGCCACTGATCAGCTTACCTTGCTTATGGCGAGGTAGCGGTTTGTGTTCTTCAGATAAGCAATTCGTTGGATCGCCTCCTTGTGTGGGCTGCAGTAGAAACCACACTTAACATCAGTGTCATACAACCCCATGCCTTCATTCATAATTTCATTTCGATGAGTCCTATATGGAGGAATTGGCGAAGAGGATGAAATAAATTGTACCAGGAATAAACGGAGACAACAGGGCAATATTATTATCATGGTGAATGTATTGTCAATAACATCTGGTTTGAAGGATATTCTGCCTGAAATGTGTTCGTTACTATGAGTGTTCAGGGGCACAAATAATATGGTGTCATCTTCTGATCACCTATAAGAGAGAGCAAACAATGTAAAATAACATTGTTGCTTCTACTATATACAGTTCTTAGTAAACATGTATAGTATATACATGATCAACCCACGTGCCAATTTTCAAATATGATGCAGATAAGATGATTGGTACTATTAAAATGCCTTCAAGGTTCAGAAAATAACACCTACATAAGGGGCATAGTGGGTGATTATCTCTCAGCTGCAGAATGCTGTAGCTATGGACACAAATGTCTAACAAATTACAAGGCAGTAAACGCTGTTATAAATATCAATAATTTAGAAGCTGTAATTGTTAAAGTCTTATTGCATGCTGGCATAATTGCTGGCAGGCATGCTAGTGTGCAGGCATGAATACATGCATGCACGTGTATGTCACATTTTACCGATAATTGCCATGACTTGTGAATAGATTAGTGTTGGGTCTATATCTTTGTGTGGTGGATATATGTGTTCTCATATCAGACAGGACGCAGGCAGACAGATAGGCACAAGAAAATTAACAGAAAGAGAACTGTTGACAAAGACACCAACACAAACACTAAGACAGACATCCCCACACATGTGTTACATATATACACCGACAGTGACACAGATATACAAACTAACACATTTGACATTGTCACATAGAGACAAAGACATAATACATAGTAACGTATACTGACATACAAAGATATACAGACTGACATATATGATACATTAACACACAAAACATATACTAACACGTAATGACATAAGGATTGATTGATAGACAGATACATAAATAGACTGACATGTGACACAAATTGACACAGAAACACATATGTAGATTGACACATTGGCTCATATATTATAACATACATACAACTGACATGGAGACACATAAATGTAAGTAAGGGACACAGAAATGCAGGACATTTTGATAAAGGACACAGAAATGCAGGACATTTTGGAAAACGAAACAGAAATGCAGGACATTTTGGCAAAGGACACAGAAATGCAGGACATTTTGGTAAAGGACACTTTGGCCCTGGACAGTTGGACCACAGACATTTTGACAATAGGACATTTTGGTACAATCATTGAAAATAATAATAAAAAATTCTTTGCTACAAGAGTAGGTAGATAAAGGTATACATTTTGTTGATTTGAATCACATAAAATGTATAATATATCATTATTTGTATTTATAACATAAATTGAAATACTAAATACAAAACAAACTATAAATTGACACATGATTACATATGACAGAAGTGTTTGGCAACTTGTACTGTTTTGTTAATGACATTTGGGAAGCCATTCAAAGCTGACTCTATTGTTGGAGGCCATTGAAGCTAATTCATAGTATGTTGATGGATACAACCCAATGTTTATTTAATAAAACAGGTTACATGACCGTTACAGTGTAATAGCTGTCAGCTATATTTAATAAATTCAAACTGTACTGTATGTACCACACTGTAATAAATTTGGTAAATGTTTTACCAAAATTTTATATTACCAAAATGTCCTATTGCCCACAATTTTTTTTTCAAGAATATTTTCAATGATTGTACCAAAACATCTTACTGCCAAAATGTTGTATTGCCAAAACATCCCATTGCCAAAATGTCTGTAGTCCAACTGTCCAGGGACAAAGTGTCCTTTACCAAAATGTATGGATACCAGGACACAGATACAGTTGACATAATAATAATAATTAACTTCTATGGTGTTTATATTCTCAGGAACCTGAGTTCAGAGACGCAACAAAACAGAATCATTAAGCATAATTGTGAACAGGGATGCACAAAAGTCATTTATCAGAACGAGGGACAACCAAAGATTTATGGTGAAATGCAATTTGGAATAAATATGTCTATAGAGTTTTTTGGAAGGTAGCTATTGTTTAAGATGTTTTTCAAAGTGATGGGGAGTTCACCCCAGACCCTAGGGGCAGTGACAGAGAAAGCGCATTTGTGCAAGTTAAGTTTAGTTTTAGGAACAATAAGTTGTTGTGAAATGGATGATCTGAGCTGCCTAGGGATATTTAACAGATGTATTCATGTCATACACAAACACGTGTTTGTGCACACATGCAAATGTTGGAATGAACTAAATTCCAACAAAATGGTAGCCTCATTAGAAACTAATGTTAGGTTATGACATTTAAAAATTTTAAAATGCATTCATGTCATACACAAACACGTGTTTGTGCACACATGCAAGTGTTGGAATGAACTAAATTCCAAAAAAATTGCAGCCTTATTAGAAACTAATGTTAGGTTATGTATGACATTTAAAAATTGTTTATGTATTGCTTCACAAACGACATAATGAGACTACATGGCCAGGTCCAAATGTTAATGTCAGCATTACCAAGTAACCTATGCATAATGTTCGAGAAAGATATGCCTAGCTTCTCTGATGGTCTCTGGTGACTTTTGCGACTGCTCTATAAATCCAGAACGCCCTTGCAGGGACATTAAATGCTGTCTATCAAATGAGAACGAAGTTGAAGTGATTATAACAGAAAATGGAAATAAAATTTGAGGCAATTCAGCAACGCATACATGTGCAAGTTGATTGTATAATTCAATGCGTAGTCAGGCTGCCAAACAAAATACATTTAGAAATACGGCAATGGAGCAGCATCACATTCAGCACTGTCCATAATAGTCCTCAGGGAATGCAATAAAATTAGTTGTCATGGAAACACAGTTAGACTGGCCAATGAGATACATCAGTGGTGTGTCCGAGTGCTGCCGTGGCTCAGCCTTATTGACCATTCCGGATACTTACTTACCCTATTGGCTGTGAACACCGTTAACTGATAGTGACTTCAACCTTTCCCAAAAATAAAACAAATTCCGCTAACTTTAACTGAGGTCTGTCACATTTAAAAAAAATGAGAGTGTTCAAGAAAATGGTGTGTTATTTGATTGGCCAGAGCACCAATAAAAATAATTTAGAATTTTTAAAAACATTACAATGATCTCTACAGGTATTAATGTCTCTCTATGGTTGTGTGCAACTGAATGTAAAAATACATTATGATCTATTTATATGCAATTTTCACTAACAACTTATTATCCAGGTCTGATGAATACTAATCCAAATTTAGATGTCTATCATAGAATAAAAATAAAAACCAAATACACAAAAAAGCAAGGTTTATTTTAGTTTGGCTTAATGTCATGGTATTCTCACAACAATGTCGGCTTACATGCATGCACAAGCAGCAGGCCTGATTAACTACTTTTTGAATAAATCCTACCCTTGCAGAAAAGGTGTGATGGCTGGATGCACATATCGGCACACATCAAACATCTTCGAGGTGCGTGTTGGTCGATGGCTCAAGTACACACCAGCTGCCCATTTTGATATTCCACACACTGTGAGTCAGCACTTATTGTCTGAGACATCTGTTAAATATTTATTAAACCTTTTTCGCAGTCCTGTGGGATCTTCAGTACAGAATATACGACACTGATATGCATCTCTTTAATTGCTCTAATACGTTACTTGCGCCAAACTGTCCAAAATGATAAGCCTAGTATTTGACATAAAACACAGTTTACTGCCTCAGTTGATTTACAGTGTCGCCATAAGTCCATTTAATGTATATATGTATATGTATATATATATATATATATATATATATATATATATATATATATATATATATATATATACATATAGTAAAAAACCCATTATATATATGTGTATATATATGTATATATATATACATATATATATATATATATATATATATATATATATATATATATATATATATATATATATATGTATACATATATATATCTATATATATGTATACATATATATATATCTATATATACATATAGTAATAAAAACATTAAATAGAGTTATGGCGACACTGTACATCAACTGAGGCAGTAAACTGTGTTTTATGTCAAATACTAGGCTTATCATTTTGGACAGTTTGGCACAAGTAACGTATTAGAGCAATTGAAGAGATGCATATCAGTGTCGTATATTCTGTACTGAAGATCCCACAGGACTGCAAAAAAGGTTTAATAAATACTTAACAGATGTCTCAGACAATAAGTGCTGACTCACAGTGTGTGGAATATCAAAGTGGGCAGCTGGTGTGTACTTGAGCCATCGACCAATATATATATATATATATATATATACATACTTTCCTTTGTGTTGATGTGTGTGTGTTTTCAAGTGCATGTGCACGCGCACATGTGAGTGTGTGTGCACATGTGCGCTCGTGTGTTTGCAATAGTTTAATGATTTCAAATTATCATAACCACAATAATGACACTATGTCTTTCTGAATGGAAACAATTCTTCACTCTATTATTATTCAGTACACATTCTTTCTGGCACATATTTGTAATAATACAGCATATCTAAGTTTAATTTAAAATGCATAGTTACCACTGGTGATATGATATCTACAATGAGGTACAACTACATGATTACTGTGTTGCTACATAAAGAACTATAACTCTGTGGGAAGTAATTTAATTAAATTGTGAAGATGACAAGAGAATGAGACAATTTGCAGTTGCGAGTGTGCCAATATGTACAAGAGGAACCATTCATCTGAGCTGGATATCTGTGAGATCCCAATGGTTTACATGGACAAATTGCCAACATCAACTCAATTTTATTTATACTCTCTCTCTCTCTCTCTCTCTCTCTCTCTCTCTCTCTCTCTCTCTCTCTCTCTCTCTCTCTCTCTCTCTCTCTCTCTCTCTCTCTCTCTCTCTCTCTCTCTCTCTCTCTCTCTCCGTGACGTCTAACAGAAGAGGCAGCTTATCTGTGTCCAAGTCATGGACAACACATCCACGTTCTGATCTACACAAACTAATCATGCGACCCACTCATATCCCCAAGACTCTGCGAGATAGGTACTGAAGCAGCGGATTTGTCGTTCCTTGAGGAATACTAAAATATACGAGTATCTGCATTGACTAATCCTGAAATCAATCACAAACTCACTGACATTCGAAAAGGGACGGAGATCAGGGGGAAGGACATGAAACAACATTCCATGGAGATAGTAATTGCCCGATGTATCAGTTGTTAATCATTCCAGTAAATTAAGCTGACTTTTGAGGTGTGACACATTGGACTCAGTTGCCTTCTGGGAAGTTAGCAAATTGTGCAAGTTAATAATTTAAATTAAATCATGAATTTGGTGTATTTTCCTCTATGTTTTGTCAAATTTATGAAGATGTTAAAGACCTATTAAAGGCCCTGTAAACACTAAAGGTTGGCACTATGTCAATGCATCAGACATTTTATGCAAATCACTGCAACATTTCTTATGTTGTAAAGTTATAATTAACAATAAATACGATTACATTTGGAAATGGCCAGGATAACAATGAGTACTATCCTCATTGCATAACATACATAATGTCTGATTGTGACGATGTTGCTCTGTTCTTTATCTCTGAAGTCTGGGGTGAGGCTGGCATCGACACTGCTCGCATATTTGTGTGTTTCCTTCTTCTTCCTTAACTGGTCCCATTTCACTGCTGTCTCCACCACCCTTCTCCGATGCCCCTACACCTCGCTCTCATTCTCCCCTCCCCACCTCAATCCCACCATCAATACCCCTTAATTACATGAAACTAGACTTAATTAATAAAATATTATTTATTAATTCAAGATTAAATTAAAGATGGACATATTTAAACAGCACGTAATACAATGCCACAATTCTCAAGAATATGTTTTCCTCACGCAAAATCACTGCTTTCCACACCTTTAAAAATGATCACCATCATTATCCCTCAGCAGCATCTACTTTGATGAATTAAATGTTTAATTTAATCAATAAATGATTTAGTTTAGTTACTGTAAGTTACCATTTTTTAGTTGTGTGTTTTATCCTACACAACTGCATATGTAAGTGTATATGCGATGATCCAGGGAAAACCATGTGATAATTATGACATGATCCCTGTCTTTAAGCAACATTTTTACCATGACTACCATGCACTGACCTTGGCAGATATTTGAGGGTTTTCCACTGGGGGACCTGTGTGGCCTTCACCCTGTCATCTTTCTCGTAGAACTCGAGCAGTAGGTGTGAGGCGAGTTTGTCCCAGTCCACGCCCCCCTCTTTCGTGATGTCGATCTTGTCGAACAACTCGCCATACTGAAGACACACAGTTATAACTTGTAGTAAGATCCAGTATAGTAGTGACCTAATTAACCCTGACAGCAGACCAAGTGAAAGCGACATAAACACATCAATTTATAGATACATATTTTTTCTTGTTTGTTTCATAAGAAAATGGGGTGGGGAATGTTGAAAACTATGATAAATTTCCACAAATACAATCAGTAAAGTGAGATGTTTTTTTTTGTAATTTCAGGGTGATAGTCTCAGTTAAATAGCAAATACAGTGAACGCAGCAAGATACAACATGATACACATTTATTAATGCATTAATATTCTTATATATCTTGGTAAGCTTTTATAGAAGCAGTGTTCATTTAAAGTATTTCATGATGATAACATAAGTTAATCCTGAGGATTTAGGAATTTTATTATTATCATTGTTATTATTACATGTTCAGGGTAATTACACATGTTCAGGTAATCACACATGTTCAGGGTAATCACACATGTTCTCAATACTTCTCCATGAAATAATAACCAAACGTACTAAAATACACAGGCCGATAATAAAGCCATGATTATTAACATGGTACAAAGACATTCAGGGTTATATTGTGCATGCCCACGGGCATGCACAAATGCAGACATGCATGCAGGCTGACAATGTGTCATGCTAGGCACCACTGAGGCTACACATAAAACAGTTTTGTCATGCGTGAAACTTATAAAAATTTTCAGTGCAAACTTGCTATACAAAATAATTTACGAAAGTCCACATACATAGAGCCATAACCTGTGACATTAACACAATACTGGAGGATAGTGCCAAACTCATTTACAGTGAGACAGTATTGTAAATATTGCATTACGCTTCCACTGTCAACAAAGGTTGCAAAAATAAAAATACACTAATGAGTTTTTCCAAAGGTCAAAATGACTAATGGGACAAGATATACTTCAACACAAAACCTCAAAGTATGACATAATCCATAAGGTCTAAACAATGTGTATTCACAACTGCACAATAATGAGATATCGTGCTTCAAATACATAGATATTCCAACTTTGCAGTCACAATAACAACCAATCAAAACCCATTCAATCAGACGTGTTTTTCATCATCGTTTTTCATTTCTACCAGAAATATTACAATAATCTATATTTTTGCTGGTCGTCATAATGGCCAACAAATCAGATAAACTCAGTTGGAATTTCATAATCGATCATCGGTTATAATCAGATGGTACCAACCGATCAACTTTCGAGTATATAATCGGTTGGGCCTAGTTATTAAAGACTACATACCAATTAACGTTACAATTTATATATATATATATAACATTACAATTTATATATATATATATATATATATATATATATATATATATATATATATATACAGGAACTTCTTTGGAACTGAAACTTCTTTATTCGACAGTCAATATTATCATGTCCAAGTATTCCTTGGTCAAGGGGCCGGGTAGTTTTGTATTTCTCGTGTTTCATCCGTCAAACACACCATATTTCGTATCCAGTGACACGAGGAGTCGCGGACCTATTCAAGCATTTGTTTCACATTTTCCCCGATAATCGATTTTGTATTTCATAATCGATCATCACATCACCAAAGCCAAACCAATCAATTTTTTTTATAACCGATCATCGGAACAACACTAGGTAAACCTACATTCGTTTGATCACAGAATCATTAAAATGAATATTTGATAATTCTTAGGAATTCTCAGCAACACTGCTGCTACACCTGTATATAATATTATCATGTTGATAGTCGGCTTTATGATATAACCACTGTAGATGTCCATATGTTTGAGCTACCTTAGTAAATATAGTTTATTACAAGGAACATACACAGTGCAAATAAATACTTCAGTGATGGCGAGCAATCTTTTCACAACTCTATCCTGCATTTACCATAATCATGCTGATATAAAAAGAGATAAAAGGAAGGAGAAATAAAGTACTGGTAGATCTCTATTCCCAAGAAATGAATGACTCACTCTATCGTGTAGAATCTTTGTCTTCCGCATAATTTTATTTCAAGGACATTGACCCGACTATATTTCATGAATTATAATAGCCATTATAATGTGCATCTTAATAAAATTGACAATTTGTGGGATGACTAATTTTGACACATTACAACCTTACAGTGGCATATCGAGGATCTTGCAAAGAGCAGACAAAAGGGGGGCAACCTTAGTCACCCATTTCCATGCTACCATTTAGTGGTACAACAGAGTACATAAAAAAATTAAGCCAAAGCCCCCTGAAATACTCCATTGCTCCACCATCGAGGGCTTTAATGTCAGTTTCCGGCTCCATCAAAGCACAGAGAACAGTTTCAAAGGGTTTACATTAATGTATGATCCCTTGCAGAGCATTCACCCAGCACCTTGATAAACAGAACCACCAATTGCAGTCTCCCTGGTGCAATGTAGGAACAATCTAATCACCCAGACATCAAATAAAGCACACAATTGCATATACTGCCACAAAACAGACGTCTATAATCAGTTGGGACATGCAACAGTATGACTAATAAATAAATAAATGGCCAGCAGAAGAAACATGTAGTTGATGCGACTGAAGCTGGGAAGATGGTCTGAGAGATACAGAGAACAAACTGCCCTACGGTGTCTTTGTTGCAGATCTCTTATCATATTTTATTATCCCAACGGTTATATGTGTGAAATGTCAAACATGCACATTAAGTTACTGTAACTAGCTATTCTCACGGTTGTCAAAATTATGGCTTTCAAGTGGGAAATGCCGCTTTTTTCCATTGATCCCGCTTATCCACTTTTTGGATGAAATGTCCCGTTTTTGTTGCAATTTTACAAAATAAACAAAACTCACTGTAAAAGCAATATATTTGTTGCATGCGAGGCTATCATAGGCACATGTTATTTCATTGGTCTCAAGTGATTTCACATTTTCTCGTGTGTGCGTTCACTGCGAATACAAATGGAGCATCAAAATGACAGCCCATAACAACACATAAAAAATTACGGACAATGCTAACACTGATGAAAGTTCATTGGAGGATGGTGTTTCCTGCTTTTCATGAGCACTTTCCCACTTTTCATGAGCATTTTCCCACATTTCATGAACATTTCCCCACATTTCATGAACATTTCTCCACTTTTCATGAGTATTTTCCCACTTTTCACGAGCACTTCCCCACTTTTCATGAGCATTTTCCCACTTTTTATGAACATTTCCCCACTTTTCATGAACATTTCCCCACTTTTTCATGAGCATTTTCCCACTTTTCACAAGCACTTTCCCACTTTTCATGAGCACTTTCCTGCATACTGATCTAATAGCAGTGTTCATATGGTCATGACTTATGAAACTGACATTATGTTAAATTGATTTCTTTTGAAATGTTGGTAGTCTGGTTGACTTTTATATGATTTTTCATCTATTAGCTTCACTCCCCATAGCTTGGGTATCCCTGTTGAACCTGTTCCTGCATTCTCCCCCCCCCCTCGTCGAGTCCACTGGCGTATTGGGTGACGAAATTGCTACGAATGTCAATTGACATTGGACGAAAATATGTATGGAAGCAGCAGCAAGTGGTCTTTGATTGCTGGTCCTCTGGATTGACAGTCCCGCATGCTAACCTCTGTGCCACACTGCAGCACAGTTTCTTCATTTTTCACAATAATTATTGCTACACTGTATCTGGTCAGAATAAACATGTCTGGTTCTGGATAAATATTATTCTTATTCGCTAAAGACCAACTTTGAGTAATGTCAGTAAATTTGTAAGTCTCAAAAAAAGTTACTTATCATTTAATATTTAACATGAATTATCAAAAGAAACCATGCTATGCTTGATCTTTGTACTGTCATCTCAGACATCATGTATTTTTACCTAACAGCTGAGTGCGAATATTATGTGTAGTTAACCATCATTGGTGTTTCACCAGAAATAGTACCCAAGAAAAATATCAGGTTCCAAGAAATGGTCTTGGGTAAATGGATTCTGATAATTGACTGCAACAGTATGCGTTAATCTTGCCATAATTTTGACAATTATAAAAGGGACCTTCCCTTCATTTACGTTTCAGGCGGTCCATTCACACAAATCATGAACCATAACAAAGAAGTTGCGAGTGCACTCCACCTGGATGTGTGCCTTAGTATGGCCATATATTAATATTTTAATACCAATTACAACCCATCACTTGTGGAATTATCTTTCAGGAACGTAGTTTAAAAATTTTCATATATAAATAATGTTAATGCAATTATCATGTACAACATTTCCAATGTAAGTAAATCTAGTATTTAGCAATGGCATTTCTATTGTAGTTGTGTCTGTAAGTGGTTTTGTAAATAATCCATTAGCTGTGTGCAGAATCTGCAATCACACATGCATGCATGCATGCATGCACGTACACACATTCTTACTTAACCATGCACACAAGCCAAGCCACGAGACCAGGAGTATCAGAGAGTTGAAAAAGGAGGCACGTTGTTAGAGATATGCCATACACATAATACATGCAATTTTATCTCGCTTTCACATTTTTGTAAAACATGTGCCATTTCATGAAATGTTAACTACCAGCTTAACAGCTTAATAGTACCGGGGTATAAGAAAATCCTTTTTAATAAATTGAAGTAAATGTTTCTTCTAGCATTCAACATCTAGATGACTTTATAGTAGTAAAACAACATGCTGAAATTCCTGTATATATAGTTTACTTTACCTCTTCAATTGATCCTTTGTTGAGGAGGAGAGAAAGTGCTTCACAGAACTGCTTTCGATTCAGACTCAGTTTGTTATCATAACCTTCACCGTCCAGCTGTAAGAAACAAAATTGTGTTTGTTCATTTTCATTATACAGTAGTCCATCTCAGTACATTGTAATAACAGTGAAAAAATATCAATCTAAACGCAATGCAAATTTTTATTCATCTATTTGCATTAATATTTACAAAACATGTGCAGAAGACAAATGGATCTATAGAATATGTAGAGAAGATGAGATGGATGGTGGAAGTAGGGCACATTCAGAGAATGGGGAGAGGTTGATACAGAGAGCACGGAAAACAGAAATGGGTGGTAGTCGGAGAAGAGGAAGACCAAAACTAAAGTGAAAAGGTAAAAGGTACGTTCTTATATAGCGCAGTATCCGGTCCATAGGACTGCTCAAAGCGCTTTACACTTCACCCCATGGCAGACCTGTTCATTCCAAGGCCATCTCAACTTCTTTGGGAAGTATTCAGCCACGCTGCAATTGCTGCGCGAAGGCTATTCGTTCACAAATCCACCACTGTCTGTATTGCCAGGTACTCATTTATACAGCTGAGTGAACTGTGGCAACGTGGGGTGATCAAACTTGCCAAAGGTTCGAAGCGACCGCAGTGGGATTTGAAACCGGGTTCTCTCGATTGAGAGTCCGGCCTTCTAACCAGTATGCTATCGCGCCCCACACATGTGGATGTGGATGGATGGTGTGAAGAGAAACCTGGAAAAGGCAACAACTGAGGGGGAGAAAACTGGAGAAGAGTAAGAGAGATGGAGACAAGTCATTGAGAGGAAATTCAAGATTTGATCACACACATCGTACGAAATTAAAGGATTGTAGAAGTAACAACCACAGATAACAGACAACATTTGTTCATCACTTGTCATTACAGGCTTTAGGTATGTCACACATTGGGAGGATCCATTTAACAAGAGGAAACAATAAACCACGCTGTACATTTAACAACCAATATGTCCAAAGTTATCACACATCATGGATGCTATCAGATGGTTGCTCATAAAATTGAAAACAATTCAGGTGGAATCACTGGACAGAGGTTAACTTCCTGCACTAAAACTTGTCTAATACAATTTGTTACACAAGTTCCCTTCAAATACTGACTGGCATTGACCCAGATAGCAACGTTCTGTGTCAGCAAATGAGAGCTGACATGTGTACACAGCAGAGGTAATAGTACAGATGCAATGTTATGGAATGAACATACATAATGTACATCTTAAATATATGGATATCATCTAAAATGCGTCTGTATTCGGCAGCCCTCATCCAATAATAAATACATTGTCTGAACTGAAAGGTTTATTGACAGACGATGTGCAACAGAAGTCACAGGCCTTTCATTTTGCCATTGAGCATGTCGTTTCAGTAAATTAATTGTAGAAGCAAGCCAGCCTGAATATTGACTGGCACAAAAACTATCTACTTCCCCTAATTGCATTTGTCAGTTTTGTGACACATAGAAATAACCAATGTCAGACCTCATACAGAATTATATTTAGTGATGTTCCACTGGACCCAACATTCCAAATGGGAACTTCCAATGGTTAAAAATATACAATAACTCTGCTCATGTTTGGGAGGCTGCGGACAAATTAGAGAGTCCGTACTTTTTCAACAAATTCCCTAGAGGTGCTATATACACTATACAATGGACAGATTAAAACAGTGGTAGGTCATGCCATTGATTGGTTTCTTAGTGTTTTAGTTAGTTTTTACTGAGATATATCAATCAAAGAACATTGGATCCAAGAGCAGCGCTGTTGTGCATTGCTCACAGGTATTTTTGATCAAACAAAAGCGAGTATTGCCACTCACTGCAGCCTGGAGCTGATTCAAGATGCACTGGATTTATCGTCTTATAAAGCAGGGAGTCACATGGACTCCCACCAAGGGCTGTACAAGGAGTTTGGATGGTTAAACAAGGAGTCACGGACTCCCGGGAAAATCAAATGCCCGTACCAAAGGTGTATGGTTAGGCTTACCTATCTGTACTGTTTAGAAAAGGCAAGGTGGTAGGCAAATCATAAGGACTTAAAGGGGGCAAATCAAAGCATGTCTCTCTATGTGGGCCTATTTTGTTTGTCTCTACATGGAGAGGTGGAAAGAGGGAATCTGGAGATGGGCAAATAAACTAGACACTGAAAATGTGTGATAAAGAGTCTGTAAAACTCCATTTGTTGTTTTCACAAGCATAACTGTTTAAACATTAGCGTATCTAGGAATGAATGAAGACTTTCGTAGCACCAGTATAGGTGATGTCCACAGTAGTAACTGAAAAGGAAAAGTAGATGTGGTAAATATGGATGAACAATTTGTCGTATTTACGGTCATGTGAGTCATAATGTGGCATAAACAGACTTGTCTGGTTTGTCCTATTTGGCCTGGAGAGCACTCTGCTTTTCTCTGATACAAAGAGAATGACCACCTCTCTCCACTGTAGAGATTACAGAAGTTTATAAAATGGATCTTTTAACAATCCATTGAAAGCAAAAAACAGACAGCAATTGTACAAGGATGCCATTGGCTTATTGAGAGCCCCATGATTATTCAATTTTGTTTATAAACATATTCATGCTGCTAGCATTTACACAATCAGTAGATCATTTGTTCAATTGATTAATCATCATCTGTGAGAATGAGTATTTTCCTATGGTAACCTTGGGAACACTGCTACAAAACCAAACAAATGATGGTTAGTTTAAATGCAACTTACCATGAAGGCATCTTGAAGAGACTTCAAATCCTCAATGTTGAGTTGTGCCTCGAGTTTTACTCCTGGTAACCTGCTATAGATGCACAATCCACATCATTTACATTGTCGGACACAGGAAACACATTAACTTTTGTTAAAATACTGATGTTATTGGATTCGTTCTTTGCACAAATGTTTGAAGTAATTACAATTTCATAGATAGCTTTAACATCAATTAACAAAATATTAAATAAAATCAACTGTTATTTGTAAAGTGCTCTTATTTGCATACAAAGCTATCTCATTTCGCCACTGTCTAGTTGTCAAACATGCATATTTTCCATGGGCAGCTGCAAGCTCCGATATACAAACACTGTTTGGTTATAATACCTTGACAATAATCAGGATATAACATAAATTGTTAAATGGAAGTTAGAAAATGTACAACATAAATCATTTCTAATTAAAAATTGCTGCTTTTCAAGTAACACTATGTGGAGTCCCAACCAGATGTGAGGTTTTAAATCAAATATCCAAACAACAATATACCACATTCGACCTATTAAGTGTACATGCTCTAATTAGTTTGCAACCCCTTTTTAATCAGCAGGATCCATAATTATTGTAATTTGACCAGTGTGGAACAACTGAAAAGTGTTGCCACATGGTGTTAAACAGTTGGTACCACTTTTCAGTTAGTCTACACTACCCGGTAGTTACTAAATGACACCACTAGTGTTAAACAGTTACCTTATTGCTTTAAAAAAAAATATTTAGTGTACGTTTATTAGAACAGACTCCTTGATATTTTCCATGGCCCAATTTTTGTCATGCGTATTGTACATTTATTAGGTTGAATACGGTAAGTCATTAAGAGAAAACATGTGGGCATTTCAGTTATACATTACCTGTAGCATAGTGCTAATTGCCCTACACTGTTCAATGAGCAAAGATCTTTCACATAAAACTAGGTGATACTGATAGTTCACTGTTTGACTTAACTAAGAAACACCCTTTGACAATATTAAGCAGTGGATCCAACCTGTGAACTGGACATCACTACAAGCTGAGGCAGAGGACCATGAAAAGCTTCACTAAGAGTTGTTTAATGGTCCCTGACAACTGTTGAAGTTGTGTGAAGAAATGTGACACCGACTCAAACTTATTAAAAATTCTCACATATATCATGCCCATAAATGTATACCATGCCCATAAATGCATGACCAACAAATTTCAAATGTTGCTTCCATATAACAATAAAAATGTAAAAAAAAACTAAATGTTGATGTCACCTTTCATATGCAAATGCCGAGCTCTTGCAATACATATATGAGTTGCTTCACAAACGTCTGTATGTTGTCGCAGTTATAACTGAAGATACAAATAACCAATAAATTATGGTGTGTGAGAGCATGTGTACACACAGCCACATATTTTGATTCAGAAAATGCTACCAGCAGACCTTGTTACTATTTTCCAAAAAAATTAATTTGACACACAGACTTAATAGTATTGATGCCTACCAACTGAGAATTAAGATTCCTTGACAGGATTAAGAACCCCACCGACAAATAGCATTTTGGTGAAATATTACATTTCTATTGAAAATATGTCCAGTGTAGAGCCTAATACATTGTGTTTCAAATATAAATGTACTATTGTTTACTGACCAAAGATTTGTTTTCAAATGTTTATTTTCACTATTATAAGAGGTTGATCATATACAGTGTAATTCCCCCTCCACAGTTCTCCTGCAGGTTGGATGACCAAAATGAACCTGGAGGAGAACAGGAGGAGAACCTCAGCTGGGGTCAGGCTGCCAAACAAATTGCAGACAGAGAGAAATGGAGATGTCTTGTTTCTGCCTTATGTGCCAGTAGGTATACAGAGGATTAAGTAAGTAAGTATATATAGCGATGCCTCAACATTTAGCATCCATTTGACAGTAGCCTTAACATAGGCTTTGAGCTTTGTATAGGCTATAGCCATGGCATAGCAGATGGCAGTTTTTGTAAATTGTTATTATTATATGGGAGTTTACACTTACACTTACAAATAATGAGCGTTTGTAAGGCTAGAGATAAGCCTTTTACAGTTTGCCCATATCTTAACCCAGTTTTTATCTATTCTGTTTTAAAAAATGTTAGTAGAGGGTGCAGATATAATATTGTTGGACAAGGAATTCCATACATCCACCACCCTTTGACTAAAAATTCGGCATCTGCATAGCTTCATACATTGTTGTTTGTTTAATTTTTTACTGTGGCCTCTGAGGTTATTTAGATTAATGTTAAAAACTGATCTGGGTTTATGTTCTCTTTCCCAGTTAACAACTTAAAAGTTTCAATTAAATCTCCTTGTAATCTCTTTTCTTCAAGTCTATAAAGATTTAGTTGTGTTAATCTTTCCTCATATGTAAATTCCTTTAATCCTATTACCAGTTTTGTTGCACTGCGTTGTACTTTCTCAAGCATTAACATATCTTTTGTATAATAAGGTGACCATGCCTGTATGCAATATTCTTGATATGGTCTAATATATGTATTATAAACAATGTCAAAGTGAATAAATGCTCTCTTTACAGAATGCAAAACCACCATAGCTTGTTGGGTTGCTGCAACAACTTGTTTCTCCCATGTCAAATTATTTGACACCGGTGTACTCGAATTTTGGATTGTCTTTGCCTATATGCATCCTTTTACATTTACTAGTGTTGAACAGTAGGCACCATCTATTATTCCACTCACTTAAGTTATCTAAATCAGCTTGTAAGATTTCACAGTCAGATTTGTTTTTTAATATTGTGAATATTTTGGTGTTGCCAGGAAAAAAAATTTCATTACTATTTACTGTCTCTGGTATATCATTTACATAAATTAAAAAGAGACTAGGTCCCAATACTGATCCTTGCAGAACACCACTAATGACATCAAACCATTCAGAATATTCACTTCTTACCATAAATCGCATTTTTCTATCTGATAGAAAATCAGCTATCCATTCTAAAACTTTACCTTGTATTCCACAGGCAGATAGTTTCTGGAACAACCTCTTTTTTGGGATTTTGTCAAATGCTTTTTGAAAATCCAGCAAAATAACATCAACACTATGTCCCTGATCCACATCTTCTAACAAATTTGTTAGGCAAGAACGACCTTTTGTAAAACCATGTTGGCCTGGGGTATTTAAATTGTTTTCTAATAAATGTTTTAACATTGCGTCGTTCACACAAGATTCCATCAGTTTACTGGCTAGACAAGTTAAACTCACTGGTCAGTAATTACCAGCCATAGCATATAGACCAGGATCCCTTCTTAAGTAAATGTAATTTTGTTATCAAGATTTTAAAAATAGTCGGCATGTAAGAAGTTTAGGTGGCCGTTAACTATCACCCAAAACTACATTACTTTATGTAACTTTCTACTGCTACTTATGCATAGCCATGGATGACACACTATCATTGTAATATTTTCATTGTCATTGACGCAATCAAAATCAAATAAAAATTAAAACACCAACCTTTCTGCAGTTTTGATCGTATCCACATCTTTCGTTGACAGATGGCTAGGATTTGTTATGCTTGACATGTTGTCCAGCTTGTGTGTTCTAGCAGTGTTTTCAACTTTTTAAGTGTGTCAACGTCTACGTTCTCAAAAAATGTAGCCTTTGTAGGTAGTTAGCATGTAGCCACGCAAATGTCGAGACAAGTTTCATCACCAAAACTACATATGAAGTAACATAGCCCCAGTTAACTAACCTCGACTGAATTGAATGTTCCAGATAAAAAATATGTGAGTACAGGAAAAGCCGTGTCAAGTTGTTCGTCTAATGAGCAACACATCAATTCATGATTAAAACGGTAATTCGGCTAAATCACTTCAAAGTCATCGCAAGTCGCCATGTTGTAAATTGCCTCGGTTGCTTAGTGCTGGCGAGCACCTGCCTTTTCATTGGCTACTCGAGATCCGAAGGGACCGTACCGTATTCCTCCTGCCACGAGCCCCGCGCATTGGCCTGTCAACATAATTGTGATCAAGTAGAAGGGGCCCCAAGTAGAATAAAATAATATCGCCATAACGTTTGTAACTTCGGTGTATATTAATAAAGAGGAAAATGTATACGAAGACGCGTAAAATATCACTAAACCTATGTTGGATCATCGATAAGGCTAAACAAATGGCTTCGAATTCCTTGTCCAGTTACTTGGGTAACAATCTTGTTTAATTTTTATACATTTTGTTAAGTCAGAGCTCTTCCAAACGGGTGTAACAATAATATTCTGTGCGTAACAGGTGCGTAACATGCATATTTAAATTAAATAATGTTACACTAGCTATAGGTCTATGCACCACGTATCCTTAGTTATATGCATTAGGCCTTAGGTTTAATTAGTTATAAATGGTGATACACAATATATTTGGTCATCCGGACATATACATTAAATACATCAAAGTGTACTAAGTTTAAGAAAACATTATTTTATACACTTCAGAACATTATTTTGTAGACTGGACGACCACATAATTACACATTTCAGTAAATAAATTTTCACGCACGCACGCACGCACGCACGCACGCACGCACGCACGCACGCACGCACGCACGCACGCACGCACGCACGCACGCACGCACGCACGCACATTTGACCGATTGGTAAACATATTTTCTTGGCGGCCACTCCCGATACATTTTTGTGTGTTTACAATTAACACAGGAGTCGTGTTGAAAAGACGAGTTTATTTATATTTGGGAATTAAAGGTAGGGGAGACCGGGGCTAGTCCGCCCCCTGGGACACTTTAATAGATCTGGAGACTGTATTTGTAGAGCCAGAGGATCATCAGTTTCAGCCTTAAATTGAACGCAAATATCTTGCCCACATTTGTGCTATCAACAAATGCCAAAACTGTTACAAGACAATATCCAAACTTGACTCATAGAAGACCTACCCAAGCATGGGAGGACTTGTCCCGACATGGGAAAGTCCGCCCAGGAGGCCGGGCAAGTTCGCCCCACACGTACATTAAACAGCAAATACACAAGAACAGTGCAATTCTGTTTTATTTTTATATAAAAAAAAGTAATGTTTCTGACAGACGTTCTGTTAGAAACTTAAAATCCTCACCAATTATGTTTTATCTATGAAATAAACCAAGCAAACAGAAAAGAACAAGGTTTGGCACTGCATTGGCTAGAAAATTGTAAAATCAAAATGTGGTTTCATCACTTTGTTTTACTAGAATATAACACTAAAATGGACAATTGGAAGTCTTTATAGGAGTGCGTATTAGTGGGTTTATGTTCACAAGTGATCCTGCATTTTATATTTTACAGGGGCGAACTTGCCCCGTGATACATAGACGGACGTGCCCCAACACAGATACATATTTGGTGAGGGCAACTAAATATCACTGACACTGGATAGATCAACAACGTAAGATCCAAACAATAGCTCTGATATAAGGGCTTTACTCAACACTCTGAATGTCTAACCAATGCCACTTATAAGTACTGAAATTTTATCGAAATAAAACTATACAAATTTACTTTCAGTCACCAAAATCAGTGTTCTATCTCACAACTTTTCAGCCAGCAACTCGTGGACACCAGTTTCCCGCTGCACGTAGTTTGATGATCATGTATCTTAGTCATGTGAGCGAAATGACTAAATTCTGCAAAGGCAGGGAATAAAAGCCGATTCGCGGACTTGCCCCGGGGGCGGACTAGCCCGGTCTTCCCTATGTTGATCTAGGACACAATGGGAATTAAACATTTTTAGAGACTCGCGTAATTTACGCTAGTTTTACCCAATTCGTCTCTTTATATTCTTCTTCCCGCCTTTCTCGTGATCTCCCAAAGGAATACCTTCGATGTAGATTTAGCCAAGCGACGTAAGAACAGCTAGAGGGTGTGCCTGAATGCCAGGAAGCGCAACTGGAACTATACTTGATAACTAATTTAGCAGGAGTTTTGACATATACTGCACAATGTCAATGTTGCTGAGTTTGTTTGATGTTTTAGGCGAGGTTCTTCCCGTTAACGCTCTTCAGCGGAACGTAGTATCTCGTACAGCTCTCTGTTTCTGCTGACTGAACGAGTTTCCAAATCCATGCTCTAAGCTCACCAATCTTTCATTGTGCTAATATCGCTCTTAGTCTTTAGTTTTGCTGGCGAACTAGTCACAGTGCAACCTTTTTCCTGTCCACAAGAACGCAGATCGTCTCATCAATGACCTTGGGTATTCCAAACATGTATGTTATGGCCTCAAAGTTGCATGTCTTGAAAATGTCCTGTTCCTGTTTGGCGTCCACCACATAATCACGTCTAAGCAATAGTCTATTTATATGGACTTCCAACAAGCTGATGGGTTCAATTAGACGTCCACTGCTAGACGCGTCAAGGTAATTGCCTTCTCTTTTTCGTGTCAATGACAAGATAAGATTTCTTAAGAATAACCAAGTGGTTTGTTTTATAACAGACTGCATCACATATAGCCATAGTCGGTAAATGAGTAACTTACAATTATAAATGACAGTGTCCTGCGTATTGCCATGAAGCTTAGTTTGTGTTGCTTACATATGTTGTAGACGGAGAGTAGCGTCTACAATTTCAGACATCATCATTATAAATAACGTCTCGACATAGACGCTGCTGACATGGTAATATCTCCAAGCAGGATGAGATTATCAGTATGTAGACGCGTGGTGACGATATTTCCGAGAACTTGGTAAATGTCTCTTTCCCGTCATCGGGAGTGTACGCGCAGGGCCTGGGAACAGGAGCTGTCCACTCTGTCATTTCCTCATGAGGGGCGGTCCGCAGGTGGATCTGTCATGTCATTGACGCCCTTAGCGAAACAAACCATAGCATTTTTTATAGAATATTCTACAGGATTTTTGTGAAGACAATTTAGAATTCAGAAAACATTCTATGGAATTTATTGAATTTTTTTTATAGAATATTCAATTGTTTCTGTGGAAACGAATCTATAGCACTTGTATAGAATATTCTATATTTGTTTTAGAATATTCTATAGGATTTTTTAATTCAGAACATGTTTTAAGGAATCTGTAGTATGCTATAGGTATATACATATGTATATGTATATGTATATGTATATATATATATATATATATATATATATATATATATATATATATATATATATATATATATATATATATATATATATATATATATATATATATATTCATAATATTCAATATTCAATTGTATAATTGTATAAAATTATATTCAAATCTATAGAAAATTGAAATAGACGTAAACAAATTCAATAGGATCTCTAGTATTCCATAGTTTTCTATACACAATTCTACAATATAATTCTATAGAATTTTTATAGAATTCTCTATATTTTACTAAGGACATTTCTGGTATGGCTCATGTTTTTGTTTGTCTTACAGCTTCGTAATGTCTCCCCGAAAGACACATTTATATTTCCACTTGCCTACTCGTAACGGCAAATCAGTTGCTGTAGGCGAACCGGTAAATTGCACCAAATTCTTATTAAACGACTTGGTATGCTGCCACCGGGCCCGGCCTCCTTGGGGACAGACAGGACGTAACACGGCTGTTGATGTCTTCGGATGTTCCAACCAATTTGTATGCGAATACGTTTCATACGGCAAAACAAAGCATCCCAAATAAGCATTTAATGTACAGTTTTGCCATGTCAGAAGGTGCAAGTGTCTACCACTGTTAAGTGTGTTAACTGTCCATTCGTAGAGATTGGCAATATCTATACCACAAAGATAATTATGGTTCCTTTTCGACAGCGGATGTTCTTATCTCGCGATTACCGTCAGCGTTTGTGAGTTATTTGTGCTGCTCAATTATACTTTATTTTAAAATATCACTTATAGACCCTATCTAGACAAACATTACCATTCGCAAAACAGCTACCACCGAACTATTTAAGATCGTTTTATGTTTTAGTAGTGACGTCAGAGTGAACTAAACTGAAATATCCATGAAGGAAAAGTCCAGATTCGGGTAGAACTGTTCGTAAAACTTGACTCGATGCAAGAGTGCAATGAGTGAGACGCGTACGTGGTCGACACGGAGACGCGTGGTCACCTCCAGCAGTGTGGTGCCTTGGGTGCAGTCTTGTTACGATCAAAGCTGCTATACGCTTACTGTGACGATCACCTCTTCAGCTAGAGAAGACGGCAAAACCCAGATAAGGTAGCGCCGTATACAATCGCCGATTTACAATACGCGGACACAGTTCTGTGCCACCAAGAATCCGAGAATCAAGGTCATGACGGTCTAATCCAACACCTACGCGGTGAATCATCGACAGATGACAACCACTTCACCTACATTCTTACATCATAGCAGCCTATTGACAGTTCTACGCCGAAAACCAAATAAGGAACTCGTCCACCGGCTTTGATCGAGTGGCTGCTCAACCAAGTGTCTGTAACAGTAACTATGTTAAGGTTATGACGATCTTTGATTCGTTCACGACTTTCACTAGTAATATCAAGGATATCAAATGCTAAAAACAAATTATTGCCAATGGCTTCCTTGTCCACTTGCCATCTCGACGTTTGCCTAGGATGGGAGTCTTGTTAAATTATTGAACAATGCAGAAATGAACTTTGCAATTTTAGCTCTGCATCTATTCAAGACAGTATGTGTAGGCATGCATAAATTGACGTACTCAAATATGCCTAATTCACTTATATATTATAAGCTATACGTTTTAGAAAGCCGCCCTCGAAGTTATCAATTCATTGTAGAAGCCCCTTTTAACCCTGGACTGCACATTGTTATTGTACATACAAACGTTTTAGCTCACCCCACATTGGAAGATGACGTTACAAACTGCAGGATAGTAAATTGTCACTTTTTAGCAGTAGGCCTATACACATTTAGAATACATGCACGCGTGCGTGCGTGCGTGCGTGCGTGCGTGCGTGCGTGCGTGCGTGCGTGCGTGCGTGCGTGCGTGCGTGCGTGCGTGCGTGCGTGCGTGCGTGCTTGTTTTCGTAAATGTCGGATAATTCTGAGTATTCAACGAAAATTTTAATTGTTAATAATGCAGTGAGTTATAATTGTATGACCGCTGGTCTCATCTTACGACATAATTGCTAAACAGGGAAAGAGGAGATGCAACTCGGGGGAGGGGGTGGGGTACTCCCTATACTGAGGTATACATGTATGTGCCGCGCAAATGCCCCTGTTTTTGGCCACTTTTCTCTCTCTGTCCGAAGAAAAAATGTAAATTTTCTTTCTTTGTGCCCCAATTAAACCTGACAATTATCTCTTTCATCGAAGAGGAAATTTCCCAATGAAAACGTTCCGCCCGGGCTTACCTTACACTTATAGATATTAGATAAATTGTTCAATAATTCTCTCTTGGTGACCATAAATCTCTCTCTCTCTCTCTCTCTCTCTCTCTCTCTCTCTCTCTCTCTCTCTCTCTCTCTCTCTCTCTCTCTCTCTCTCTCTCTCTCTCTCTCTCTCTCTCTCTCTCTCTCTCTCTCTCTCCTCTCTCTCTCTCTCTCTCTCTCTCTCTCTCTCTCTCTCTCTCTCTCTCTCTCTCTCTCTCTCTCTCTCTCTCTCTCTCTCTCTCTCTCTCTCTCTCTCTCTCTCTCCATGTGCTCCATGGGGCTTTGGCGGCACACCCCCACCGCGTTGGTATGGCAGTACCCCCCCCCCCGGGATGCAACTATGCCAACTAGAATCAGCGTCATAATCCGTCTTGATTCCTTTATGTTTTCTTGTGTTACATCAGCTGGCTCAAGGCACGTATCTTTGGCGAGCACGTCTGGGCTTTTTCGTTTTGTTGGCGTTGAGATGGAGTCATGCATGCCCAATTGGAAGCCTCTTCCACGCCCTGAAGCATGCACCCCACCCCGCCGCATGAACCAAGTTCGAGTAGGACTCATTCTGGTCGTTAGTACTCGTTACACACCCACGCACACGCCCACGCCCACGCACACGCACACACATCGGTATTTTAAAGCTGTAACAGGCCTACTATTTTGAAATATCGGCATCTTGTGACTTGCACAACATGTTTGCTCATATTTTGCAATCAATATCTCATATTAGTCACTCAGTTTTTTTCTAGAACTTTTAAGAAATTGAATGGGTATGAAAATATTGATACAACTACTTTTTTCACTCAAGAAAGATAGTACAACTAGAGGACATGTGAGGTAAGATTAGCAAAGGAACAGTGTAGATTGGATATCGGGAAGTACTCGTTCTCACGAGGACAATACATGAATGGAACAAATTGTCTACAGATTGTGTAACTGCTAGCAGCGTGAATATGTTTAAAAACAAAGTTGACACATATATCAGCTGGGCGGGTTACACGTAGATGAACAATTAAGAACTCTCGATAAGCCAGTGGCTTCCTTGTCCACAATCCATCTGGCAATCTTGCTAAATATTGTTAGATCTGTCATGCAAACCATTATTATATAGCCCTAGGCAAGTTAAATGTACCAGCAAAAGAATGAAAATAACTTGTCCACATAAACATTGTAATAATCAACATTCGAATAAACCTCATATAAAATAGTTGTCTCGGCTAAGGCCAGATGTTAAAAAGTTGACTTTGCTGCGCCTTTAGTTCGTGAGAACACGGACTTTTGTCCTTAATGAAATTACACCAACGCTATGCACATGCCGGGGCCACCCGCTTTGGCGTGACGTCACGCGTCGCCATTTTCAAGAGCCGAGGGGAGTTTGGTGCCGAACCGGGGAAGGGAAACATTTTAGGTAAATCTTTTATTGATATTCATTCCATTACCCAACAGTGCATATCATGAACTGCATGTTTCCTAGAATATGAGGCAGGTATACGAAAAAGAGGTGGAGAAAGATCGAAACACTTGTGATGTCGAACGAGAGGCCGGGATCCGGATTGACAGTCGGGGAGGTAGAGAGCTGTCAGCCGACGCTAACATTCGTATTTATCAGGTTGGGGGAGTGGCGCCGATCGCAGTTTGCATGTTCGATATTACCGTAGGTAGGTGATATCGAAGGTAGACCCCCCCATTACCCGTGGTATCTAGTAATGCTGACTACGAATACTGGTGCCCAAACTTCGTGAACACCCTGTGACTTGTCATGTCACTATCTTGACTGTGCCTGTGCTGTGGCTGTGTATTCACTATTGATTGTGAGTGATATTCGGACCGGTCCTCGGTATGTTACACTTACGTTATATGTTATAGTAGTCTTAGATACAGACACCCGTTCTTCTTCAACATGGCACTTTCAGGTGCATGGCATTCTAGGTTATTAGAGTGAGTCTGACTGATATGGACTATCTACTATGCCATTGTTCCTATACGGCATATCAATATTATCTGGATGAATTGGACCATGTCTCGAACATCCCTATGCTAGACAAACTATATATGATTTTAAGCCAGTTGATACTAAGATAATTCAGCCACCAAAACCGTGTTTTTTTAATATATTTTCGGATTAGTTAAATTTCAAGATAGAATTTTATGAACAGATAATGTTCATGCAGAAGTTGTAATATGGCTGAATGTTTTGCAGATCCATATATGTTGCATTTGTCTTTGAGTGAACAAGTCTAATAGGGAGAGAAGTACAATACTACAAAGTGCTTTGATCAATGTTAAGAACTAGGTTGTGCCATAATTGTTTCTTTTAAGACCATTTTTAAATATGATGTAAACGTTAAAAGTGTTATACATGCAGTGATGCACATTGGCCTCGGACATGGGACATAGACCGATTAAACTTGAAAACGTCCTATCAGTTTGGCCTTGATCAGGTAATTTGTCCGATAAAATTATCGTCATAGCGGTCATGTATCTTTTTTATCACTGCGGACATTGAGAACAGCTTTTACCGAACTCCGCAGTTTGTTTGCTAGTTCGGCTTCTCGCTATTCGGCTGCATCGGCAATTCACGCTAATGCGTTGTCTATCTCTGGCCCTGAAGTAGGCACTTCAACAATAATAGATGTTTTTTAAACGCAAAGTACTTTGGTTACTAAGCATTAGGGGCGATGTTTTACAAAAAAAAGTTTTATTCACTAGCTGCTAAGGGCGCTGCTAGCACTAAAACTGTCAAACAAAGGGTGCTCCATTAGTGCGATCACTGTCCACCAGGTGGTGTGCTCGAAATACTTCCGTTACTAGGCACTTTCAAGATGTTCTGGATTAAGTTCTTCCATTGATTTCGGTTATGCGATCTCAGCCATTCTAGATATTGATGGTTTCAAATACACTTGCTGACTTCCTACAGATCTTTGTTGAGGGCAGTGGGGAATGTTGTTCGTGGATGCCCTCGCCAGCCAGCAACATCAGTGGATGTGAAATATTGGTCTGTGGACAGCTGTGCAGGGGTTTCATGTGACATGCGAAGCACATGTCTAAACACACACACACACGCACTGAAACAATTATTAAAATATAATATTATGTACAAATAAAAAAGTTATGCCATTTTAATCATACATTTATTGAAAGAAAACACAAAAACAAGGATCTTTTGGCTGTATATGAGATACAAAAAAATTCTAATCTACCGTATTAAAATGGCAATAACTTTGGATCTAATAAAGATATAGTAATAAAATAAACACTTTTTTTATTCCTTTATATGTCTCCTTTCATCTAAATCAATTGCCAATGTTCTATCATGATATTTAATTGTTTGTTGAAGTGCCCACCTGAAAAGTGCAACCAAAATCAATGAGCATCTTTCATGGTAGAATGTCCTATTGTTTTTTGTGGAGTCAGGACATTGTGTCCTATTGGTTTCAGAGGTTCAGAACATTTTGTCCTATCACTTCTATTTTCAGTGTGCATCACTGTACATGAACTTTAAAAAATATTGTAAAGAAAAATTTTGAAAAATCATGAAACTGTGGCAGGAACACATTCTTGAAAATGTCTAGACTGTCGAGTGGTAAGGGACATTATGTAAACATGTCAGCCAGTTTTTAGGATTTCTAGAATTACCACCATAAGGTCAGGACAGTGCAGATGATATTTTGTTTTGCCATAATTCTGTGTTTCTGAGTTGTTTCCAGCATTCAGCAATGTTCCATTAACAGACTAGTCTTGTATGTTATGATTAATAGAATCAGGTGGTGTTATAAGGCCACATTTAAGTAGTCAGCCTTTTCAGAACATTATCTCCAAACCGACCTTTCTATGCTGGCACTAAGGGTAGTCATTGCCAGGCTTCATCCCCAGTTTACAAGATGAGGCGACATTAACTTGATTATCCCAGTCACGAGGGATACACAGTCCTCAATGTTGGGAGCCTTGTTTTTATACCTAACGTACCATGCCTGGTCCACCCGGGTCTTGAACCCAGAACTCTGGGATGTAAAGTGCATTTACTAACCACTACACTACTGTGCCTCGTGTGATTCCATGTCAGTTTTATGTAGGTATACCCTATACCAATAGGTACAGGTCGGGTGTACTTGGTTGAATAAATCAGACCAGTAACCCGCCTAGCCACAAGCAATGTTTCCCTGTGCAACTGCAAGCACTCCCTGGTTTCTGTCTAAATCATTCAGCTGTCTGCCGAGGGTCAACTCATTCTTGTGATAACATTCTTTACAAAATAAATATGCTAAATGAAATGTGTGTTCATTGTTTTTACTCAGAATGGATCGTTATGTTAGTGATGATGACAGAAGCCTGCAAAATCTGAATCATCTGATAATTATATAACAGATAATGTCACTGGAATGTTTACTGGGTAAGAGTTCAAACATTGGAATATGTTCATCTGTTTGATTAGGCAGCCACATAATTGTCAGTGTAACTATGTCGTCAGTCAGGGCTGGAATATGTGTGACCTTTGTTGATCTTGAAATGTATCTTGTATGTATTGTGTAAATGGTTCGCAGGTGTTGGCCAACTTAAATGGGAGTTGGTGTTGTGCTCTCCTAAGTTCATCTGATATCTTATCACCTTCTCTGGCTGAGGCTCACTCTTAACCTGTATCACTGTTGCCCTTGCTCACCCTGTTGAAATGTGTGACCCTTCTGGCAATCTCCCCAGGCCTTCTTTGGAGGGACTGGTTTGTTTGTGTTACTTCAAAGTCAGAATGCTTGGTGATATCAGTGGTACTGGATGATGTGACTGGTAGACGTGGCCTCATCTAGGCAGTTTCCTTGTCAATTCTAGGCAAGTAGATACTGTTACGGTAGGCAGAGTTAACATAATGTTAATTTCAATAATTGTAATTGTTTCGTAAATAAAATTCACATTGAAATGTTTATTAAATTCATTATTTTAGTAGTCTGCTAGTTATAAGAAATGAACGACAATATTTGGTATGGTTATTTATAATATTATAATTTTATTCTTTTTTAAAGCAGTGTCTGTTTTAGCTTTATGCATGAAAACTTTGCTTTATTTTGTATACATATAATTTATATATTTTGTGGGGCCAGTTCAAACTCACCTGAGTCGGTTAAAAATAGAACAGGGCTAGTTAAAAAAAAATATTGGCCAGTTAATTTTTTCCTGATTTCAGACACTGTGACAGTACAGCAATAAAAGTTAAACATGTACACGTATTTCATACATACCATTAAGAATGCTTTTTGTTTCTTACACTGTACTGAAACGTATCAAAACATCTTATGCCAGTAAAGTGGCATAATATCAAATTAACTGTATAGCCGAGTTTAACCAACTGGTGATATAACATAAGCAACTCTATGTAACTTGTCTTGATGTCGAATGACTTGTATCAGGGTGAGGTATGCTGGGATATTTGCCAGGAAAGCAGATTTCCAAGATGAGCTATATTTAGGCAGACGCACTGCATGAGTATGCTATCGGATTACAAGGATGCAAGGCTAGTGAGATAGGCAGGCAGCCTTGTGGAAGTCTGAGTGCCCAGAAGTGGCTGGGTTCAGTGCCAGTATCATTGGCTAATTTCTACATTTTAAGTTTTTTGGCTCTACTGAGTCCAAAAAAGCAAAACCCAGATAATTCCTTTGTTTTCTTCTTCATCCCTTCACTGGGGCGGTTGTAGGAATGCCATTTCCACAGAGGCATCGCCAAATAATACTAACATACTATTTTTAAATATAAAATAATTAAATTTAATTCACAGATATCTACTTATCATATGTGTATGTGTGTCCAGACAGCAAGATCTTTTTCACTCCTTGTCTCCATCATTTTTCTCTCCCAATCCTTGAGCTCTCCATACTTGTCTTTTCCAGTTCTCTCTTCACACAGTCTAGCTATTTTAATTTTGGTCTTATCTACAAATCCAAATTTGCCTCATCTTCAGATGATAGGATGTGGCAGTCTAAATTTACCAGAGCTCTGTCTACACCAAACGTGACACGTTTATAAATATCGTAAAGTCTGCACAATTAAAAATCGACAGGAAGTGTTGAAACAAATGAAGGAGTTGGCACAATCAAATTATGGAAATAAATACTGCGCACCAATTCGTTCTAAATGAATTTCTGTGCCTTTTCTCGGCAGAATCAATTCCGGAACTAGAATTGAAAAACTGCCGGGTGTGAGGGCACATGCATTGAGGGTGGTTTATGCAGGCAGACTGTGTTTGATGTAATTATTTCTGGTAATTGATGTCTCTCTGGTATGCCCATTATATTGTTTCCTGTTCACTTGATCACTACAGTGTCGCCAGCTGTCACAACATTTGCATACTGACTTTTTGCCATCTGCAATAGATTCTGATCCCCACTTGTGATAATGCTGACCAAATGTACTGTTGCCATGGTTACAATTGATGGTTTCCATGGCGTTGTGCCTGGCATCAGATCAGCTTGCAGCTTGGTTAGAATTAATTCCTGGTTGGTTTCATGCGTGGGTTATGGAGGATGTGGGCTCCGGCGTGACTTCTTTTCATATTTGAAATTACCATTGTATGAATTTCACGATGACCGTAAATGTATATGTAAAAAATCTGGTTTGGTTTAAAATTTACCGTTTTTCACCCACTGTCCTTTTTTTCTTTGAAATGTTGCTTTGTACACATGAATGTATACATGATCAAGCATTGATTTTTTTACTGATCCAGGTACTCGGTGAACCAGGTACTCAGGGGCTGTCATTGAAAAATTGCTTTGTTCAAATGCACACCATATATAATTTCTATTTGCCGTGTCATTCATTCATTCATTTACTTGCCCCTACTGGGTAGATGGTTTCCTCCCCGGAGGCTACAATTTTCTCATGGAGTTGTTGCTCTGTTAGGCCTATTCAAGTTTGCTGTCCTTTTCTCGCATCAGTATTGATTGATTTACTGATATGAAATTACTGTTACAGTGTTAGCATCCTAAAAGATAATATCACATGTATTAAAGTATACAGTGTCTGCAAATTGTATGTAGAATGTTGAGGTTAAATGTGGGTCACTAACGGTTTGTGCTCGGTGGAGGTCAGGCTTTATGTTGCTGAAGACTGTGTAATCTATAATAAGTTCATCTTTATAGCAGACAATAATGTACTGAGAAAATATGTACACAGCACAGACATGTGTGGTTGTTGTAGACTTATTATTTAAAAACCTAATTATGGAAAGATGACTATGAAAGGTGCCTGACAGTTCCTGTGCCTAATAAATTCTTTTGACACATTTATGCAGGAATGTTCCTGTGTATAAATGTGAAAGGTTACACGCTGCCACATTGTCATGCTGCAAAGAAACTGCTCATTCATTATGATGGATAATGTTTTAACAAAAAGTCTGCATGTGTGCAAGCATACATGTGTGTTTACCATGCAACTACAAGCACCAACTTTTCATTAGTAAAGGTAAAGGTAAAGTTACGTTCTTATATAGCACGGTATCTAGTCTTTGGGACTGTTCAAAGCACTTCACCCCCTGACAGACTTGTTCATTCTAACACCATTTCGACTTCTCTGGGAAGCATTCAGCTATGCTGCAATTACTACGCGAAGACTATTCGTTCCGATATCCATCTCTGTCTGTAGCCAGGTACTCTTTTATACAGCTGAGTGAACTGTGGCAACGTGGGATGAATGAAATTGCCAAAGCTTCGAAACGGCAGCAAGAAGATTCGAACCCTACCCCATCTAACATGCACTTTTTGAGTGGCTCCAGCTAAAGTTGAAAGCTTTGTTGTTTCTTTCAATTTCATCATTGCAGGATCTGTGGGTTGCAGCATTCAGCCCGCATGTACGGAGGATAGCATTACAGGAATACAATTTGCAGTCAATAGGCCTGTGACATGGGAGACATTGAAGTCCTAATGGGAATGTAAGAGCCTTTGTGACAGTCAAACACCAAGTGCCTCTGCATAATGGATGACTAGTTTCATAAGTGTCTGTGGAAAGGCAAAAGAGTTTCATGCCACCAGTCCTATTAGAAATAATGTCATTTGTACATGCAGTGGGGGACCAGGCTTGATTGAGTTGCCAAACACAGACTATCTGACCCGGTTGAATGTTGGAGCTAAATTATGATAGTCCCCGGCTCTGTCTTGTTTGCTGTTGTATTGAAAATGTTGATCATGTTGGGAATTGAATGATTGTACAATTTTCTTACACAACTGTGAAGTTAACACACTCTCAACATTTTGACAACTTTGGTTGTTTTTTGTTCAAGAACTGAATTGTGGGAGTTAGCTCTTCTGCACAACAGATGGCATGACAAGCAGGTTGTCCCACATGTGGCTGAGTCGAAGCCCCCACTTGTCTCGATTCATGATCAGTGTTCTTTTCATGGTCCACAGGTTTTATTTCATATTCTGCCAATACGTACGTGCATGATCTTTCAGTTTCTCCCCTGGATGCATCCTGAAGAAAGAAACTTCTTTCGGAAGAAACCCAACCCTGCTCTAGTTCTGTGATCTCCTTCCAAGTGAAGGTTGGGCGTCAGATCATACTTCTGCCTGGTATAGAAGTACTTATGTGACACTGTTTATCTTATTAGGAGATATGTATACATACTGTGCTCTGGAGGCACATTTTATACCAGCCAAGTTGACATCTGGTGATGATTATTGCACTGTCACATGTAAGGAGCACTGTCATGTTGCATTGCAGCCTGTGATTTGCCTGACCTGCTTTCAATGCATCCTTTGGTCTGGCATCTGCACCTGTTAACAGCTGTTTACACTGCCCTAATGTGTCCAACACTTGAGCTTTGGCTTCCTACTCTAGCCTTCTAAGAGGCATCCAGCCAAGTATCTGATAAATCGACTGCATAAATTTGGTACTTCTTCCACTGTTAACATTCTGGATTGAGTTCAATATCAATACTTAGTAATAGTATGTTTTCAGTGCGAATTCATGGGTTTGAACTTTTATGTATAAAATACACAAAATATTGGTCACCTGGTAGCTGTTCTTCTGCTGACAATGTTCTGGTTTCCTATCTCATCAGAAGTACAAATCCATGTCAGAATTGACCAATTTCAACAAGCTGGTACGAAGCAGAACTCTGCAATAGGTGTTTCCGTAAGTGTTACCTTCTTGCCATAAACGAATGGAACACAAATATAAATGCTAGCAACGAAAGTGTTAAAACAAAAATTTACAGATATCTTTGAAGGGTGTGCTGACAAATTGTTGGACTCATAATGTCCTATGTTGATGACCTTGTCCACTTACCACCTGGAGTTTGTTGTTTGGGATAGCAACCTTGTTAAATATTGTTAAATGATCAGCATCCGGGGAGCAGGCCCTTAACCAGAAAAAAAACATTTTTGTCAGTCTGGAACTTTCTAAAAAAAGTGTAAGCCACATAATTATTGGCCCAATTGTTTTTTTTTACTGGCAAGCCAATGCTGGTTGATATATTGAAAGCCATTATTGGTCCATTTTTTTGCACTGGTAGTCCAGTTTGGCCATTGTTGGCACAATCAAGTCTTGCTAGCTGTGCCGCGAGGTTGGCATTATTGCATGTGCAGTTGTAACAACTTTGCATGCATTTAAGCCTTAGTATTTAGCCTAGTTAAAAAATAATGAAACCTAAATATTGCATGATAATGAAAACTAAAAAATTATAATATCAAATGTACATAATAAATGAAGAGCCAAAACATGAACGTTCATTGAAAAGTAACTTGGAACTTTATTTTAAACATTGAAGTAGGTTGATGCTTGCAACAGCTTAAGCAGGCTGACATGTATGCAAATATGTCTAATATTAGACATGTCTGCATGCATGTTGGCCTACTTTATGTACATATATGATTACAATCACACTCAAATTCAAATGCTTGACACTAAAAGTAAAACAATACAACATATAAAAATAGAAGAAATGACACTCAATAATAAAATTAATATAATTGATTTTGAAAGTAATACATTGAAACATAAAAAAGTATTCTAAAAAAACAATTATCCAGATCCAGTGTTGCCTATTGGATATAAAACTATGAATTTACTAGACTGAGCACAGCCTAATCGTTTGTGGTTTGCGTGCCATTTGAGTTTTCGTTCAGCAACTGGGAAACTGCTGCTGATACTTGTACATGCCAATTGTGTCTACGATTTCGATGTCAGAGTCGACCTCGATCGTGCCACTGCAAAGAGTGCCAGTGGTGGGTGACAATACAGTAGCATCTCGGTTACTAGGGCATCAACATTGTGGATGTCCGCCACCATAACAAAGGATGTGGAAGGCACTGCTTCCTCGGACTGTTCAGGGACGGTCGCCGGAACACTGCTCTCGTTCAAGTTTGCCAAAAAGCATTGATTGTCATGAACTTTGACGTTAACATATCACATCTTTTTACTCGCTCTCTCTTGGCAAGTGCCATTTGAACTCGCCCCACGACATCCAGGTCACGGGATTGTTTCTTCCAATGAGAGCGCCGGTATAGAGATACTAGAAAGGCACATAGAAACATGTTTTCCAACCAATGATGCACCCGATTACAGTAAATGGAGATTGGCATTCCAAACACGGGCTGCAGTATCATTATTTTCCAACAATGTTCAGGTTAAAAATATAGTCTTATAGATCGTCTGTATGCACTATTCTGCCGCCGATAACATTCATGACTGTTTGTGCTAAGACTAAGTTTTAAAAATGTTTTTATAAAAAATATCATCTTGTAAAAAGAAAAACACTTCTTTTATTTTATGTTACCCATCTTCGTCATATATCTGCCTGTCTTCAAGATGGGCAGATGAGTCCCTGGCTAAGGGCCTGCTGAGGAGTACTAGTTGTCCACAGTTTACTGTGCTTGTTTGATCTTAGAAGGTAGCCCAGGAATGGACACTTGGCATAGTGACAACCTACCTGTTTGTGTAGCTCGGTAGTAGTGGGGGTCAAGCTGGGTCATGTCATTTATAAACTAATGATAAGTGACATACGTTAACTGTCTAGCCAACTGCAAACCAAGTAACACAGCATTTTGTTTCAAAGTGTATTAATTAGTTAATCCTATAGTAGACATAATCATTATCTGAGAATTATAACTGTGCAAAGTGCAGTTTTGGATAATGGCCAGGAAAATAGTAGTTTTTGTATGGGACAAACACACACTTTCAAGAGAACATACCAGGCACAATTATAACAAGTTTAAATCTAGAATATACATAGTTTCCCATACAAAAATCAAAAACCAAAACTGGACATAGGATATTCTGATACACAGGTAATGTTATATATTTAACTACTATTTTATATTAAAAAAGATAGACCTCTCACTCATAGTCCTATTTGACAATGAAATACATTCAGCTACTGACAGTAAATGACTCATAAACAAGAAATTAGTATCCCTATACAAAAATTTACACAAAACGGGTAGGTTATTTAACAATTATAATTCATATTAAGTGATACCTTTCTGCATTATCTAACTGTTGTACAGTGCAGACTTCACTCACATATTCATCTATCAATGTGTGGGTCCACTGTTGAACAATGGAGAGCATTTCTGCACCTTTTGTTACAGCATAAAGAACACCTGTCTACAATCTGAAGTGTTGTCAATGTACTTCACAAGATCCACCCAAGCATTGAAATATGATCTTGCCTTGCATTTCTGGGTCAGGAGTAGTCTTGTGACTAGTATAATGCTCACTGTCTGTTCGGGGTAAAGATCAACTTTCTCAGTCAATGGAGCAGCCCAGGGCACATCTAATGAAGGAATTGGCTGACTGCCATTAATATTTTGCCAGTGGCTGTCAACTATTTCCTTTCAATAGCATTTTAGCTTGTCAACAGCCGGTCCGTAGAAAGTACCATACGGCTATTGTCCTGCATGACTTATGCAAGCACGCACGGTAGGGAAAGGTAAACATTCTAAATACTATCATTACATACAAACCACATTAATTCCAATTTGATCTTTGATGTAGATACACTTATTTGATAATCTGTATTAGTGTATACATAAACAGATGCATACAGATGGCACATTTACACATTTATTCACCACAGTATAACCATGGGTTATAATAATTATCATAATTCAATCCCTTGGTACGAGACACTAACATAATTATGAATGCTTGGTATTTTTGTAATTTAAAAACAAACTAATGCTTATTATGATGGATAATTTATATTTTTATTCATCTTAATAGTTTGTGATGATTTCCATTTTCATCTGTTGGACAGTTTCAATACACAGCCTATACAGCCCTGTACTAGTAATTATTGGTTCTACTCTTAGTTGGTTTGTATTGTATAAAACGTGCCCTACTGAATGGTTTATATACATACGTACCTTTTTTATATTGTGTCGTGATAGTATTATGGTATAGTGATTATGGTACACAACCTTATTCCTTATTCTGAATATGGTTTGGTAATATTGCATTTTAGCACATTGATCATCGGAACTAAGACTCAGTAACACATATTCCTTACAATGAGACACAATGCTTTTCAATATAACTGTTTTAAAAAAAAAATTACAAATCGCAGCTGATGCTTTGTTCTTTGTGGCAGCTGACCTCATTATCTGCTTTGACATCGCCTACATCAGTCACAGGTGCTTTGTAAGCATGATATATCACACACAGTTGTTGATTGCACAGATATTTAATTAGCCAAGCCAAAGGCAGTGCACCATTCAGATTAGACAGGTTTAATGTCCATCACAAATATCAATGCCAATCATTTGGTGCTGCAGTAGCAATTAGAGAAATAGGCTGTTATGTCCAGGCCGAGTGGGGATAATCCAACACTTGACTCACATTTCTGATAATCATAAAAATTATGGTCATCACCCTCTTATTGATGGCAAGACCAGGAGGGCTGCACCTACCATTATGGTCATCACCCTCTTATTGATGGCAAGACCAGGAGGGCTGCACCTACCATTATGCTGCTTGTTTATATCTCATTCATTCACCAGCTGTATTGCATAGCAGGGATTTAATATGCAATGTAGCACATTATTGATAAATTGACCAGTGGTAGTTTTATATGTTGCATCTTTTGCTGACACATATATACACTTTGCTTGTGCTGTAAATGGCAGCAGACATGTTGATGTTTTCTTTTATTCCATCACCAGAATGTTGAGGTACTAGGAACCATCCATGCAGTTACCCATCCATGCAATAAGCAAATACATTTTGGCATTCAGGGCGATTGTAAATGACTATGCATATACATAATTTATAATGCCAGGGACTCGTTTGTGAAAGTTGGCATCAGTTTTGAAAAAGTTTTTTTGCTGTTAACTCTGGCACTCTGGCCCAGAAAATATGGCTCACCATTTATATATTTCTGTTTGAATGCAAACAAGTGAAGACAGAGGAAGAAGTAGCAGCCATAAGACAAGGCTCTATCCAGTCCATTAGTACCATGTAGCTGCTTGTGTCAGTTAGTGTTTGATGACATATGTTTGGAAGAGGCAGTGACCAGAAGACAAGGCTCCATGCAGTCCTGTAGTATCAGGTAGCTGCTTGTGTCAGTTAGTGTTTGATGACAGATGTTTGGAAGAGGCAGTGACCAGAAGACAAGGCTCCATGCAGTCCTGTAGTACCAGGTAGCTGCTTGTGTCAGTTAGTGTTTGATGACAGATGTTTGGAAGAGGCAGTGACCAGAAGACAAGGCTCCATGCAGTCCTGTAGTACCAGGTAGCTGCTTGTGTCAGTTAGTGTTTGATGACAGATGTTTGGAAGAGGCAGTGACCAGAAGACAAGGCTCCATGCAGTCCTGTAGTACCAGGTAGCTGCTTGTGTCAGTTAGTGTTTGATGACAGATGTTTGGAAGAAGCAGGCTTCTCTTTCTCTACCACCACATGTTAAATTATCAACTGGATAGATCATGCCGCAGTCTAGATAGATAGATGCCGCAGTCTGATACAGAGAATGGAATTACACAACATATTTAAGCGTTAGTCCTACAACAGAATTTGAACGTGGCAGTACCGATCAGCTTCTGAGCACTCTGCAAATATGTGATGGAGCAGTCATGTCCAGGGCTGTTCATGGAAATGGAGGCTGTAATGTAGCTGTGTGAATACTGCAAATAGATATGTTACTTTCGTGGCTTGTCAAATCAGTCAGTTGTGTTACATAATTTCCAGATGTGGCAGATCCAAAAAAACAAGAAGTCCGCTTGAAGTGTCAGCATGATTAATTGCGGGATCGAGTTGTCCTTCGTGATCTGCCATTGCCGTAGATCATGCAGCAATCAATATAAGTAATAAATGTGCTAGATTTTATATGCAATCAAAGCATCTGTGATGAATTGGTGATCTTGTTTGCAATCAGAGTTGAGCGGCTGCACCATGCACAAGAGAACACTGGACTGATGGTTGCAGCTATGACCCTCACGGTGACTCTTGCCATGAAGCAGGACATGATTTTGTGCAGTTTATTGGATACTGGTGCAAATGTTTCTCGGTCCAAAGTCAGCAAACTGCCGTATGGATGTGACCATTTTTGGTGTGTGTCATGTGCTCATGCTAGCTTAATCTTGTACTCAGAGTAGAGCGTAGGGCTGAAATTACACTTCTCCAACACACTGTTATTTGCTGCTTTCTTCAACGTTTTCCAGGTGGTTCCATACTTCGTCATTTCCTCACCTACTCTAACTATTGTTTGGTCTGCCTGGATTTCTTTTTCCTTGGGGATTCCATTCCAGGGCTATCTCATGTTTTCTTTCTGGAGGGTGTGTTCTTTCCAAGTCCATGTTGGTCTGTCCTCCTCAAGAGCTCTGTGTTTGTGACCTTATCTTGTCATTTAATTTTCAGAATGTATCTGAAGCATTATGTTTATGAATGTTTGGAATTTTTTGGTTGTTGTCTTTGTGTCTGTGCAAGGAGAAATAAAAGATCCCTCAAGTTGTGTAACCTGCCTTTGATGCTCCCTTGTGGTCACTTGTTAGAGTCCATCAACTGAACTCCCCCTGCTCGTGGCAGCAGCCCATTCAGAATTGCACTGTATAAATAAAACTGGAGGTCGCAGTCAAAATGATTGAGAGTGTATACATTCATAATAGTTTAATATCACTATGTTTGATCAAGTGTATTGGTCCTTGTGTGCCTCTAGTATTGAAGTGTACTTTCTATTCAAGTGCTTTGACAACCGGTTGTTATAATGGTAAGTAAAATAATAAATATTTTGATTTCATGCAGCCAAATGTAGTTTCGGTAGCTATGATAATATGGCAGAGAGTATGGTAGTGTCTGAGCATATCCATCAGTGCTCACTTGAGAAACCAACCATCCTTTCCCTAGCTTTTGGTTGGAAACTGCATTTGACAGTTTCTTCTTCCTTTCCAGCACTTGGCACGCTCTATTAACTGACTAGTCTGTATATTGCGGTTTCCAGAATTTCATGGTCTTTCAACTAGTCAGCTTTTTTGTGAACTGTATGCCAAGCCTACCTTTATATGCTGTCCCTGAAGGTGGTCACTACCAGGGTGCATGTCATCCTCAGTTGTTCTTTTATGTCCCCAAATAACGAGACTGACATTAACATGATCATCCAAGCCACTATGGACTTACAGCTGTAATCCCCAATGTTGAGAGCCAGGTTTTTACACCAAATGTGCCACGCCTTGTCTGGGTTTTGAACCCATTAACTACTATGTACTCTACTGCCACCTCCTTTTATAGCATGTGTGCCCTGAAGTGGCTGTTCGTGTGATGTAACATAATGGTCAGCTGTATATTTGAATGACAGTACTTGAAGTCACTGCATGACCTCCTGTATTTACTGTTTGAAAGAAAGAATTTTCCCTCTGTTGCCCAATAAATAACTGTGGGCAAATTACCTCTGACCCAGCTAGCAGTGAATGACTGATCCACCTTATCTGATTGGGTTGTGTATGTCCGTTGTAGGTGGTAGATAGCAGCAGTTCGACTGGACTGGCAGGACCGAGGGCACCACACACACAGATCTAGGTGAGTCCTCATTCCTACTGTCAGTTGACAAATTCCACAAAAATGCTGGACATTTGCTTTCCATGGCAGGATGGCAGACATCTGGTCACTGTTAATGCAATAGCAAAAAAATTCTGTCGACCTTGAAATTTGATTTTTTCTCTCTCCCGGAATTGAACTTTCTGTTTATAAAAGGTTCTGCCATGTTGGCCCAAAGCCAAATGTAATCACACAATGCGATTTATACAACCGTTTTCTGGCACAAATGGTGGAAATGCCCAGACCACGGTAAAAATCAATCATTAGTTTTTGGAGTGCTCTAGGCCAGTTGGAAAAAAATTATAGTATTGCAAAACATACATTAATTCCACGAAAATGTGGGACATTTGCTTTCTATCGCGTTATGTGGGACATCTGGTCAAAATGAGGGACTGTCCTGCAGAATGCTGGACTTATGACATTGATATGCCCCAGGTGCTACAATATGGCTGCATAGTTTGAGCTCCAAAACATCGACACATGGCTACTTTTGGTAAATGATACTTGCACTCGGGAACATCACTAGAACTAACACTGACAAGACAAGCAACATCAAAGAGGTGGCATTCAGTCCTGACACTTCTAATTATTGTAGCCCATGATTATAATTATTGCTTGTAGGGTACTTATTTACAGAAATACAATTTTAGAGCTAAAAAGCCCCTGTTCAGAGATATCGTCAGTTGTTTTAAAACATGGAGACATGACCCTTGTGTGACCCTCACTTCAGTTAAGCTGCCGATCAGTGTGCACAGTTTTCGGGTTGAAATATGGCTAGATGTTGTAGCTACTTTATACATTTTTATGTAGTTTTATACAAGTAGAAACAGTAAAAAAATTCTTAAAACTCCTTAGAAGTAATTATTATCTTGAGAGATTTCATGCATGGGTAAAGGGAAAGGTCTAATCTTACAAACCTGACAACACAGTAAAAATGTTTATATGAAATGGTGAGCAGTGTTTTACCATTAGGCTAGGTTTCAATGGCTCTTTGTCGGTCAGGATATTGTCAGTTCTCTGATAGTCACTTCCTTCTCATTACTGAGTACACCAATGTGGTATATCCATTGTTCACTACTCATGTCTTTCACGTCCTTAACATTGTAAAACAAAAATCTTTTTATAACAATGATCTTGATTACAAAAGGACCTCACATCAAGACAAAAATACCACCCACATTTTTTGCAGTAGCAGTGTTTCATTTTGGCACCATCATATCAGAGTTTGTTCCACCCTAAAGCATGTTGAAGAGATCAGATAATCTTTTATCAGTATAACATACAGCTATAACGTTTCAACCTTTTTTATTTGAAAAAAGTGCAGTACGCATTTTCAGACATGGTTTTGTATGTTTAAACTTGGCAAATAACTTTGAAAGAAGTAGCATTAAAATATGTTTATTTTATAATTTTTTGGCTTTTGGGGCAACAAAATTAAATGTAAAAATGGTTGTCTTTCTATTTTCATGCACATCTAGCTTGTTTGAGAAGAGTACTGTGTCATTACATTTTTCATGCCAAACAGTGACAGTTAATTTAGTAACACAACATTCAAATGAGCTAGATATGTGCATGCGAAATTGGAAAACAATTGCTAAGTGTAGACACAAAAAGTAAATTTAACATAGGAGTTGTAAGGAAGACTGAAAATCGTCCCTTGTAGGCATGTAACTGTTTAGATACAGGCGAGATGTAACTACCTTTGTCATTGCAAAGTAACTAAAATTGTGCCTTTTATAACTGACAATGTATAATGTAGTTTAGCATTACGCTATTCTACAGGTAACAGTTTATAATTATTCATCATGCCCAAGTTGTGTGTCTGTGATCCTGCAATATCTAACTCGTTCATGCCTTGTAGACCGATGGCTATTATTAGTGGTTACATACTAGTGCCAGAAGTATTCATTTCTGTGAACATCATTGGCACATTAAGGTTTCAGTTTATACAAACAAATACTGAGTAATGAGCTGAACTAATCCTACCCATGTAGTGACTGGCCTACCTCTACCCCTATGTTTAGACAGGTTGCCAGTGGTTACTGTATCAGTGTTTCAAGAACGATAACTGTGCCAGACGTTGAGCAGTCACACTCGTGTGAATCATTGCACCTAGAACATGGTGAAGTCGACTGTTACCAATATAACTGAGTTGCAGCGAGATTGCACATCAGTTTTCATGTCTGTAATGCCATGTCAAGGATAACTTCCTGCAGTGGAAAGCTGCTGTCAATGCTTGCAGATATCCACACTGTGTAAGTTAGAATGCTACAGGCCTAGCAACAGTCAGGCATGTAAGTTATATGTTTATACATACCACTGCTTTTCGTATGTTTATTTTTAATACTGTTGTTGCTAGAAATATACATTAGGCTAACATTTCAGGACATACATGGCTACAACCTGTAAGAAACTCCAAAGTCCACCATATATGTTAAGTTTTAGAAATGCAAATGCAGGAGATTTATGCATAAATCGGAGGGTCTTGGGGTCTCAGAGAAGTGTATGTAAATCAGAGGGTCTCATTGTATAAGAGAATTGTGCGTCAATTTGAGTATTTCACATCCTCTGCCACGCATAAAAATTACACTAGATAAGCTTTAGTTCCCAATACATTGCACATATACTATTAAATGGTACACTGACATGCTAATATAGATATTGTGGCAGCCGAACATTTACTTGTGGACTAGTAATTATAAAAACTAAGATGTTTTTCTACTGAGATGGACTACTAATAATTTGTCCTACTTCTGAAATATATTACCGTCCTAACCTGACTGGCAGTAGCCTTCATATTTTATTACACACACAACTAGTGTAATATTTAGTGGCAGAGCTAGAACTGAAGCATTTTCGGTTCTTCAAAGTTTGTGATCCTAGATGATGAAGGCATTTGAGACCCTAGGTGATGGTGGCTTTTTATGTGACACCTATTTTTAGAATGAGTTTTTTCGTACATTATGTGCTCCGATTATGACAATTGGCAAACATATATATGAATTAAATAGAACTTATATAAAGTGGAGATGTATTGATTTGGTATTGTATATTGGTGAGCGAAAATGGGGGATTGTTCATTTAACGCATATTTTAGACAATGCAACATGCAAGGCACAAGGATACTGTTTAGCCAAGCCTCCATTGTCCAGGCTGCACAAAACTTAATTGAAATATCCCCTGCTGTTGCCGTTGGCTTGAGTTGAGGAGGGATTGATGATCTTTTTTGTTTCATTAGAAATCCGAGAGATTTGTTCTCCCATGTGGGAGACCGGGAGATGTGATAGATTTCCAGGAGTCTCCTGGCGATTCCAGAAAACTTAACATGAATGCTCCACATATGTCGATAGTTTACTGTGCTTGGGATTTCAAGGAATCCGCATTTGCACCAGAAAATCAAAAGGTCATAAGCAGCACAATCTGTTTTGAGACTACAGTATAGAAAAAAAGAGTTCATGTTGGTGGGATATATATAATCTTTGTAAGGCTGAATAAGATTCTGTATTCAATCTTGGTTAAGACCTATTTATTTGTTTTCTTCAGTACGCCTGTTGACGTTTGTTATTTGTAACTGTATCAAAAGAAAAACTCGTTACGAGATTCTTACTTTATTCTTGATGGATGACAAGTTACTTAATTGCTGATTTAATATTGCTGCATCAATGTAAATCACTGTGCATCTGGCTATATCCACCGCTAAGACAGAACACACATGACTTGATCAGCTAAGGCCTGGCTAGTCTAGGTAAATAAGTCAACACCTGGTTATATCAGCCTGTGCCAAGTTAAATCAGCCTGTGCCAGACAAATCACCATGTGCCACACTAAATCACCATGTTGGCTTAAATCAGCCTGTGTTGGGCTAAATCAGCCTATACATGAAATAATACATAAGTCAATTAGATGTTTGGGTACATCAGTCTGTACCTGTTTAAAACTGGTATCTGGCTAAATTAGCTTGTGTCTAACTTTTCTGCTAGATCAGCCTGTGTCTAACTATATTAGCATGCCTGCTAGATCAGCCTGTGTCTAACTGAATCAGCATGTCTTCCTAGATCAGCCTGTGTCTAACTAAATCATCGCATCTAGCTACATCAGCCTGTTTCTAACTGAATCAGCATGTCTTCCTAGATCAGCCTGTGTCTAACTAAATCAGCACATCTTGCTAGATCAGCCTGTGTCTAACTAAATCAGCATGTCTTCCTAGATCAGCCTGTTTCTAACTATATCAGCATGTCTAGCTACATCAACATGTGCATGGCAAAGTCGGCGTTTGTGACGCTAAATCAGCAGTGTCTAGCTAGATCAGTCAGGTGTTGTCGTGACTGCTGCTTCAATGCGTTCCGGGCTGTACTTCGTGTCAAGATGAAATGTCAGTGATTCGCGGCAGGATAGTCACATTGATCTTGTTAACAGTGGCCTGGATGCCGGTCTGTCCCCCTTGAATGATTGTACCGACGGCCACACAAAATTACCATCAGCACTTTTTCAGTGATTATGCATTTCAAGCGGTCAATGTGCTGCATGCGATAGTGGTTCCAGGAAGGCGATCAGAGGCCGGCTATTGATCGTGCCGCATGCAAGCCCCTGTTGTTTGGTGATATTTTCTGGTACATTATTCTATGTTTATGCATGATATGCATTCACTGCATGCCTGTTTAGAAGGTCAAAAGAGTGGGAAGCCAGGGGTGGTCATGAGGTGGCCCCACCTTGACCACATAGGGGTGTGCTCAGTGTTCCCTTCTGGAGGTATTGGTAAAACTTTACTGCTAAAATATGGGTTTGAATGAGATAAATTGTTAGAGATTTTACTGGTCAAACAAGAATGCTGGTCAGCTTCACAAACAGCTTGTGATGAACTAATATGCATGTCACAATAGTCTTGGATAATAGTTCCCAGAAAACTGGCAGAGTAATAGGGTTAATGGTCATTGGTTGCCATGGTCTGCCACTATGGATGTAAGTTTACTGTAATTGCATTGCCTAAGTGTGTGCATGGACCGTTTATTCTGTGCAAGACCTCAAGGCTGTTGCTTTCTACAGAAGTGTGCGTGGACAGTCTGTATCAAGACAACAGCCTTGAGATCTCAAGTGTCGAATTACTTGAGACTTGAGTTCTCAAGGCAGTTGTCTTCTACTGCACTACACCTGTGCATGAACAATCTATAATGCTGGCACCGTGAAAGTGTAACTCTGCAATAGTTTTCTTCTCATTCATTACTACAAATAAAGGTGTATATTGTAATGCAGTGAAGCATCTACCACAAATAGTAATTTGGTGGAGCCGTATGCATGCAGTCACTTCACTTGCCACTCCTGGATGGTGCTTTTATCTCATTTTGATTGAGAAGTGGTTACGTGTATTGTCACAGTTTGTCATTTGCTCCAAAATGCCACCATTCAGATGCAAGCCTGTTATCCAGTAATCATCATCATTGTTGTCATAATCAGGTTGGCTGTCAAGTGTCGTTAGTGTTTTGGTCTATTAGCTGTCTTTGTTGATTTGCCAGTGCACTGCACAGGTACATTTGTAGTAAAATCTGTCACACGCTGGTGAAAATTGTCATTAAGTGTGCTTGTCATGCCATCTGGCGAGCAGAAGAAAAACTAAGTTATCCTACAATTCAGTTCCTGAAAAAGGCTACCAAAGGTAGCTGAAACATTGAGTGAGTAAACTTGAATGGTTGTGGTTTAATAGAAAATATGGACTAAATGGTGTAATATATTGCTCAGAGGTATGACTGGATTTGCTTAGCTTTGAAGTGTTCATGCTGGACTCAGTGTGAGTAAGCACTGACTGTCTCATCTAAAACTTACTCACTTTGAAGTGTTCATGCTGGACTCAGTGTGAGTAAGCACTGACTGTCTCATCTAAAACTTACTCACCCACCCAACCATAGTGAATCAATTGGGAGGAGGAAACTAAAGGAGGAAGGTTGATCCCTGTAAGAAGTTGGTCACTTCCAGCCATCAGTACTAACATAAGTCAGGAAGTGTGTTGCTGTTGGGATTTATCCAGGATAAGTCAGCTGAGGGTAAGTGATAGTCAAAGATATCTTATAAAATGGCTTTGGTACTTCAGTAAGGGAAACCAGGTGGGACTTGGGTAAGGGAAACCAGATGGCTCAGGTAGCACAACACTGGGGAGCGCAAGGGGGCTATGTTGTAGAACCCTGGTACAGGGGGTTTGGGTTAAGGAAGCCAGGCTGGGATATTAGGTATAGAAAACGTGATGGGATTTAGGTAATAGAAAGCAGTTAGGGACATTGTTATAAATAATTCCTTTTACTATTTTGATGTATCATGATAGGTTAATAATTATATATATTTAGAGCAGGTAAGAGCCCATATCATACCCAGGCATTCTTAGAGTTTGTGACAATTGACATGTACTACAGTTGTGAGTAAACTCCAGCCATAAAGATGAAGGTGAATATTTACCTGTGTGTAGTAGTCACTTGTGTGAATTATGCACTCAGCTGCATATCGGATAAATGTGGTTAATTATTTGTATAACAATATGAAATGTGCAGGAATGCTTGAGAAATTAATGTTGTTAAGCTAGACCCATGCTGTGGGCCTGAGATGGAATATTGTTGGTCCAGGCTGATTTCCAGTAGGTAGAATATATTCAGTATATAATGATAACCATCTACTGTATACATGACTTCCTGATTCTGAACAGAGGATATAGGTTGATCAGACATCATAAAGCAGAGTTTTAAGTTTCTACCACCCCCTCCAACATTCATTGCTCAGAACATGCTACACTTTTCCCCATGGCAAACACCATTTCATTTATTGAAGCATCCAGCCATGCTGCCGTTGCTGTGTGAAAGCTGTTCATTCTTATAATCCCATTACTCTCTATTGCTGGGTATTCCATATTCATTTATACAGCTGATTGAACTGAGGCAAAATGGGGTGAAACGGATTTCCCAAGTTTCGAAATGGCAGCAGGTGGACACTAACCCTGGTCCTCTCAGTTGACAGTCCAACGCTCAAACCACTGCGCCACTGCGAGCTACATCATACATAAGTGTAACATATATTTTGACATTAAAATTTTTGAAAATTGCATTTTGATGGGAAAAGGGAAAGGTTCATTGTCAATCTGAGTCATTTCATCAAGCGGTATGTAATGGTGACTGGACTGAGTCTTATGTACGCTGTATCATGCAGTGTAAATGTTCGTTGACTGCTCGAACCTACTGCCTAATGTTAAACTACATGCACGCCACACTAGTGACTCATAGAGAGATGCAGATCGCAGCTTCAGCTGGAGACTGGCTTTGGTACACACTGCACCTTGGGACTGTTGGAAGTGGATCGCCGCCTGATATTTACTGACGTGTGGCCACATTGATGGCATGCAACGACTGACACTGCAACTGCCCTGGGTGTGATTCCAGTAGTTTATGGTGATGGCGATGGCAGCTCCATCTTGTAGCCTGCAGAATAATGGCTGGATGTTTTGTGTGCGTGTGCATGTGTGTGTTTGTGTGTTTGCGTGTGTGTGCATGTATGGGTTTGTTGTGTATGCCAGTGTTGGGTGCTGCAAGTACTCTTTTTCCATAGGCAATTACTCATGCATTTGTACAGCATGAAGGGCATTTTAACTGTAACAGTAGAATACACTAAAGTTAATTAGTAAATGGCATGTTCTGGTAGTGCATTAGTAATGAAAAGTACATCATAATGCACCATTGGAAATATTCGTAAGCATCCATGAATACACGTGCACCATGATTCATACATGTAACAGCAATCCAATTCCAGTTGTGTTTAACCTAACCTTACCGTTCAGTTGCTATGGCAATGATGCCACGTAAGTGATTCGCTCTGACGGCAGTATATGGATTTGATGCAGGAAGACTGTAGGAAATTATCTGCTGAATTGTACACTCTGTATAATGTGTTTGGTGCGATTAATCATGGCTATGGGTTCATCTGGCGACACACTGATGTGACCCGTCTCACACTTGCCAATAGTATGCTTCTCAAGACTAGATGCTCACCTTTCGCTTCCTAGAAAGGTGAGAATCCAGGCCGCCAAAAACGCACCTTTCTGAGGCTATTTGGAACCTTTTTGAAATGCAATAAACACACACAATGAATAGATTTGGTGCTATATAAGTGAACTATTTATTATATGAAAGTCTATGTTGTGTCTAACAATCTATTGTACTGTAGCCAGTACAAGCAAAACAACAGTGGATACTAACGCTACAGTAGTGCATGCAGTGCCAGTGCCTGAATAGCACCAATTTGTTTTCATTGCTTGGAATTGACAGGTGGTTAAACAATGTTGCCAGTGTAGTTGGCAAGTCACCGCAGGCAGGGACAGTTTTTGCACAGCATGATATATTGTAAACTTGAAAAGTACATACATATGTATGTGCTTGCGTGCGTGCGTGCGTGCGTGCGTGCGTGCGTGCGTGCGTGCCTGCCTGCGTGCCTGCCTGCCTGCTTGCCTACCTGCTTGCCTACCTACATGTAGTGAGATGTGTGGTTTTTAACTTTGATTGATGATCGAAGTAGCTTCATAAAAACCACTTGGAGCCAGCCCAGGAATAAAACAGCTTGTGATATATTGTGTTGTGCGCCAGGAAGACTGAAGCAGAAGTATCGGGTACTAAGAATGACAAGTGATGGAACAAAATTTAGATAGCTTGTTGCATTGACATCAGCATGTGATCCCACGAGGAAAATTGTCAAGTGTGCGGTGAAATTTTTTTAGATATATACATAAACCTCTGCACAGGTGCCTGTTATGTGATCAGAAAGAAATATACATACAACCATTTGTATAAAACATTAACCTAATGGGTTATTTATAATTTTCGTAAAGAATGCATCTGTGTTTCTTTTCTGACTTTAATTATCCTTGCATCACGAGTAGTTTGTGTTTACGTCAACCTGTGATGGATAATTAGGACAATATTAGTATTTTACATCACAAACCAGCAGCTGCTGCTGGAACTTAGAACAATACAATTAGATTTTACTTTGACATAAAATAAAATATAAAATAAAATATTGTGGTGGCAAACGACAAGATAGTTCATGCAATTGTGATTGGTAAAACTGAAGCAAGATATAATTGCCAAATCACGTAATTTTTTTTTTTCGACACATTGGTTGACACACAACTAGGACAAAGTTCAAATCCATGTCTGGTTCACGGGGATGAGTTTTATTGAATCAGGCACAACCGAACATTTCTTTAGATTGCCAATATTTTGCCATGTCGCTCGAACAGTGATAAAAGGGAGACAAATGTGTTTGTCGGTAAATAAAAAAACATAAAGCCATCCAGGAAAATTCGCTGGAAGGAATACAACATCATGTGGGTCCGGCTTGGAAGAGTGATGCACCATAGGTTGTTTCTTTGCCTGGCTCATATGTCAGTTCATATTATCTTGTCAGCTTTTCTGCTCCGCAGCCATGAGAAACTAAATTTGTAAATTAGACGCATTCGAAACGTTGTTGCTCAAGGATTGATCGACAACGACTTGGGGCAACACAATGTGGAAATGAAGCCTCTGTGCCATGCAGATTAGGTTTTCTCAAATAATACTGTGTGAACGGAATTGACAATGGAAAGAGCGCAGGAATAATGTATACTCCTCAGGAAGACAGGTGGCTGGCTTCCATTGGTGATTTCCTCATCGAATTGTGTGTAACTGATAGCAGCGATGTGATGAAAGGAGGCAATGGCATCAGAGTGATTGTGTCACTTCAGGGTTTGGTCAGCTGGGGTTGGCAGGTCTACAGCAGAGAGTTGTTAAAGTCTCGTCTTGGACATTGGTGAACTAAGGGAAGGGATGTGAGCTGGAAAAGGTGGGATTGGCAGGTCTACTGCAAAGAGGCATTAAAGTCTCGTCTTGGACATTGGTGGGCTAAGGGAAGAGCTGAGAAAGGTGGGGTTGGCAGGTCTACAGCAGAGAGAGGCATTAAAGTCTTGTCTTGGACATTGGTGGACTAAGGGAAGAGATGTGGGCTGAGAAATGTGGGGTTGGCATGTCTACAGCAGAGAAGCGTTAAAGTCCTTATCTTGGACTTAGGGAAGGAATATGGGGCGAGAAAGATGAGGGAATGTGACATACACAGGGTGGAACAGGGTGGGAATGGGTTTGGGTTCTGATGGTATTGCATACCAGGAGGTTCAAGACAATACACATTGGGTGGGGCATGCCTCTAGATGGTGGGCTGGCAGGCTAGGTGGCAGGTTTAGCAGCATGCAGATTCACAGTAGGAAACACAGAATGGATGTCGGTTTGACTAGATGTTTTTCCAGTGGAGTGAGACTACAAACTCTGTGTTTACTTGATTCATAACATTTAGCTCCACTGCCATGTTTTGTCTTGGCTGCATAGTCCACCACCCCTAACAATTCCCTTGTATTTAGACAGCATATGCAGATGACATCACAATGATTTACTACATTGCTCTACATTGTGTACATGCTGACTGTCATGCATTGTACATTGTGGTGACTGGGCCAAGGCCTGTAGTGTCAGCCTGGGTGTTGTAAACATTGTTGTAGTGATCTATGTTCACAACCGTGGAGTACCTGTGTATATGTCCAACTGCAACTTGACCCTTGTGGCCATCCTCTGTGATTTAGCATTGCTTCGTGGGTGAGCAGCACAAGTAAATCTTACCCACTGTCCAACACAATGGCCCAGGCATGTGTAGGTGTAGCTGTGTTCATGCCAATTGAGCCTGCTAGCCGATGTGCTCATTTTTATGAAGTGCACCTCATTGACCCTTACTAAGACAGAGATATAGTAATAGTTTATTCATACGCCAAGCAGTTTGCAAAACGATGGTTTGTTTACACATTGGTACAGTAGGTAAACTTGTACTTAATATTCAGGTCAATTGTTCGGAATGAATTAAAAATTCAGTACCCTGTTTATTCTAGTCATATAATACTATACACCATTGTTGCTCTTCTTTCTGTGCCATTAATCTGCAGTGGGGAAATCTGGCTCAAGCTGGAACAATTAATCTGGAAGTGATCATTATTTTATTCCCATTCATGATATCATGATGACATTGCTGGTTGTCATTCAGGCAGTGGCTTCATGAGCAGGTCGTAGACAGTGGATTGTCTCTGGTCTCACTGCCTTGTAGGGTTTCTGCATGCATCTATATCCTCATGTTACCAACTCCATCAGTTCATTTGTCAGCACATCATGATTTCTTCTGCAATATTTCCTCAAAACTGAGTATAGATTTCACTGTTGCATTGAACCATGGGCAGTATTCAGTGTATAGTTTACCATAATCGGTTAGGAAGCAGGAAGAGATTAACATCCAGGAACGGCCAAGCTAGTGTAATTTTATGTTTGATGTGTGCCAAGATTATAGTCTTTTCAAGAGATATTAGCATGTGGTACAGGGTGTGTATAGGTGAACTTGTTCCAGAGCAAGGACGTCATTTGTACTCTCCAGTGGATTTGTATATTAAATGTGTTATTGTTACAGAAAGTTGTCCTTAAGACATATAAGTGAAATTATTTCCAGTGTTTAGTCAAATTGTCCTAGGAAGAAACAAGACAGGTAACTGTCTCGAACCAAACACACTGTACCTAAGGGGTTGTGGTTGTTCCATTTATTTTATAAGAGTTTCTGTACACTTGATGATAGGATCACATCATAAGTTACCCACACACCATGGTACACTGTAGTAAGACAGGTAATATGTCCTAAAGACACATTATAAAATTATTTATGTATGAATGAATGCTTTACGGTTACTGCATTCCAACAGTGTGGCTTCTATAGCTGGAAGCTATACCAATAGGCTTTGCCTACCAGTCTATATTTACTGCATCAAAGGGCAACATTTTGATGAGCATGTTTTCCACACAAAGCCGTGTGGGTTCTTCCCAAGATACACGTCGAACACAATTTAAAATATTTCCCTGACATCTGACACGGTCCTCAGTTATTTTGTTTTTGCTAACATTAATTTTGTTACAAATCACGACTTGGAAAAACGGTTGCACAGCTGCCAAACGGAGGTGTCGGTTCACTCATCCAAAATAGGCTCTTTGCCTTGCTGGGCTGCATTCATATCCGCTTTCCCAGAAGAGTGCATATTTTATTGGCCGTTATTGCTTCTTGGCGTAGATGGCTGCCATCACTTCCAGTTTATTGCATAGGCCAGACACCAAGTGTTATTTGTGTACTCGTTTCAGGCACCTGTTTTACATGCGTGAAAGCTGTCCATGTGGCACATCTTGCTCCTTCCCCATCCAACACTGCCTTTTATTTGTTCACAGAAATGTTTCGATGGTTTAAAGCAAACAGGATGGTAAAATATTCTCTTTAGCTATGAACACTATTTTGATTTTGTTTTAATTTTTTATCTGAAAACGTATTTCTTCTAGCAGGGTATTTGTAGTTTGTGTCCGTCGTGAAATTGGGGTGTCTAACCCTTGTTCGAATAAGAGGGTGTCATGGTAAATTAATTATTTTCATTTCATGTTGTGAACGGTCACATTTGGCATAGGTTAACCAAGTGCAACAAATTACATTATCAACATTCTCAAGTATAATTCCTGAAAGCCATGAAAAGTGTTATTATGTTTGTGAGAGAAAGTGTAGCACTTAAACATTATCATCAGGATATATTGACAGACAATATTGACAAAACACCCTTTCATGTGGCATACCTCAATGGTTAGGTGGTTTTGTTTGTTGTATATAACAATCTAGTGTATCAGTGTACAATGAGAATGACATTCCACTTTGTGATCATCTCTTTCTGATGTGAAATGTTTAAATGTATTCTATGTTAAACATCTTTACAGTAAATTCACATGTTCAGGTGTATCTTATCTCAGTTTAAACAACCATGACCTAATTTGTGGGTTGTTTCTAGCTATGCACACAAATGATATCAGTAACATCTGAATTTCTCATAACAGATGATATATCAGTCGGCAGCAGTTTATTATGTTCAAAGGTTTGTTTCAGTGCACTGTGTCCAGTAGATGGCAGCAGTAGTCACCTGAGCTTCCCTTAGCTCTAGGGCCATATAGATTATCTTATATAATGGTGAGATCAACTGGATCAAATGCTCAGTAAAGTAATTGATCCACTATGTACTTTAAACACAGAAAACACTTTGTGTCCGTCAGAATATTTTTGTCAGTTCACCTAGTGACAACAAATAACCACTTATCAGTAGCCTATCATGTCACTTACTGTAGTTACAATGCATAAATGTTAGCTCATTCTGATATCTGAAAACACTATGTATTTTCTTCATGCCCTTTTAGATTGCATTGTAAAATTAATTATGTATGTAATATGTATGTAATGTACTTGATGCTATTTAGATTGCATCAATAAACAGTGAACCAAGTGGTGTTTATACAGCGGTGCAAGATGACATGAATTTAGCAGCTGCTAACATTGCATAGTGTGGACCCATGTATGAGTAGATCATCAGGGCCAACATGCAGTAGGGGTCACTGAAGGTAGGAACAAGTCAGTAGGCTGCATTTGGCCTGAGGCAGGCCAGCTGTTGGTGGTCATGGTATTTTTTTATCCTTTGCTTGCTTAGATGGACACAAATTTACTCAAATAAACACCTTTGGAACTCTGATCTGCTCCAACACCTGTGTTGAATCTAGGGGAGTTTGTGCGAATGTGGTTGAGATGTGTTGAGTCTTGAGTCTTTGGCACTTTAATGAAAAAATATCGCTGGTTTAGATGTAATTCTTCAGAAATTTTATTTATTATTAATAAAGCTGGCAATGATGATGTTGGTCTCCACTTGTTACTGATTCTCTATTTCAGTCAGCCATTTGTATTGTTGGACGGCCTTGCCTCATTGGGTACAGTTAATTTCTCTCTTTGACCTTTATGATAATCCTTTCACAGTCTCTCTTGATGACAGTGTTGCTAATATGGGCTGTCCAGGCCAGCACTAGTTCTTACACCCAGTCACTCAGATGTGATCTCTGACCACATTGATGACCACTGGACTCTGGCTATATCCAAGGGATTGGCCATCATGAATCTAATTAATACGTAGCTTTAATGGGGCAGTGTATTTGCATTGTGGAAGGTGGTTGTACTATCATACAAACTTGGTTAGTCATTGTAATTAGTTTCTTTTCAGAAATGCTAAATTCTAGGAACTAGTTAATAAAAAGTAACTAGTTTAAAGTTTGAATAAACACTGATCAGAATCATGAAATGTGTTCCTATACTATACTCACAAATACTAATACTCATTAATACTCAATAATAAGGTACTATTTGCCTCACTTGTGAGGTACTCTACTTCGCTTGTGAGCTACTCTATCTCACTTACTTTGTGACTGACTTGTGAAGTACTCTCTGCCTCACTCATGAAGTACTCTACCTCACTTATGACTCACGAGGTACTCTCTGCCTCACTCATGAGGTACTGTGCCTCACCCACAAGGTACTCTGCCTCACCTACAAGGTACTCTCTGCCTCACTCATAAGGTACCCTCTGCCTCACTCACGAGTTACTCTCTGTCTCGCTCATGAAGTACTACCTGCCTCACTCATGAGGTACTCCCATTTATTAGGTACTTTCTGCCTCACTCATGAGGTAGTCTCTGTTTCACTTGTGCCTCATTCGTGAGCGACTTTGACTCACATTTGAGGTACTCTCTTTGAGGTATACACTTCTGATGTACCCTCTGCCTCACTCATGAGGTATCCTGCCTGACTTGTGCGCTGTCCCTGGTGAACACTGCCTGAATGTGGGTCAGGCATCCAGGGAAAATCGATTGTGTTGAGATGGCTTCCACTGATCAAATGCTGATGTGTCCCATTTAAGACTGTGCATCGGCATAATGGTGAATAGGAACTGGCAGATAATCTTCCCAAATCAAAGCACTGCTCGTAATGCACGCCAATGAGTTTAATATGTCCTGCTGCACTCTAAAGTCCCATCCATCTTGCTGTGGGACCGTTACCTAGTCACATTTCCATTTAGACATGGCAGTAGAATTATATTCCACGATTCAACCACATTTAACTGAATGCATAGTTGATTCAGTAAGGTGTATTTTATTGCAATGGTTCTTATGACAGCGTGGGAAGACGAAGATTGCCACATGGTGTACCTTACGATAGCGTAGCCTGCATTAGTCATATATGTGTGTTATTTGAATTGAGTAGAGCAAAGAGCCCATATTACGATGTCGTGTTGGTGTAGAACTAAGTAGGACATTGTTCAGGGGATGGGAGACTTTGGCATTTCGACTCGTCAAGAAATGTTGACTTGTTATTCTTATATGACATAGCTAAAGTAGAGAGACATGATGGACAGTGTCATACGGTAAGCTTTTCTACTTACTAGAAAGTAGAATACCATTCTTAACTCTTGGGTTGGTATCCTAGTGCATTGGATTGACCTGGCGACTGTTTGTAACGCAAGGGGTTTAATCAGTATGCATTGTGTTGTGCTGTTGTGGCTAGCCTGTGGTCATCCTGTTGGACACCAGTGCTTGACAGTCGCGATCAGCAGTAGTCTCCATATTTGACTCGGTCGACCCACGCACGCCCTTCCGCTGAATTCCAAGTGCCATCAGACATGACCAGAGACTTGAGCCGTAGACAAGCTGCATGCTCATCGGGTAGTTGGCATGGAAGATTGATTGCTCACCTGGGTTTGCTTAGAGCTCTGATAAACCAAAACAAACTTGTGATAATGTCAATGGGCAGCGCAGTTTCCATCCATAGATTTAGCGTTGGGCCCCATATTCTCGAAATTTTCTGTAAATATGGCGTCAAAGCTGCTTCTGGGGGTTACACATAGAATATCTAATACCAAAATAACAGGGCGAATTTAAGATTATAACGTAAGTCTACCTGTCTTGGCTAAGATTCCACATGGATTATGTAATACTAATAGATCTGTTCCGTATATAATTTAGCACGTTGAATATTATATTTTCCCAGATATTCCATGAATGAACCCCTGAGACAGTTTAGCTTAGTTTAAAGAATACAGGCCCTGGTGAATGAAAATGCAAGTTAATATTTGTAGTTGTGTGGTAGCACAAATACGAACATAATTTAGCCTACTGTTAGTGCTTAGTGCGAATGCTTTCATAATGATAACATTGCAGCAATGCTTATGACAGCAGTAATTGAGTAATCCTGTTGAGCACGCCCAGTGCTCAGACCACTGATGTCTTGGGACCATTTCTAAACCTAATATCTATCACAAGTCATCTAACCTGTCACGAGAGACCACTTAGAATGGGGACCTCGGGAGACCGATCAGTCTCCCAGGCCAAAACAACTAGACCAGTGCTTTTTTGTTCCTGCTGTCTGTAGAACTGACAGACTGGCCAATCTGTAGAACTGACAGACTGGCCAATCTGTAGAACTGACAGACTGGCCAATCTGTAGAACTGACAGACTGGCCAATCTGTAGAACTGACAGACTGGCCAATCTGTAGAACTGACAGACTGGCCAATCTGTAGAACTGACAGACTGGCCAATCTGTAGAACTGACAGACTGGCCAATCTGTAGAACTGACAGACTGGCCAATCTGTAGAACTGACAGACTGGCCAATCTGTAGAACTGACAGATTGGCCAATCTGTAGAACTGACAGACTGGCCAATCTGTAGAACTGACAGACTGGCCAATCTGTAGAACTGACAGACTGGCCAATCTGTAGAACTGACAGACTGGCCAATCTGTAGAACTGACAGACTGGCCAATCTGTAGAACTGACGGACTGGCCAATATGTAGAACTGACAGATTGGCCAATCTGTAGAACTGACAGACTGGCCAATCTGTAGAACTGACAGACTGGCCAATCTGTAGAACTGACAGACTGGCCAATCTGTAGAACTGACAGACTGGCCAATCTGTAGAACTGACAGACTGGCCAATCTGTAGAACTGACAGACTGGCCAATCTGTAGAACTGACAGACTGGCCAATCTGTAGAACTGACAGACTGGCCAATCTGTAGAACTGACAGACTGGCCAATCTGCTGGACTTACTCCCGGTTTAGCACACACTGATAAAGTTGCCACAGTATTGCTGAAGTGAAATTGCCTCTGGGCAGCTGGCATCTGGATTGATGAAGAAATAATGATTCTTTACTGTGAACATGAACAATGACCGCTGTATGCGTTTGTTGCAGAGTGAGAAGCGAAGATGGCCACGCTGTCGCTCAAGATCAGCGTGGTTGGCAGCAATGCTGTCAAGACGATGCAATTCCACCCTTCCACCATCGTCTACGATGCATGCAAGATCATTCGTGAGAAGATCCCTGAAGCAAACCATGGAAATCGTAAGCATTACTTTTCGACACTCTGTATACGTATCTAATATTTGACATTCCAGTCCTCCAGAAACATTTATGGAAACTCGAAATGAATAACATGTTTTCTTGTATTTGCATGACTACCAATTCTTGTCTTTATATGTCAAGGTTATTGTGTTAATGTGAAATTTTTTATTGCCACTGCTGGCTGCATCGATGTCAGCATTGATCCTCTGTGATGTGATCAGAAAGAAATATACATACAACCATCTGTATAGAACATTAACATAATGGGCTATATTACTTCATAATACTGGAACTGCGATTTCTTTATTCAACAGAAATAAATACATATTACAACTTTTTTCTTAACATAAAAAACTGCCAGGAGAATCTACTAAGGCTTAAAAAATATGTCGCAAGCGTGAGCCACCTACAATGGTTGTTTTTCGTGTGCATCCATTGCTTACAATAATACAATCATAATAAAAAAAAACTATGTTTCTTTTCTGACTTTATCATCCTCGTGTCACAAGTGGTTAAACTTATGAGCTGTGATTATCACAGTTTTCTAGTAGATATTACTGTTCTGTATTTTTGGTAGACTTTCGACACTTATGTTACAATGTATGTAAGTTAAGTGAGGGAGTTTTCAAAAATAATTAGAAAACTCCTAGATAGAAATTATAAGTACTGACTGGGTATTGTTGACCAACGTATTGAGCACACAGTCAGTGCATTATATTTTGGATATTAGTCTTTCTTTCACCACAAATCATACTGTTTTGAATAATGTAAGTTTTTTATTTTGGAGTCTTGACAAACAAACCTGTCCCCATAACTTCTGACTCATTGCCATGAAATACTGGCAGTTCAAAAAATTACTCTCTTTTTACGGGCAACGCTAACTCTGTAGACAACACATGGAACACCCTGAAACGTTGAGAATTTATACTGCTGTTCATTGGAGCATCATGTCTCAATCCTTAATACAGCAGACTTGGCTATGTAGGATTTGTGCACTTCCACTACTAGTTTCTGTGAACTCTACGGGCTGTAATAATTTGCTTCCGTCTTGCAGCACCTGAATTTGGGTTGTTCCTGGCTGATGAGGATCCAAAGAAAGGGGTGTGGCTGGAGTCTGGCAGGACCCTGGAGTACTACCTCCTGAGGAACGGGGTGAGTACAGCGGTTACATGCAGTAAATGTCACTTGTCACTTGTATTGACCAAAGTCATCTCGATTATAATGTAAACCAATTTTTGTATATGGGTTCTAGTGGGATTTGTATACAAGTAACTGCAGTAAAAGTATATAACGGATTTAAGCTGTTTTATATGTTGTGTTTATTGTTGTCGAGTATTTGTTGGACCATGTGCCCGTTGCCTTACATTGTATGATCACATCACATCACCATGAGACATGTCCGTACTGTGAACCATGTGCTGTATGCTTACCATGCGACATGTGCTGTACTGTACACCATGTGCTGTATACTTACATAAGACACGTCCTGTACTATGAACCATGTGTAGTATGCTTACCATGAGACGTGCTGCGCACAATGTGCTGTACTGTACACCATGTGCTGTATACTTACCATGAGACATGTACTACACCCTGTGTCCTGTACTGTGCGCCATGTCCTGTACTGTGTGTCATGTCCTGTACGGTGCGATATATCATGTGCTGTACTGTGCGCCATGTCCTGTACTGTGTGTCATGTCCTGTACGGTGCGATATATCATGTGCTGTACTGTGTGTCATGTCCTGTACTGTGTGTCATGTCCTGTATCATGTACTGTGTGCTGTACTATGCACCATGTCCTGTACTGCACCCCATGTCCTGTACTGTGAACCATGTCCTGTACTGTGAGCCATGTCCTGTATGGTGTGCCATGTCCTGTACTGTGTGTCATGTCCTGTATGGTGCGCTATATCATGTACTGTGTGCTGTACTATGTGCCATGTCCTGTACTGCGCCCCATGTCCTGTACTGCGCCCCATGTCCTGTACTGTGCGCCATGCATGTTCTGTACTGTCCCACATGTCCTATATGGTGCGCCATGTCCTGTACTGTGCCCAATGTCCTGTACTGTGAACCATGTCCTGTACTGTGCGCCATGTCCTGTATGTTGTGCCATGTTCTGTACTATGCACCATGCATGTCCTGTATTGTCCCCCATGTCCTATATGGTGCGCCATGTCCTGTACTGTGTCCATGTGCTGCAGGACCTGCTGGAGTACAAGAAGAAGCACCGGATGCTGCGAGTGCGTATGCTGGATGGCACGGTCAAGACACTGCAGGTGGACGACAGTCACACTGTCTCCCAGCTCATGATCACCATCTGCAGCAAGATTGGTGAGTCAGCTTCTCACCCTGCCTTATCATTCTGCCTTCCCACACTGCCCTCTAACCCTGCCTTCCCACCCTGCCTTATCAACCTGCCTTCCCACCCTGCCTTCTAACCCTGCCGTATCACCCTGCTTTCCCACACTGCCTTCCCACACTGCCTTATCACTTTGTCTTATCACCTTACCTTCCCACCCTGCCTCCTCACCCTGCCTTCTCACCTTGGCTTCTCACCTTGTCTTGTCACTCTGCCTTCCCACAGTGCCTTCCCACCTTCCTTCTAACCCTTCCTTCTCACCTTGTCTTCTCGCCCTGCCTTATCACTCTGCCTTCTCACCCTGCCTTCTCACCTTGCCTTCTCATATGCCGTCTCATCCTGCCTTCACTCCCTGACTTCACACCCTGCCTTCTCATCCTGCCTTCTCATCCTGCCTTCATGCTTTGCCTTCACTCCATGCCTTCACACCCTGCCTTCTCATATGCCTTATCACCCTGCCTTCACTCCCTGTCTTTTCATTCTGCCTTCACACCTTGCCTTCACACCCTGCTTTCATACCCTGCCTTCTCATCCTGCCTTCACACCCTGCCTAATCATCCTGCCTTCTCACCATGCCTTCTCACCTTGCCTTCACACCTTGCCTTCACACCCTGCCTTCACACCCTGCCTTCACACCACCCTGCCTTCCTACCCTGCCTTCTCACCCTGCCTTCACACCCTGCCTTCCCTGACTTCACACCCTGCCTTCTCACCCTGACTGCACACCCTGCCAAATGCTGGTGTCTTGTACATTTCTGGCCCTGGATACTGCAGGTGTCTTGCACATGTCAGGTCCCGGATACTGGTGGTGTCTAGTGTATGTTATAATATCAATATTGTGATTACGTTAACTGCAATTCAGAGTCAGACATTCCTCAAACTCAGAATATATTGACACGTGCTAATATTATGGGAAGTGTGTTACCTTATTACTTTAATTTCAGTAGCAAGTCTTTGCAAAAAAATAACTTGCCTGGTAACTACATTTAACCTTAAATTATGTGTGACAAACTTAAAATTCAACCATGCCAATGGTATATAACTGATGATAGACTGAACATTCCAAAAATAATTGGTAAAAAGGATTAGTTTTTTATCTGTGGAGGCATGTAAAAATATCATGGCGAGATGGTGAAAATACCACCAGCGGTCACACTACAGATATCACCTAGTTCCTATTAGATTATTATTCATAATACAGCTGCAATGTGTCCATGCTTTCATAATTCAGAGAACAAATTCAGAAAGCACTCTAGTGTCAAGCTTTACTGCGCCTGACAATGTGCCGTTTAATAGTGATAGATTTACCCATGAGATCCCTGGTTTTAACTGTGTGGCTCCACTGTAGATTAGTTTGGTCGGTATTGATTTTCTGGGGAAACTTATGCAGCACCATATACACAGAATGCCTTCAGTAAATTACATTTAACCCTAGTTTTAAGCATAAGCAAATAACTAAATTTTATCCAATGTTTTGGAGATATGGCTTCATTACTGTAGTAGTAGTAGTAGTAGTAGTAGTAGTAGTAGTAGTAGTAATAGTAGTGGTAGTAGTAGTACTAATATTACTACTTGTAGTAGTACTATTTTGATATATTTGGCCTTCTCCAAAGGTGTTGGTTGCTTAAAAAAACTGAATGGATTGTCATCCTGTTGTGCTCTAATTGCAGCAGCTTCATGTGTTTGACTCTCTGTCCATTCCTCCAGTCTGTTCCCTTCACCGTGAGAGCTTCGTGTGTTTGTCTCTCTGGTAGGTCAGTGCTGTTGATCATCCATTCCTCCAATCTGTTCCATTCACTATGAGAGCTTCGTGTTTTGTCTTTCTTGTGCTGTTGAGCATCCATTTCTCCAGCTTGTTCCCTTCACCATGAGAGCTTCGTGTGTTTGTCTCTCTGGTAGGTCTGTGCTGTTGACCATCCATTCCTCCAGTCTGTTCCCGTCACCATGAGAGCTTCGTGTGTTTGTCTCTCTGGTTGGTCCGTGCTGTTGATCATCCATTCCTCCAATCTGTTCCCGTCACCATAAGAGCTTCGTGTTTTGTCTCTCTTGTGCTGTTGATCATCCATTCCTCCAATCTGTTCCATTCACCATGAAAGCTTCATTCTGTGCTTGGGTTCCCAGAATGGTACTTCTGCGATCTCTTCTAAGTGGCGATAGTAATGTCCTGATGTCTTTAATAAAGATCTGTTCTCTGAGTTTTACTAAGGTCTTAGGAAGGTTGCCATATACTACCTACCTGGGTGTGTAGCGCAAGACCAACGTTTGCTACAGAAACAGTAATGTTTATAACCCCAAATGATGCCGTCTTCTAAAATATGTTCTTGTTCCTGATCCAGTTGTATGTGAATCTGTTGGTTGTACCTGCAGGAATCATGAACCATGAAGAGTACTCGCTGGTGCATGACCTCAGTGATGATGAGAAAGAGAAGACACTGACACTGAAGCGAGACCGGTCCATTGCCAAGGACCAGAAGAAACTGGATGAGATGAAGAGGAAGCTTCACACAGATGATGAATGTAAGTAATCAATGCTGCAGTATGTATGATTAAAGTCAAACCTGAGGTTTTATTTTTTATTTTCATTATCCGGGGGGAAACAATCAGGCAGCTTTTTGAAAATGCTGTACCCTCTTTGAATGAATTCAGAACAATTAGTCAGATTTTATGTGATTTTATTTCACGTTTTGGCTACACAGTTCACATTTTAAAGTGATAATTGAAAATTGTTGGAAATTTTGTTCATCTGTTGATGAGAAGTACACCCAAACTGTGTCACCCTGGCTTTAGAAATGTATGTAAAATTCTTATATCTTCGGGTGTTTTAGTTATGTTAGTGCGATTTATACTCGTGTTGATATTGTTCCCTACTGGTTTTGGTAAGTATCTTTATTAAGACACTGGTAGTAGTAGTGTTAGGTGTACCAACAGGGTTCGTACGGGGCACGGAAATCCTTGAATAGCCATAAATTCAAAGTTTTCAAAAATAAGATGGCGGATTTTCATTCCCCCCGCCCCCGACAGAACCAGCATAGCCCAATAAACCCATTTTCCCAGCTCTGTGCTGTTGTCTTCTTTATGAACACTGCATTTATTTAGATATATATTTTGTGAAACCGTTGTGCTCAAATTTAAGTCGCTTTTAGTTGGCATGGATTTTTTTAAAGATGCTTTGCAAAGCCTGGAAAAGGCATGAATTTTTGTGGTAGCTGAGGTGTACGAACCTGTAAAAAATTCAGGAGGCGTGTCTGTTACTGTGTAAATCGTACTGTTTGTCAAAGGCCAACTTTGTTTGATGGCTCCGGAAAATGGCTTCTATCGCATTGGGGAAAGTCCTTGGTTTGGATTTGTCAGACACAATGGCTGCACTGTCCCATCTTGAGAAATCACCTGCTTCCTGTGGCATTTACAGTAGTCTCGGAAGACAGGATAATTGTGTTGTGGCACTCGTCTATCAAATGTAAAATGCATCAATAGATACGGGACCTGGATCGCTGTTCTAGACCATTGATCTTTCCCATCCAGGGAAATTTCAGAAAGTTCAGGATTTATATTTCACAGCCTGGAAACACCATGCCACTTCAGTTGTACACTCAATGTCATGGACATTAAAACATACAATTCTTTCTATGCCTGTGTAATCATGTTTCATAGACAATGACGATAGGAGTCATTGTCTCGTGGTGTCTTAACCTTTCTTCTTGCAGACTGTCAAACGATCTGACTACTGTCATCTATTCGATCGTCTACCCATCTGTCCCATATTATCTGTCTCCCTGTCCCTGGTCGGCGATGACCCGTTTGTTAGTTCTATTCCGAGATGGACATCTGCAGCGTTGAGGGCAATGACATTTGTGTGCCTTTTGTGTGAGGCCGACAGCTAGCAGACACGGTTGATTGTTTCTGCCTGCTCGTCACAAAGCAATATTGCAATGATTGACGTAGAATTTAACTTCGTCGACTACGTGACGTGCCGCCCAATGATCGGGGATGTCGCCTCCTTCGTCTGCCAGCTGCGCACTTATTAGGTGGCATCACGCTGTGGCGGCATCAACAATTTGATGACAATTGTTGCTGCTTATTCTGTGCATCTGTTGGCATCATGTTGATCATTCCTTTAGTCATTTCATGACTGTTGGATCATGTTGGTCATTCCTTTAGTCATTTCATGACTGTTGGATCATGTCGGTCATTTCTTTAGTCATTTCATGACTGTTGGATCATGTCGGTCATTCCTTTAGTCATTTCATGACTGTTGGATCATGTCGGTCATTTCTTTAGTCATTTCAAGACTGTTGGATCATGTCTGTCATTCCTTTATTCATGTCATGACTGTTGGATCATGTCAGTCATTCCTTTAGTCATTTCATCACTGTTGGATCATGTTGTTCATTCCTTTAGTCATTTCATCACTGTTGGTTGATACACATCTGGGCAGAGTCTGTTCTTTGCAAAAACACCAAGTCAAATCATTTAAAAGTTCTACAGTGTTTCCAACAGAGAATCAGTGGAGGATATAATCAATGTGTTCATTGATAGGTCACAAATAGCAGGAACAGCGTAAATGACCAAACAAAAACTGCGTTCTCCATTGAAGGAAAGTGTATGCTGAAAATGAAGATGTTTCTGACAATGAAAGAACGGTGTGAACATCAGTTCTTGAGTTACTTGCCACAACAGTTTGATACCAGTAATCACTATGAGACAGTTGTTCACCTATCACAACTGACAGAAGACTGGGTGTCACCTGAAGCAGCACCTTGGCCAAGTGGTGGCTCTACTTCATGTAAACAAATGTGACGCGCCACACCAAAACCAGGCACTTCTCGCTAGATTTAGTTTGGCGCAGGAGCCTAAAACGCATGGTGTACTTTCGAATTGTAGAAAATGGGTTAACGACAGAATCGATCAGCAAAATTATCCATCTTTCCATAAACCAAGGTTGAAAAAAATCATGTTTTAAAAAAAAATAAGATTTTTTTATTTATTTAATTTTTTTTTTTGAAATCTGGTATATAGAAATTTATATAGATGTTTATATTTATAAACTCTTTCAAACGTGTTCTATTGAAATCGATTTGGGTACTTGTCTTAACAGAGGGTACATGATTTTTGCTTATATAAAGACATTAGACAATGTCCACAAGGCCTCACCCCCTGTAGTTGCATAATCTGTCTTGGAAAGGAAAGCATTCTGTGTGTCTGTGGCTGTAACAATATTATATTGTTTGCTGAGAGGGTGGATTAGCACCTGTCCAGGGCTCTGTGTACTCTATTTGTCTCCAACCAGACTGCAAACTGGTACAGTATTAAACAATTGTAGCCCAAACTGTCTCATTTGAGTCAACATACTGAATAGGTAGCAACTAGCACAAGCTCTAAGTGGACTTTAACTCAGGGCTTCTGACTTGAAAAGATACTTCCTCAGGAAGACAAGTTTGTGTGGCTTCACTGCATTCAGAAAAGGAATAGCTCAAACATACACAATGTCATAAAATATTTTAATGTCAGGCTATATGGTGTCAATACAGCTACACAAGTGTGTGCACTTTTTGCTTTTGTATTAAAAAAACATACAAAACTTTGTTGATCTCGATGCTTGTAAACAATTACTTGTGTTAAATTCTTATAAATCAGTGATTAAAAAAATCGGAGGTAAAAAAACTCATAAATCAATGATTTTTTTGGAGTGATTTAAATCAATGATTTAAATCAAACAACCCTGCCATAAACCCATTTATATAAGTTGAAAGATTGTTCAAACTAGTAATATTTAACACTTTATTGAAGCCCCTGATTAGCGTCGCAGTTGAGACGTCTGAAACAAAGCCATTTTTACCCGTTTTTGATCGACTGTCTTCGCTCGCTTACAAGCGGGAAAACCCACATGTTATACATGGCTGGAAAGTTTATGTCGTCAACTACATGTGTGATTGGGAATCTCTTACTCTAGACCAATGGAACGGCCCCTATTTTACATAATTTATCCATCATCAAAGTGCTGTTGCTGCTATGAAAGTAGTGAAACGCTTGCTGATTGGTCGAAAACGTAAGCGCGTGCGCAGTCGGCTTGTTTACATTTTCCTTCTTTGTTCGCAATTTTCGCCTGCTGCACTATAGCATTGAAAGAAGGTTATTTAGCTACTGAGTTGGATCGTGCGAGGGGGTGCAATCTCGAGGACAGCAATTTAGCTGCCATGATTGAAGATTACTTCGAAGGCCGCGTCGAGCCCATGGAGGTCGCCTCAGCAAGGGCAGGGGAAGACCACATTGAGCCTGCACTGGTTGGCTCAGCGCCAGCGGGAGCGGACTTTCCAAATTAGAAAAACTGACATTGTGTAGTGTTATTATGTATGTAATGTGTAAATAATGTTTTATTTTCAGATATTTCAGGGGTTGTGCTCCCGGTAATCTCCGGGAATACCAAACCTGGTAGTAAATGAGGTGGCATTCAATAAATATTACGTTTTTCCAATTTATACTTCTGAATCTTCTTTATACACACCTACTAGAGGAATGTATAAAATTTCATTCCATTTGGAGCATTATAAGTGCATGGTTGCTATAGGAGAAGCAATTTTTCAATGCCATTTTTTAAAGCTGATTTCCTCAAAACTGTTATTCCAAGAATGTGTACACTAAAAGTGTAATATCTTGGCCCAGGTGTAAGATACCCTATTCATGTTGGTGTCATTTTAAAGCTGTGTATCTCCTCTATTTGAATCTGTAACAAAATGGTTTTGCCAAATTGTCGAGAAGAGCCTGGTTTTGGCATGTAGCATCACAAATTGTCTCATCAGCCAGCTAAACGTCCCTCCAGGCATTTCCACATTTCTCCTCTTCACAGACCCTCCCGGCTGCTTGGAAGAGCCACTGTGCTCCTTGCCAGGCCTTAGATGCTCTCTCATATCCTCAAATAGATTCCTTTTCACCTGCCCCTAGATATCGTTTTTGGCTCGTACAAAAAATGAGAACGCCCACTAGTGACGTTTTTCCTTAACAGCTAAGCAAATTGGAACTGTGAGCAATATGTACTATTGGCCACCATCATTATCCAATAGTTGTGTGGGGGAAAGACATGACGAAATGAGACTTTCAGTTCAGTAAAATGTAGCCATATTATAATTGAAAGAAGACCATGTATGTCATTAGCAGGGGCTTCTTTCTCTGCACACTAACATACATACATTTAAGAATTCAAAGGATATTCGCCCACTTGGTAATTCTGGGAGCGTGTAAGGGTTTGTCCAGTCTGCTTTGTTCTAGCACTATCTGCATAGTGCCTTCGCTCGGAGGCACGGATTAGCCACAAAGGAGACTGGACATTAGCATTCTGGTTGAGCCGTAGTCTTGCACGTTGACCAGGGTCTGGAGAAGTGAGAACAACAGGTCACTTTGTCTGTGGCTAATTGTCTCCTGCAGTGGACAAACACTCTGGTGGTATCGTGACTGGAGTAGCAATGGAACGGTCCCCCTGAGGGTGCCGCCACTCCTGTGCACAGCAGTGACGTCCATGGCTGATTTGCTGGTGTTTCCATAGTGACACCATCAAAGTCTAACTAGGGATGTTGATTCGGCATGTACATCCGCCAGCCATGTGTGCACAAATGACCCGCTATTGACAGAGATTACACAGTGGAATTAGCCACGTGTTGAGCGGGTGCGATGAGCAGCACTGACTCTGCATACAAGGGACGCATTCTCCATGTCTGCTGGGATGCCGTCAAGGCACATATCCATAGAGCTGACGAGCCCACACATTCTAAATCACATTAATCTTATCTCTCGTTTCTGATTCTTCAAATGCTAGCTATTTCCTGGAGGGTCATGTCTGCATTGATCTCCACTTGTCAATGTCTAGTGCTACATTGCTCATAATATTATTGTAATCACGGTCAGAGGTAATCAGAATTGTCTACATGTAATTATTTTTAGACCTCATTGGCACCACCCTGTTGTTTGGTCATGTTTTCCTGTATTTCTTGGGTTTGAGTCATACATCTTTGAGAATGTAAACTGAACCCGATGAGTCAAGCATACAATTGCAGTAAATGTGTGTCTGTCCGTGTTTAATTTTTATGTATGCACGCATGCGTGTATGTGTGTTTCTGATTAAATGTTTGATCTTAGGGAAGTTTTTACTGGAACATGGCTGAGCCATTCTCAGCCAAAACATCCATAACTCCAACAGTGTGACAAAACCCTAGACTAGTCTACAGATGTACAACATACATAATACGAATCTGTCAAAACATACTATTTAACAGCACCGCACAATTTCTTAAATGTCCATTGATTCTGGACATATGTCCAATGATTCTGGACTTGTCAAGTGATTCTGGACATATGTCCAATGATTCTGACATATGTCCTGTGATTCTGTGTCACATCTCTCAGCTTCCTAGGAAGATTACAGTGGACGGAAAACCAAAAGTCTAAACAGACGTACAGCCAAACAGTGTCCAAGCAAGTGTATATAAAACATGCTGAGCAATAGGCCAGTATCCAGGGCAGTGACCACATGCATCATAAACCATGGGTCAGTGTCTCACATTCCTGATGGGAGATTTCTTACCATTGTCTGTAATGAATATTTCGATTGCTGCATCTGGAGTCCTGTGGGGCCAGATGATGTGAAGGCAGAGAACTTGGCCACTTTAAACAGTGTCACAGGAGACCAACAATAAAGCTGCTGACGCTGGGCGTGTTGCCTTGGCATATCAACTGGATCAGAGCACGCCTGAGGTCCTCTGGTGCCTGTCATGTTGTCATTGACCCAGACCGGCCACATTTTTAGGGCCAAAATCCATATTTTTAACTTAAAATTCTAACAAATCCATCTAAATGGTTTCATTGGTTCAACAGTGTTTGCATTCTAGTTGAGTGTCGCCATCTGTCATGTTACGAAATGTACCAACATAAAACAAAATCCACTAGGTTTTTTTCAGGAATCGAGTGTCGCTATCTGTCAGGCTACAAAATATACTTTAAAACTTACTTAGTCTTCATTGCTCAAAGTAGAGCATAGGGCCGAATTGACACTTCTCCAAAGCACTCTATTATTTACTGCTTTCGTCGTCTCTGACCAGGTGGTTGCAGGCTTCATCATTTACTCAGCTCATTTACTGACCTCCTCCAACTTTTTGGTCTGTCTGGTTTTCTTTCTCTTGGGGATTCCATTCTATATTCTGTCTCGTGACATTGGTAGTTGGTTTCCGGAAGGTGTGTCTAATCCATGTCCACTTCTGTTCAATCTCGTTCCTGACGCTGTGTTGGTCTGACCTCCCCGTGAACTCTTTCTTTGTGATCTTGTCTTGCTATTTAGTCTTGAGAATGTAACTGAAAATCTGCTTAGTATTAAAAGTATTTGTGTTTCGACTGCTGTACGTTTGTCATTCGATGTTACGCCTGTGGAATGAACACAAGAAAATATGTACTTTATCACAATTTTTCCATTTGAAAGAAATCATATATAGAAACAGGATATGGCTATTTACCTATATCTCTTGAAACAAATCAATATAAAAATGGGATATGGCCATATACCTCTCAAAATCTCCCAAATAGATTTTTTTTTTTAAAGCAAATCCATAAAAACCCCAATCTTTTTCAGGAAATATATACAATGTGGAAGTTGTCACCAGCCCTCTGTCGAGTGGTCACCTGTTCACCATGACCACCAAGTTGGCAATTGTTTTATGAAATGTTAGAATTTGTACTAACCCGACACTGGCAATTTTTTAGTAGGTGACATTTTCAGTGAAATATGACTGACCACTTAATACCAAGAAGTTTACTTTGAGGTCAGTGCCGCCACCGGTGTTGCATGGTTTACAAGTATGCAGCCAGAACAAACACAGTGGACGCTAATACAACAGCAAGATTTGATTGAGGAAGCAATTTCCTGTGGTGAGGGCATTATTAAATATTAAATTCACTATAATGTCTGCTAAATGCGGATGATTGCATTGTGAGTAGCCTGGGGTAACATTTGAGTTATGGCAGAGGCAGCACTTGACCCGTTGATCCCACATCTAACCTGGCCGGCTGAGAGGAAGATAATTCTGTCTGCTGGCAGTTTAGATAATTGCCACCAAATGGGAATCTAACCACGACCCAGCTGAGGTAATTGCTCTAATTGCTGTTATTCTATGTATTTATGTTATTATGTGTTTTCGTGATGATCGCTTGATTGCACAAGTAGAATTTCAGACAGAATGCCGGGCTTGCCTAGATCAGCAGGAAATTCTGGCAATTCTACCAGTGGAAAGATGGTTGGGTGATGATAGATCTGTGTGGGAAGGATCTGGGTGATATGTACCGTTGTGGCAGCTCTGTGGTTCTGTATTGCCCCCCCCACCCCCGCCAGGAGGTACCGGGTTCATGTCAGGTACTGGCATCTACCCAACTGGTTCACTAAAATTGGGGACAGGTTAATAGCCTTCTTGCCAGGCACCAGGCTTATGAGATAGAAGTTGGAAATGTGTGTCTGGTGGCACAATAAATGCAGGGTCTCTGCAAATTGGAAGTCAGTGCACCAGGGAATAAAAGACCCCGTTCAGAGGTAAAAATGAAACAGTCTAACAGTTTATATTGTGGATGCTGTGATAGAATTTTTTTTTTTTTTTGACCAGGACATTGTGAAGTGTACAAATAAACCACACATGATTTTGCAGGGGAGTGGGCAGTGTGTTTTTTATGGCCTTTCATATGGCAAAAAAACAGGTTTTGCTCGTATGACATTCTGCACTAGCCATATGAGTTGAACCTTATAAAACTCTGGGATAGGGGCAGGTTGTGCTGTCAATCACTCTCCTCATAATGGTAGTTTATAGGTGAGCTGGCATGTTGGCATGCTAGCGTGTTCACACCTTCAAAACAGAAGGTCCGTTTTTATGATATAATTTGTCATGAATCATACACATATTTGTTTCACAGGGCCTAAAGGTCTATTCCATGAAACCCATCTGAATCATATGATACATCAATGGAAACTCAACAAATGTTTAGTTAGTTTTCTAGAGTGAGGTGCCCATGGCGGTGTCTCCTGCAGTGGTGATTCCTGCCAGAATAACACACATGTTGTAGTCACAAAAGTAACACCAATCTAAAACATGGAAAAAAAATAACACACATGGTGTATTCACAAAAGTAACACCAATCTAAAACATGAAAAGAAATAACACACATGGTGTAGTAACAAAAGTAACACCAATCTAAAACATGAAAAAACGCAAACTTTTCTGGAGGTTAAAAACTTGCTAGGCTTGACTTCATATCACCCATCTACCACATTAACACATGTAAGCATAAAGTCTCATTCGTCAATTTCTTCATCACTGTTACCTTAATCTATTTGTACTTGACCTTCAGATTAACCAGTGTGTGAAAACTCCCTGATCAATCTCACCTACCACACAACACCCTGTCTGCCACGACTGCTCCCATCTTGGCCTTCCCATACCTTCACCTTGTGGATAGGTTAGGGTGTTGCTAGGGATGAAAGTGTCAGATGTAGTTGACAGCCTTGTAATGTTTCCCCACTCTATTAGCCTGGCCTGGCGAAGCATTGCTCTATGTCTGCCAAAAGGTTGTTGGATTTCCCCCACAGGGTTGGTCAGACCAAGAACAAAACAGGTTCAGGAACATGTTGGAGTCATTCACTGTGACAGTAGAATGCCTATGTGCACCAGTGGTGATGTCTTCATCTTCTCTTATAAAACATTCGTATAACGCAGTATGCATGTTGCCCTCTACTGTGACGTCTCCTGACAATCTTCATGTGGCAGGTTTTTTTTAATGCGTAGAGCCTACATTATATGTTCCCTGAACTGGAATTACCAGGATATCAGGTCTACCGATGGTCTGCGCCAACACCATTTCCAGATGAGTTGGTGCCACATCAAGTTAACCGAGTTCTCAGTTCTACTACCGTCTTCCTTGTCTGGTTTCTTCTTTCTGGTGCGATGTCTTCAACAAACTGAAAATGTGTTCAGCAGGAGTTGCATGCACAGACAAGTTGCACAGATTGTTTAAAAAAATTGTGATTGCATATCAGACATTCTTTCTCGTGTGAAGCCATATATTTCAGTATTCTTGGAAATGCCTTCAATAGGAGTTGCAAGCATTTTCAAGTAAGGTAGTGCAGGTTGTTTTCACAAACTTTGTGACTCCACATCAGGCATTTGTTCTTGTGTAAAGCCATATATTTTGGTATTCTTGGAAATGCCTTAAACAGGAGTTGCATGCATCATTATCAAGTAGTGCATGTTGTCTTCACAAAGTTTGTGATCACATATCAGACATTTTTTTTCTTTAAAAGCGATATATTTAAGTATTCTAGGAAATGTCTTCAACAAGAATTGCAACCATTGTCAAGTAGTGCATATTGTTTTCACAAAGTTTGTGATCGCACATCAGATATTCTTTCTCTGGAAAAGCTATATATGTCAGTATTCTTGATAATGCCTTCAACGGGAGTTGCAAGCATCATTATGAAGTAGTGCATGTTGTTTTCACAAAGTTTGTGATCACATATCAGACATATATCACTTAAGTGACCTGTCATTATGCTAACTTTGACTCAAGCATGAAGAGGCAATCGTTGACCAAATCAGCCAACACACAAAGAACATCATAGTAATTATGAAAGGATGGTATGATATCTGATAATATGAGCAATTTGGCTTTAATTGTAAAATCCATTTCGCATATCTCTCTTGCTTCCAAGGCTGGTTTTATGTCTTAACTTCAAAGCTTCACAAGCTTTGAGAATCAACACGTATGATGACATGACTTGTGACAGGAAAATAAACTTACTGTTACCTTTAAGTAATCCACTTTCATCACTTCATAGATAGCCTCACATGTCTCCGGAATTAGTTTTGACATCGTTGTCTTTGATATACGGTACAGGTATTCCAGAGAATGGTAACTGTCACCTAAAAAAACAAACAGAAATAAACTGGACAATTGCAAATCATTCCTTTATCTCCTTTAGGCTTATTCATTAATTTATGGACAAAATTCAACCAGCACAGGGCCATATATACTATTAATTGTCAGGAAACTCCACGCAACAATGGATTGGAAACAAAGTGCTAATCATTTTTAATCTTTTATGGCTGATTTGCATTTCCTATAATGCACTCTTTAAAAATAAAGTGATGCGCAATGTTTAGTGGAAATAAAACACATATATTGTTTTTCATAATTTCAACAGTGATAAATAATTTTACATCATTAGTTTTGATGATCTTGTGTTCTGACTTGTAATATATATATATATATTTATATATATACAGTATATATTGAAAATCCAGGGAAGAAACATGACACTTGGTGATTTTGTAGACGTATGCATAGCATATCAAGTTAAGCACGTGATACATACCCGAAGCCAAAAATTGCAGAGTGATGGCCAGTCTCTCGCTTGGTGATATGCTTTCTCGCATGACGGTGTCTTGCCTAGCAATGATGGTATCTTGCCTGGCAGTGACGGTGTCTTGCCTGACAATGACGGTATCTTGCCTGGCAATGACGGAGTCTTGCCTGGCAATGACGGTATCTTGCCTGGCAGTGACGGGGATTACTTTAGCTAGCAGTTCCTCAAAATGGGGAATTTCTACACGTAAAAATTCTTCAATGCACGATGGTGCTCAGTCTGCAGCTCTTCCTTGAGGCAGTGGTATGCTGCTCCACCATGTCAGCCAGGAGCGAGTCCAGCATCTTCTATTTCTCTTCTTTTTCAGAGCTACATGTGCTACAGTTGCCACACATGCAGCTGCGACAACTAACAACTCTTCGTCACTGGAAAGCGTGGTATCCATGTTTACCAGGAACGCGCGCTTATTTTCCCGTGACGTATTTAGTTATGTAATTCATGATGTCTCGAGCAACCACATTGCACCATGTAAACATGTGACGGTATCGCATACAATGTACATTGCATGCACAGCCTTTACCTTTTTTAATGACGTCAAAATCGCCTCATCGCAGCAATGGCATCGCCTCGTGTAACCCCGGCTTTATAGTCAACCGACTCATCACCTTTTATCTTCCTGTAGCTTACACAGTGACAGCTCAGGGGTGAGATTCCTCCTTGAATTAACAGAATTCAACATTTTGTGTCAAGATTTTTATGCATCCCAAGAGATGCAAATCCACGGAAATCTTGCCAGGGTAACATTCAGTAAGATAGTTTATTATTATATTTTTTGGAAATACATGCTTGTATACTTTTACGGGCATGTTAACTATCATCTATTATAATTAGGATTCCCCTTCAATGTGCCATTTCTTATACTCCATTTCCATATATCTTAATATGGATGTTTTAGCTGACCAGTGATTTACAACTGCAGGGAATCAGCTGCCAAGACCGTTTTCTTACTTGGCAGTGTCAGCATGTATTGGAATAAATAGAAGCAGCACAATTCATAGTACATCTTCTTGATGCTACAACTTTACTCCATCAATGTATAGCTTTATTACATAAAAACTAGTAATTGTTCATGATTAAATTAAAAGATTAATACATTGATTTTATGTGTTGCTTTTCTTTGTGATAATATTTGCACATTTATTCCTGCACATTTTTTTTGTACATTTCACCAAATGACAGTCTTCTTTTCGAGTTAGTGAAGTCTGTTGCCTGCGCGTGGAATGTTATGGGAAGTTTTGAATAAACTAGGGGGTTTTTGTTCTAACAATTTCACGGTGTCTACTGATAATGACATCCTGGTGACACACTTGCATGTTTCCCCCAGTAGAAAGCGGCACCCGACAGGAAACTAAACATCATATTTCACATTGTGTGTGTAGTTGATAGTGTCCTGGGTAGATAAGCAACTTTCCATATTGACTTGCTGTAATGACAATGCATCATGATATTAAATATAATTAGTGATGCATGCACTGAAAGCCCTCTTTTATATGAATCTCCCCTGTACGTCACCAGCTGTGGATTAGGCTCCTGGCTTCTACAACGAAACCTAACCTGATGCAGTCATTATGATCCTGTTTTTGATTGACACGTAGAGGTCGTGTATGGTATGAAATAGCAACAGTCTGTAAGGCAAATTAGCATTCTTCAGACTGTGTGCGTCTAAAGAGAGGTTTATTATTATGTATTGCACATGTATGTACTGTGCAGAACATCACTGCAGAACATTAGATATGCTGAAGCAGTACCACTATAGCAGCTTCAAACCGCATTGAAAATAGGCTTGGTTCCATAGATCAGTCTGGATTCTGTCTATTTCTATGTGGTGAATCTTGGACATGATTATCACAACAATTACAATGTTGAAATACATTGAGATTGCTCAGGTCACAACTCAGAGATGAAGCTCTTTGTGAAGGATTTGGTAAATTACAAACACACCGCTAACTTGTTAAATACAGTATGACTTAAATGTGGCTACACATGCACAAGCACGTGTGTGTGTATGTGTCTAACCACACACACACACACACACACACACACACACACACACACACACACACACACACACACACACACACACACACACGTGTATACATTAATGTATAAGTAGTATATACGGTGTCTGGCGGGAAAAGATAATCTCATGCTGGTTTCCGATGCCAGAACACTAGCTATGTAATTAGAGTGGCGAGTAATTGTCGGACATGCACGGTGTGTCGTGGGGTGGTGGTGGCGGCGACAGATGTCGTAGTTCATTGGTGGGCTGGTCAGACAGTGAATGCAGCCCTCGCCCAGCCTCTCATTGATTAAGTCGTGCCATTTAGACACAGCATTTGGCCGCTGCAGCAGTCAGCAAGTGATTCTGTTGGTTGTCACTAGTCGCTGCCGCTGCACCAGCCCTGCTACTGCAACGTCACTGCTGATTCACTGGCGGCTCGCACCACATGTACTCTTCTCAGATCTCTTGGCTGTCGAGATACTCGCTCTTGTTGTGTACTTTTGGGATCATGGCTGCAGGCTGTTGGGGTTTGAAACCAGAAGTTGTTGGCATCAGAACTGTGGATGGTTGGCATTGGTATTGCAGGATAATGGCACGTCGTTGCCACAGAGGAACTGTATTAAGTGTTTGGTCTTTGCTGCTGATTCGAGGCTGCAGGAATATGCTGAAGATGTCATCAGGTTGTCCTCTGTGCATGTAGCATAGTAAGCTTTGATCACCATAGTGCTGCAGTTTCCCACCAGGGCTGTGGTTGACTGAGCATGTGCAGACCGCCTGTGTCCGTCACCAGGTGGAAGCCAAGTAGCAATGTGGCGAATGTCTGCAATCAGTGCATGAAAACAATTCTGGTGAGTAGATAAATCTCTATTGAGCAATGATTGGCTTTGATAAATCGGAGGCAGTGGTAATCTCAAGACAGGTGTTTGATTGAAACTGCCAAGTGCATGACAAATTACATGTGGCTCAATTCCACACTGATATGCAATATTATGCACACATTGTCTGAAACTAGTTATTGGAGATAGGGTGATTGTATGCGAGGTGAAAGGACCTGCCAGTTATTCAAGCTCAGGTTACTGGCACACAATAGACTCCAACACACGGCCACAAGCGGCGTTCCAAGAAATCATGAATATGTACACGAAACCTGACTTTCTGAAAAGTTAACGGATCCATGGAAAGATAACTTATTCGCTGTGGGTTTTATAGATTTTTTGGGTATTACTTAAAACTATTATATTTCATATAATTGTCATTAGCCTTCTACATTGGCAGCTCTGCCTCAGGGTTTTGACAATGCAGAGTGTAGGTTTCATCCAAGAGACATTTGTACATGCATTATCAGCACCATATGGATATATGTAGTTTATTGCTGCATATATTCCAGCAAGATTCCTATTTGTCTAAGCAGGAATCATTTTGTACACGCATTATCACCACCACGTAGATATAAATGTTTATTTGTGGTTTATTTCTGTGCATATTCCAACAAGGTTTCATCCATTTGTACATGTATTATCATCGTCATATGGATACATGTTTTGTATGTGGTTTATTGCTGCACATCTTCTATCAAGATGTCATCCTGTTGGTCTAACCAAGAATCATTTGTACATGCATTATCAGCACCATATGGATTGATGGCATTTCAGATTTTTAGTTCGTTCCTCAAAACATTTCTGTTACATTGTATATCTGTAATGCAAAATAATGTTCTACAAGGACTGATGGATATGATACACAGTGGAAAGTTAGTACCAGTTATATTCATAGAATATCACAATTTAAGTATTTCGACTGGGCTCGCCATAGTGTCTCAGGAATAATGTTACACAGAAGCAGTCAGAATATATTGATTTGCCTTTATCATTGGCTGGTCGACATCCTGGACCATTCTGTTCCTGTGTTGTTGTCAACAATGGCATGCAGATGCTGGATAACTGACCTGTCTGGATCAGTACCGGGCGGCAATGGTAGCATTACTGGATTGTTCTCACAAGTAGCAATTACTGCAGTGTTGGTGTCATCAGCACTGTTCAATACTTGGCTGCCAATAAAATACGTCTCTGGTGGACACGGTTGCACAACTCAACAATCTCTCTGTCTAAATATTTCCCTCCACTTTTGCAGAATACGTCACTCATTGCACATGTTTCCCTCTCTATCTTCTTTGCAGTCTTCCTCTTCTTCATTTACCCTCCATCATGCCTTTGAAGATTGATTTGACTGGAAGGATACTGTCCAAACCACTTCATTGCATTGACAGACTTCATCCATAATCAGTGGTAGACCAGTGATTTGACATTGAGTATTTTATCGTACTTCAGCATCGTTCTATGTCTTCCCTATCAGTTCATTCAGGCCAGCCACCTCACACACGTCTAGTACTTTCCCATCTACAGACATGATAAAGATATTTCAGGTGGCAGTTGTTGGGTAATGTTTTGCAGTCTACTCAGACTGTTTACGCATCCAGGCCATGCTCACTGGCCATCTTTGAAATCATTTGCTGTCCACAAGTTGACTCAGGGCATCAGCATACCGCATTTCAAATGTTGCTACCTGCTGACTACTAGATTTATTCATCAACCAGGTTTTGCAGTCGTAAATATACCTTTGATGCAATGTTACTCGTTTCATGTCATCACCACTGGTCTCGTCGTATCAAGTTGGCATCTGATACGTTGCTTCAGCCTCCGTTCTTGCTGACAAATTTCATTATTTCGGTTGTATCAATCACTCTGTTTTTATTGCACAAGAATCGTACAGCCACATTCCTAGAACTTCAAAGAACTGTGGCACCTACCTTCAGCAGTTCAGCCATTGTGGGCAGCTGTCAAACGAATTGAATCTATTCTTGCAGTTTTATCTATGTTTTACGCTTGCGTCAGAGTAGTTAATGGCCTTGCTGCATTCCCGTTAGACTCGGCAGCTGTCGGTGCATTCATGTGAAACAGAACACTGCTTCCAGCACACAGACATCATTATGGAGCTGTAGATGTCCATCTATAAGACATGGCCATCGGTCGAGGTCGAACACAGGTAATTTGTCAGTTACGCCAGAAAAACTGCATATCTGGTTCTGTCGATGAACATATATTGGCAGTTGTTGGAATTCCTGTTGTTAGACGATTCTTTGTTACCCTTGGCAGCTCTGCTTTAGCAACATTTATAATTGATAGCAAGATAACAGACTGGATTATGCCAGTCAAGATTTTGTCATATTGAGTAGACTACAAAAATACCTTATACATTCTAATTCTATCTAACTAATAATTGTAATAATAAAATTTCAACTTGAGATGAATCAAGGGACAACCCATCACGTCAACGTTAAATATTTATTACTTTATTCAGTAATATTGCTTGATCTTCTCATTGGCTCGTACTTATATAGACTTATGTTGAATCGCAGACTGATCCTGTTGATTCGACCAGATCATGAGAGTTCGGTGATGCTCTTAGTTTCGTCCGTTAGCCGATGCTGGTAATCTTAGACTGTGAATTGATGTGACCAGTCCACTTATCATCGTTACTGTATGTTACCATACGATGAATGATGGCCTAGAATCTTTCTGTGTGTGCATAATGAATGTAGTGCTGAGGTGCAAGACGGTCTGCTAGTTGGAATCACTGTCAGACAGTCGAACTCTTGTGCAAAGTTCACCTTGACAGATACTGGTGTGCTCTGCCAATAAACGAGGCATGTGTGTAGACACACGCAGCCCACCCATCTCTCGCGGTGCCACTGTCTGTTTGCGCAGGCTCCCTGTCTCTCTGTCGCTCATCCAGTGCCAATGCTTCTGGAGCAAACTGTTTCCAGCTTATACTGCCATCATAGCTGTCTTGACCATTGCTGCAGAGATCCCTTTCTGGGCTCCTGCACTCAGCCAGTCTTGTTCATGTCTCCAAGCCACAAACTTGGGTGGTCAATTGTCATGCTTGGGTGGTTAATTATCATTCTTGGGTGGTCAATTGTCACATATTGAAACAGGTGACAACAGATGGTGGATAGTTACAGACGGACGGACGGATGGACTGGTGGACCGTTCAGATGAACAGGTGGACCATTTCGGATGGACAGGCAGACCATTCGGACGGACGGATGGGTGGACGGACGGATGGGTGGACGGGTGAACCATTCGACAAACTGATAGATTGGTTTATTTTCAGAGTTATCTTTCTCAAGAATTAGTGAGACACTGTGTGGGATCTTTTTACTTCCTCTGACATAGACACCAGGTAGAAGGGACCAACAGCTTTTAGTGTCTCTTCTGATAGACACAGGCAAAGTGGGGTGAGCGAAATTGCCCACGTTTCAAAATGGAAACAGGCGGACTCAAACCGTGGTACTCACGGTTGACAGTCCAACACTCTAGCCACTGAGCCACAGACAACTAACAACCAGACAAATTTACCAGTAGACAGATGGTCTTTGAGCCAGGTGTTGGATGGTATTGAGTGGTCTTACAGATATGATTTTGTGCTGTCCGCTGATGTCATTGTAGCCATGAGAGTTGGCCTTACGGGGCCAGCATACTTGTGTCATGACTGGCATATATAGACAGCAGAAAGTTGACATTTCTTGCTCAGTGACAGTATTATGTGTTGTTTGTGTTATGGCTGAGCTGTGTAAAGTAAGAGGAGGACTGGACAGACGCAAATCAAGTGATTGGCAAGTGATTGGCACTCGGTTCACAGTTACGGGCAGAGTAATTGGGTGGTCATGTCATATTCATATCAGTATCATGTCTTCGCTTAAGTGTGATTCATATTTTTTTATTTAGATAAAAATGAGAAGGTATACTCAGACGCATGTAAGTTGTATACAATAAAAAAATATGTAGAAGCCATTGATACATCATTTGTGGAACTGACTGTTTGCTAATTTCAGTGTTATTTATATTCCAATGGTTTCTTTTTCTGGGTGGTTCAGAAGATGAAAAATGTATGAAATAGACAATAACATCGGTCTATGTTTGGCTGGTTCACATTTCTTCTCTCTGCCATCCAGTAAACTGAAACAAAATGTGTGCAATAAGATGTGTGACTAATCAGTATTAAGTAATGCTGTTCCGAGCTAGTTAAGTCAAGTTTACTAGTCCTGTCAGTTGCCAAAAGGTGGTAAACTAGTCGCAGGAAAACTGACAGACAGATTACTGGTGTGTCTCTTCAACCAAGCTAACTATGGTGCAAGATTAACGGACTATCTTTCCCACAGCTGGTATGGTGTTAGGCTGGATCAACTTGTGTGACTGCAGCTAGAATCAGACCTTGTATTTCTTTTGAAAAAAACGTTTTCTGATTTGCAGCTATTCCAGGACACCTGATATTTTATGAATAAATCCATATTTATTAGCATTGTGCCACCTGCTGTTTTTCTTTATTTGATAAATTTTATTTATTAAAGAAGGTGATGTCATTGTGTGCTTCAGTAAACTGGCTAGACCACTCGAAGACCTTGAGAGAGCAGGGTGTTGACCTCAATGAAACCCTCCTGCTTAGACGCAAGTTCTTCTTCTCTGATCAGAATGTCGATGCCCGTGACCCCGTCCAGCTCAACCTGCTCTACGTTCAGGTGAGAGGCCTATTTGTCACGTAGTCCTGCGTGTTGTCATCATGCATCTCGTGTCATCAGTGCACCCTGTGGCACTTGTGTCCACAGTGTAGGTCACCGTGTGTGAATGCTATGTGTCTTCGTAAGACCTTTAGTCGATATTCGTGTTTCTTGCATAATTCTTCAGTGTAATTCTCTGTCTAAATGTAAGAATTGTTTTCTTGAGTATTTGACATGGTTGAATCAATGTTTTATACAGAGTTATTATTTGTCATAGTTGAACATGTGTCGTACGAAGTCAGTAATCTGCTTTGTAGAAAACAAGATTTCTGCAGAAACATCCACCCATTATTCTAGTCCACAGCAATTTTTTTACACTCATGAAAATATGATATGTATGTACTGTGTGCACGCATATACGTACGCATGCACGCACGCACACACATGTACACATACACGTACCCACTGTGAATGTATGCTGCTATGTGTTTCAGACGCGTGATGCCATCTGCAAGGGCGCCCATCCCGTCTCCCAAGACGAGGCCGTCAAGTTTGCTGGACTTCAGTGCCAGATCCAGTTTGGAGATTACATCCCAAATAAACACAAGTCTGGATTCCTTGAGTAAGCATATTTACCACGTCCACAGTGAACCTTTTTATGTCTGCCCTCTCCGGTTCCCATCTTTCCTGACAGGACATGATGTGATTTATGATGAGTTACCTAAATATTTCCATAATATCCCTTACACAACTTTGAAACATTACAAACATGGGAGAAATAATATGTTTATTTCCAGAGGCAATCATGAATATGTAAAAATATATATATCAGATGCAACATTATAGACAGTTAGCAATGCTCCAAATATCAATTATATCATTATAGATCAAAATTACACTCAATAGCCTCGATGGATTATCTGCCTAAATAAAAAACTGTTTATCAGGAATTGTGAATCCCGCTGCCATATTCCTAACTGTTATATTTGTGAATCTTAAAACAAAATTTTTAATTCTTATAATTTAACTAATTTATGCTTTATAATATTTTTTCGTATGTGTATGTGAAAGTGTACTTTAATATTATATTTGTTTATATATTTGTACATGCTGTTGTGTCTGAAATAAAAAATGAACTGGCCCTGATTTTTTTTACTGTCCCAGTTCTATTTTGAACCAGCCCAGGTGAGTTTAAACTGGCCCCACAATTTTTTTTATAAGTATACGTTATAAAGCAAAGTTTTTGTTATAAGTATACGTAATAAAGCTAAGTTTTTGTTATAAATATACGTAATAAAGCAAAGTTTTTGTGCATAAAACTAAAACAGACAATGCTTTAGAATATATAATTTAATAAATATAAACCATACCAAATATTGTTGTTCATTTCTTATAACTAGCAGACCAATAAAATAAAATAATGAATTTAATAAACATTTCGATGTGAATTTTATTTGCGAAACAGTTACAATTGTTGAAAGTAAAAAAAATTTGATGCCAACGTTTCGCGCACAGTGCCCCTGCCCTGGGCCTGGCACAGACAAAAAGTATCACCAGTATGAAGTAAATTGGCATAATATCCTTCAAAATTTTTCGAACTCCATGATTCTCACAACTTCATCCGCCATTTTTGCTTTGGTGTTTCCCTGGTATTCCCCAAGATACTGACGTCATTAAATGCAAATCATCCAATAGTCATCCATGTTACAAATGCCAGGGGTTTCCCTTGCATGTGTGGACTTCACCTTTGCTTTGGCAGCGATCTGTCGCTGGCAAGGAAGAAGTGGTTTGTCACAGTTGTATTTTTTATCGAATTAGCACAGGTTAGTAAGTACTGTAACATGCATCACTAATACAGTCTGCCCCAGCTGTGTCTGCTTGGATGAATCAGCGGGTGGGCCCGATAACTTGTGCATTTTGGCTAACTGAATCGGCGGGAAGCATTTTGAATCGGCGGCTGCTGATAAAAAGACCTTCATTTTGAACACTGATGCTTCTGGTGTTAATTATGTATTAAGTTTCTTAAAATTTTTTTCATTACATGGTTGGCTCCCATGCCAGTGACATTATGAGTCTTAATAAGAGTCCCCTTGACCATGAGTTGTATAAATTATTTTAATGTTCAAACCAGGTAAAAATAAACTGAGTCTGTAATGCATCTCTTTTTGGCATGCTCTCAATTGCTTCTCTTTTTGGCATGCTCTCAATTGCTTCTCTTTTTGGCATGCTCTCAATTGCTTCTCTTTTTGGCATGCTCTCAATTGCTTCTCTTTTTGGCATGCTCTCAATTGCTATTCACACATTTGGAGCAGTACGACCGTGACACGCAGTCATTTCAACAAAATTGATAATGCATTATTAATGAAAGTGGTGAATGAACACGAACGCTAGCACGTTCACATGAAAGCAAACACGATGGTCTTTCACCATGCTTTGCACCTATGTTCTAATGCAGAAACACAATAGGCACATGCCTATTAATTATAGATAAGTCATTGTCTTTTGATGTGGTCGCTGGTAATGGTTCAATGATGCGTGTCTAGTGTAAGAATACAGCTTTTTCTGGAGACAATGGCTTTATTATGTGTGTGCATGCACGTGCACATCACCAGTTGTGACATATAACGTAGCGACTTTTAGGTCGGTGATATGTATCCAAGCTTATAGTTGAGTGACATTTGTTTGATTAATTAAGCTTTCCCACCATTGACAGTTGCATTTGTAGGATTATACAAACAATGTTTGATGATAGCATGGTTTGTAAGTAATCTCCTGAGATACTGCAGCCAAGCAGCATTGATGACATTACACATTCACTACATCACCACCTTTCAGGCAAAAATCTATCATCAATTTACCTTTTAAATTTTCAATAAATTTCCTTACTTATATCTTTTCATTTCTACCCTGTCTGATATGTTAGTATTAAAGAAATGTCCAAAGATGGAGGCAATCCAAATGGTAAAGTTGGACCACCAGTTACACCTAGTGCATACGGCAGTGTCAGTAACCTCATAACAATGCAGTAATGTGGCATATGAAAGTGTGCCATTGAAATTTTTTAACATCTGTTTTCAGCCTGAAGGAATTCCTGCCGAGGGAGTATGTAAAAGTGAAGGGGATCGAGAAGAAGATATTTGCTGTGAGTTACATTTGTATAAATCAAATAAGAAATTTTATTTTATATAATTATGCATGTGAAATACCTACAATAATTACCCTTGTGAGGAAGTTAAGACAAACTATTTATTAACTATGCGTCATTACAAAGTGACACTTCTCCCATCCTGTCCCACCACCCTGTCCCCCTCCCCTGTCCCCCTCCCCTGTCTCATCTCCTCCATCTTCACTTGTCCCCCAAACACTCTGCTACATTCTTCTCACTTTCCTGCTGCAAAGTTACCCACCAAAAAAACGACAAAATCTTCAGCAGGTTGAATGTGATCATCAACTGAAAGACAAGGAAGAAAACCATTTCAATAAATCAAGCAAGTTTACCTGTCACATTTCCCTCGATGCCACCTGGGTTTAATGATGGAATCACCTCTTTTTACAGTCACCTTTGATTAATCACTTCACAATATTAAAAAAAAATCTTTATGGATAGTATATCCGAGTCAACCAGTCTTTAATGAAAAGTTATCCTTTGACAAAAGTATTTTGGTCATAATCTCAGTAACAAAATGTTATTGACGGAGGCCGTAAACCAAGTAGCAATCTTGTTAGTTGAGCCACATTTTCTGCTGGCACAGAAGTATCGACTAGCAACTTCCACGAAAAGAATAGTTTGGATACGTAGATAAATTCAATCCATGGCAAGAAATCTTCGTTATCTGATAATAGTCATGGCAACACAATGGCTGCCAGTCCGTCACAAAGCTGATGCAGTTTATGGCACAGGAAATCACATTATTCAGACATCTATTTATATGGCTGCAACATCAAGATAGGCATTTCATTCCGCTGTCTCGCCAGATTAATTTTCAGGATTCGCCCACAGTTGGGGAACTTGCGCTGAATTGGTTATGGCAGTTGGGACAAGGTTGGACTGTCTTTCGCTATCTCACGGCAGATTTTAATTTCCACTGGGTCGCAGAATCGAACATTCTTAGAAACTCTTTCCGTTTGTTGCACCCGTTATAGTTCTGCAACACTTAGGTCGATGAACTGCGTAGTGGTGACTCGTGGCAAACATGGAAATGTGGACTTCTCTTTGCTCGCATTGTGTCACATCATACATCATAAGCCTTGACATTAAACAACATTTGACATCTTCAAATGTATCTTAGCATTAGACTTAGACATCATCAAATGAACCATAACATTAGAATCAGGTGCATGGAATTAGACATTTTCAAACATTTAAGTGTGTGATCAGTGGAATTAGATATTGCATTCATATATGTGTCAACCCTAAGGTTAGGCTGTGTCACACATTCACAGGGTTCGAAATTAACGCTAGTCCGCTAGTCGGAGACTAAAGGATTTTTTAAATGATAGTCTGTATGACTAGTGCAACATAGCTGATGTCAGTGGCTCCACCTGGTAAGAAACAAAGAAGACAAAGCGGCTGAGACCGGTCTTCTCTAGGACCGTGAGGTGAAACTGGTTTGTAAACAGGTGTATTTTCAGGGTATACACCACCATGGCCATCCAGCTGGGCTCCACGGTAAACAAAGTGGATTCCCGCTGCAGAATGGAACTAACCAGATAATTGTCATTTCAGCAGAAGTCATGGAAGCTAATATATAATTACTCCAGAAGCGTCCATCCTGTTTGATGGACTAGTGATAATTGTGATGGACGAGTGGCCACTAGTCCTGTAGACTACCAGGGTAGTGTGGAAAACAGTTCATTTCTGTAGAACTACAGCATTATATTACACATCTAATGCATGAACCCCAGAATTCTGCATTCTGGTTAATCAATCTTGCATTAGATGTGACACATTCAAGTGTGTGGACAGTGAAATTACTTACACTTGACATCTCTTCGGATCAATAACCCATAGCACAAAGAAATGTTGCACATGTTCAGGTGCTTGATCCCTGCCAAATCACCTATGTTCAGATCCATGATCCCTGCCAAGTCACTCGTGTTCAGTTCCTTGATCCCCTGCCAAGTCACCTATGTTCAGTTTCATGACCCCTACCAAATCACTCATGTTCATTTCCACAATCCCTGTCAAGTTACCCATGTTCATTTCCATGATCCCCTGCCAAGTCACCAATGTTCAGTTCAATGTTCCCTGTCAAGTTACCAATGTTCACTTCCATGATCCCCTGCCAAGTCATCCATGTTCAGTTCCATGATCCCTGGTATGTCACCCATGTTCAGTTCCATGATCCCCTGCCAAGTCACCCATGTTCAGTTCCATCTCGCAGTCAGAAAACTCAAACAATCGTTTTATTGCAACCGCTGCAGATTTTATTACGCCAGCCACAAATGCACGCATTCTAAAAAATCAATCCCCGGGCACATGAAAAACATACAGCCCTTGAGTTAGCAGGTGCTTTAGGGACTGATTAAATGCATTGGTGCCCCTGGTGCTGTATATGATTTCTAAACCATCCCCTATACAATGCAACTGAAAACTATCCAATATGTGGGTCACCCTATGCTAGGTCTAACGACGTTGGCTTAATGCTTCAAAACACTTTTCATAGTAAGTTGCATTAGTTATTTTAAATTAAGTAAATTATAAATGTACACCAACATCAGTTGAACACAAACAAGAGGAAATGTGCAGTTATGTACAGCAAAAATCACATTCCTGAGTACTGTATATACAAATGTACATGCAGTTTACATTCTAGATTGTGTATGAAGACATGTTTTTGATGTACGTGGAATCAACTTAATTTGACTCCAATGACTGATGTCCAGTATTTGTGCTGCAACATTACAGTGAACTTAATGAGTTTTTTAACAATTCATCAATTAGAAAAATAACTCGGACATGACCTTCTTGCTGTAGTGGACCGGCGTGTTATGTAAGACATTATGGACCATCTAAAGAAGACCTGCTTGTTATAGAGGAATTGCTTGGTACAGAGTAAACAGGGCTGCAAGCTAACACCGGCCCGATGGCCAATGGCCAGTACTTTTGCAGCTGGGCCTGTTGCATCTGTCAGGTTGCCAGCTCATGTGGCCGGTGGCTTTTAATTTTGACCACTTTAGACCACTTTGTATTTTTCAGTAAATCTTATCCTGAATACTCTGATAAACCATAGCAACTTAACCGCTCCATTGATGACTACATTGACGATGTTTTTGGCCAAGTTTTTTTTATCAGGGCTGGTAGAATATTGGCCGGCTGGTAGAATATTGGTCGGGCTGGTGGATTTTGAAACTTTCCAGCCCGAGGCTCAGTTTTCATCCATGAGAGTACTAATAGGTGTAGAGAATCATCAGTGTCATATTGGTTAGTAGATACTATAGACGATTGTTTGTTGTTTAGTACATGTATGTTAACTATGACTGATGTGTTTCGCAGGAGCACAAGGAGAGAGCCAGTCTGTCAGAGATTGATTCCAAAGTCAAGTACACGGCCCTGGCCAGGTCACTCAAGACTTACGGCATCACCTTCTTCCTGGTTAAGGTAAGCACACTTCAAAGCTTTCCCGCGTCTCTCACGGTGCATGAGCAAGTATGACACTCACCAACATATATGTCTGAGGGCTACATTGTCATCTAGTGGTCCAAAAGAGCACCGTCCAAAAGGGCAAGGTGTCTGATTGGTAGAGACTTCACACCTAGTGTGGTAGTTCGGCAGTTAGAGCACTGGACTGTCGGTCGAGAGGACCAAGGCTTTTGAGTCTACCTGCTGCTGTTTCAAACAGGACCGGACTGGACCTGGAAAAGAACTCGGACTGAACCGAACAGATGGCAGTCAAGCACATCACACTGAATGAACAAGATATTTGGTTATGACAGAGAACTATGTTCAAACAATGTTACTAGCTTCGCTGAATATATACTAGGCAGAGCAATTCATGAGTTAATGTATATGTACACTGACAATGAATTATTCACTGCAGTGCGCAAAATTAATTTGAGGATCAAATACCAAATGTGGGCTTGGCTCTTTGTTTTCAAACTGTTCTCTTCATCTGAAGAGAACAGTTTACAAGTCAAATGTGGGCTTGGCTCTTTGTTTTCAAACTGTTCTCTTCATCTGAAGAGAACAGTTTACAAGTCAAATGTGGGCTTGGCTCTTTGTTTTCAAACTGTTCTCTTCATCTGAAGAGAACAGTTTACAAGTCAAATGTGGGCTTGGCTCTTTGTTTTCAAACTGTTCTCTTCATCTGAAGGGAACAGTTTACAAGTCAAATGCTGAGTTGAATTTGTATTTGAACTTGATTCCTTGACATGTGTACATGTTAACATGTGCAGTGAATCGCTGTAACAGAAGAGGTGCCTGAGCAGGTCCGCCGTGGCTTGGGAACACATCAGTAGACCTGGCATGCACATGTCTCTTTCTGAATGTGATTCCACAGCCCTGGTGCAGGTGTCTTGAATGACTAACGGAGAAAGTGCCAGCGTGTGTCTACCTGATATTTAGCCAGCCAGGCACTCGCCAACTCTGCACTAATACAAGTGATTGATATAACGCATATTTGATAATGTCGCATATTTGATGATGTTGGCCCATGGGAGAGGTGTTGGAAGTGGCCTGTGTAGTGCTGGGCACAGTGCAGTATAATCCATTACTGCTACTTTGATTATTTCTCTGCTAATTGCAATTCTCGCAAAATGCTTTATTGCTATTGCATTTAAATAAATTACTATGTAATACAGTATGTGCTAAATGGCATTAAGTATTTATTAGTATCTATTGGTAGTACTGTATCATGTTTGCATAAATTAAATAAGCCTATTGTTGTGCAGAAGTCAAAATTTATGGTGTTTAATTTGTGTCAAGCATTGACATAATTGAAAGTAGCATTAAAACAGTACTTAAAAAACAGTATCGAGAAATTATATAAAGATCCCTAAAAAGGAAAGCACAACATTAATTTGTGATATTATTATGACCCCACATACTGTTATGAAAATCTCTTGAACAAAGAATATTTATCCAGTGTTGAAACATAGTCACTGATGGCAAGAGACATGATAATTTATATATTGTCTATCACTTTGATAACTGTTATTATTCAGGTTGTTATTATAATTATTACTAATAACTCTGGTCAGTAACACAGAGTGGCTAACCAAGAGATTAGCAGTGTGCAAAGGATCTATACATCAGTCAAATATAATCTTTCTCAGCACGTTCTCGACTCTACTTAATCATATTACATGCAACACTTGTTCGTAAGTTGTGTGCCCGTTTGAATTACCTTCTTCTTCACAGGTGCCAAGCTTTGGATTATGTTTTCAAATGCTTCCACATATTAAATTATAGATGCAGTGTGGATAAAAACCATGTACTCGATTCAAGTCACGAGAGAGAATTATTTGAGCATGTTTGATGGTGTCTGGTTAGAATGACATGTATTGTTTCCGTTTAGTAGACTTGAAAGCTAACACTTGCTACTTGGTCATCGGCCATATATTCAATATTGCTATTCACTAACTTAATTTTAGTATGATGAAAATTTTTTTTTTATAGTAATGAACCATTTTTGCTTTGAACAAAGTCCCCAAATGCCACACATGTGTAAAGCAACCTTTGAAAATATGTTCTATTTTATTATTGACTGACTCGGATAATGAATACATAATATACACAGGGTGTTTGCAAATTACAACAGTTTATCACTAAGTATGCGGTTTTCAGTAAACTAATATATCAGGTATTGGAATAGTTATTTTGATATATATTTAATATCTCAGGTGTTTTTCACACTAGAGTTGTTAGTATGCTTCTCAAGTTTTCATAAGCACCATCGATTATGCATAATACATCCTGTCAATTATCAATCACCTTTTGTGCCAGTATTTCAATCATGATTCTGTAGTTTTTTATTTTCTATATAACACTGGATCATTGAAAACGTTATAATTGGTTATACTTGAAGAAAATTCATATTTCTACATGGCTTTTAAATATATTTTTATAAATTTTATTACTCTTTTGTAGACACAGTTTGTATGAATTTTTCTACCTGAAGACAAACCATAGCAGATTCCTGTTCAGTTATACTTGACATCTGAGAATGAGGGCTCTCTGGCAACATCATGGCTGGGTTCAGTGACTGAGGCTGTGTTAAGAAATATCAATGCAATAACCACACTTGCAGACAAAACAGTGCACTTAGTCCTCTATTGATTCAGCATCGCCTCTGAGACGGCGTCCTCCTGACGTTTTTAGTGCAGTTTATTAACGCAACGTATGCACGTAATTGCTTAAAGTAGATAAGCAGCCACAATTTACATTATGGATCCTCTGCGACATTACCTCAGCAGGTGGCATCCAGCTATCTGCATCTGGTCGCTGTAGTTTCATTGTGTAATATGTAATGTTGTCGTAACAAGTGGCAGTCGCCTGTGTTACGCGAGAGGCTGGAATGTGTAGATACGTTGTGAGTGATGCCTTTTATGGCGTCAGATCTGAAGAGGTTTTGTTAAAATAGTCATGTCCGAAAAGGAGAAATGCACTTTGTGATCAGTACTCTACGACTCTGTCTGAGAATGACATTATTAATATTCATATGTGGCTAAATTAGTTGATGGAACATGTCTTGATCGATGGATGAAAATTGCATGTGAACAATTTCATTTTCACTGCCAATGTATTACTGTGGTATTTGCTGGCTTTTAGCAAATGCCACACACAACACTGGTGTTTCTGCATTGTTACATTCTGACAACTTAGTGTTTTTAGCTGTTCAGTTTTGTTACATGTATGATGTGTGATACCCCTTTAATGCTTACAAAGTAGGGTGGCATGTTTTTTGAGTTTTGACATTGTCTTTGATGTGTATTGATATGGTCAGTGATGTGTTTTGACATGATAAGTGATGTATGATGTATTTTGACATGGTAAGTGACGTATTTTGACATGGTCAGTGATGTGTTTTGACATGGTCAGTGATGTGTTTTGACATGGTCAGTGATGTGTTTTGACATGGTCAATGATGTATTTTGACATGGTAAGTGATGTGTTTTGACATGGTAAGTGATGTGTTTTAACATGGCTTGTGATGTGTTTTGACATGGGTATTGATGTGTTTTGGCTAATGATGTGTTTTTGGTCAGTGACATGTTTGGACATGGTCAATGACGTGTTTGGACATCGTTAGTGACGTGTTTTGTCGTGGCTAATGATATGTTTTGACAGGGTTAGTGATGTGTTTTGACATGGTAAGTGATGTGTTTTGATATGGCTATTGATGTGTTTTGACATAATTAGTGATGTGTTTTGACAAGGTCAGCGATGTGTTTTGATATGGTCAGTGATGTGTTTTGACATGGTCAGTGATGAGTTTTGACAATGGTAGTGATGTGTTTTGACATGGTCAGTGATGTGTTTTGACATGGTCAGTGGTGTGTTTTGACTTGGTCAATGATGTGTTTGGACATGGTTAGTGACATGTTTTGTCATGGTCAATGACATGTTTGGACATGGTTAGTGACGTGTTTTGACATGGCTAGTGATGTGTTTTGTTATGGTCAATGATGTATTTTGACATGGTCAGTAATATGTTTTGACATGGTCAGTGGTGTGTTTTGACATGGTCAGTGATGTGTTTTGCAGGAGAAGATGAAGGGGAAAAACAAGATGGTGCCACGGCTGCTTGGAATCACAAAGGACAGTATTGTGCGTGTTGATGAAAAGACAAAACAGGTGAGATATAATACATACACGCATGCAGATAGACATTGATAGAGAAAGATGTAGAGACAGACAGTTGACTATTTCATACAGGAAGAGATACTAAGCATAACTACAATGTCCAACTTGTTTGATAACCCTAGCACAGTCAATGTAGCAAGAACCAGGCAAACAGTTGGCTGTGATATTTGTGAATCTTTACTGAACAAATACAGATTTTTGTGCAGCCATATAGCTATGATGTGATTGTTATTGAGTGTCAGGAAGTGACTATAGGCTGCTGTTTTTGTATTTAGACCCTCAAGACATGGCCACTGACGACGGTGAGGAGATGGGCCGCCTCACCCAACAGCTTCACTCTGGTGAGTCCTCAGTCCTCACAGCCCACCTCAGTCTTCACAACTCACCTCAGTCCTTACTACTCAACATCAGTCCTCACAACCCACCTCAGTCCTCACTACCCACATCAGTCCTCACAACCCATCTCAGTTCTCACGACCCACCTCAGTCATCACTACTTGCCTCAGTCGTCACTACCCACCTCAGTCCCCACTACTCCACCTCAGTCCTCACAATCCACCTCAGTCTTCACTACTCTACCTCAGCCCTCACTACTCAACCTCAGTCCTCACAAGTAACATCAGTCCTCACTACCCACCTCAGTCCTCACTACCCACCTTGGTCCTCACTGCCTACCTTGGTCCTCGCAACTCCACCTCGGTCCTCACTACTCCACCTCCATCCTCACTACACCTCAGGCCTCACTACTCCACCTCAGTCTTCACAACCCACCTCAGTGTATGCCAGTATGTATGATTTACACTTTCTGAAATGCTCTAAGTCTTGTTGAACTCCATCAATATTTTATTTTGTATTGTAATACTAATAGGCTGTGATATGTGTTTATATAACATCTGTATGGTAGGTTAATTTGGCAGAGTAAAATAAGTTATAGAACTGGTAATTTTTTCAACACAACCATGTATTTTACTATCTCGTCTATTTTTTTTTCAACACAAAGAATTATCATACTCTGTAAGCTGTGATAAAAAAATTAGATACATGTACATAGATTAAATCTTTCATCCATATGGAAAACCATTCCTTGAAATGGTCCACTTTATATATTTCACTCTAGAATGTGTCACTTCCAAGCAAGATATTGATCACAGAATAATTAATCGAAACAGTGAGAAATTTAAATGGCCATAAATTAACCACTACTGACAGTCCTAAACTGCGGGACAAATGTTTGCTAGTGAAAATGTGCATTTATAAATACATGTATACCTTTCGACAGAGGAAGGCAATTTATTGGTTATCTTGCACATGTAGCAGGCATAAAGATAAAGTGCCCCCTGTCCACAGGGGACGCTTTCTGTTTGTCGTTGACATGCACACTGCAAAGTTGCATATGTTGTGCTATTCTCGTACATAATGTATAAGGGTGGCCTGCTGATTGGTTGATTTATAATACCCTTGTGGCCGTAATTCTCCATCATAAAGAAGCTGCTCAATATAATGCTGCATTTGTAAGTATACTGCATGTTTTCCAGTAAAACAAACCTTACATAAAATGAGTATCACCTTAATTGTTCTACTAGGTTATACTAAATTGCGAGTAGTGGTTGTGAGTGTAGTTTTATGTGTTGCCCATGGCGACATAATTGCTCTAGTGAACAAGAGATCACGGATGGAATATGTCATCGACAGTGCTTCATTTGCACCCACGGATTATTCATAATGTTGCATTAGAAAATATGAGAAACGCTGCTTTAGATATTACAATCTTTGATTGGCCAATGCAAGACAAATCCACTGCGGGACTCTGTGTCAAGTGACATGCTTTAGTTGTATGTCATATTTGATTGTTAAATGTTGGATGTCTCGGAACAAGTATTCAACATACATAAAATGTAATAATTATGGTCCCTCTCATGCTATGCCACATTGGTGGGGTTCGTGGTCTTACCAATACTTGTACCATAGCTGCATTGGGTGGATTGACGCCTACTGTGATGCTATCAGTATTATGGTCAGAGCTCTCAGTGGTTTGATATTAAAAAATATGGTCACCATTAGTTTAGTGCTAATCTTTTTAGTCCAAAGTTCAACTTGTGAGCCAGCCGCAGTATGAACCTATATGCCATATGTGGTTATCCAAACTGCTTCTGTTCTCAAAGTATGCTGTGGACAAACAGACAAATAGACAAGTAAACACCAACAGTAATATTCATGCCAGCTTTTGGCCGAGTAATGACTATTGTCAATTTAAATGCAAGCTACAATTTTTTTTTTATCTATCCACTGCTTTCATTATAAACAGGTCGATTAGCAGTGTTAGTGTTTAGTGTTAGTGTTTATGTTAAATTTAGCTTGTTCAATTTATAAAATAAGCCCGTGCTGAATTTGAAATTAATGACTTCGGCTGGGCATACAGTGAAACGGTGATCAATGAATGGGACATTTTTCAATACTTTGACAGTCGATACTTGACAGTCGAGACTGACAAAACCGAGGGACATTTACCATTTTCAGCTCATGGCAGTTGACTTTATCAACATGTAACTGACTGATTGTATTGTCAGACTGTGACAATTGACGTTGAAATAATCCAATCATAAGAACGATGAAATTATTGCAAACTAAAGGTCAGTTGGAAATTGTCGATAATGAAAGAAGAATGTTTTCCTTTCAACTTATTGTAAAAATAGAATGATTTAGCAACACATGTATTAATCCAGGTCTGATAGTTTTGTTCAAAATAATATTTTTTGACCAAGAAAAGTGAGTGGGTGATGCTAGGACTGGAAGAGAGTAGTGAGAGAATTGTTGAACATATGACAGTGAGGGCTGCCTTAAATGTATATATGTAATGGGTTGACAGGATTTTGGGGACTATTCCGATGACTACTACTCGGTACAGACAACAGAAGGAGAACAGATTTCACAGCTGATTGCGGGGTACATCGATATCATTGTCAAAAAGGTAGATTTTCTGCAGCAGTATCCATCTGTAGATTTGTTGCATCAATAAATGCTGCACATTGACGTTAATTACAATCTTGCTCCTCACAAAAACGGTTCTGACAGTCCAATTTAATGTCAACAGTAATGTTTGCTGCATGCTTTTAAGCAATTGCAATAGTATTGATTGTGTTGTATGAGCCTGAATGTAAGGCTTATGTTTAATGCCGCATGTGTAGTGGAGTGGGGTATTTTTGGTTTAAATTTCAGAGAAATGATTAATGTCCATAGCTTAGTTGAGTGTTTTCTGATCCATCTTTAATGGAAAATGTCATATCGGAAATATGTGTGGACTTGTGGGCTAACATCGAATGTGCGTGTGGTTTGTTTAAGAAAAAAGACAAAGATTATTTCGGTATCGAAGGCGATGAGGAGTCGTCAATGTTTGAGGACAGTGTCTCACCAGCAAAGTAAGTCATTCAGGAAACTCATTCAGATCATTTGAAAACCCATTCAGAAGCACTTGTTGCTAGCATCGTTATTGTAGAAATCAAAGCAAAGTATTCACGCTGCTTCAAAAACTTCTGGACAGAATCTTATGTTTTACTAAGTTACCCAAACACTCAAAATCACACTTCTATCTTTCCTGTATAAAAAAGACAGGTACCTGTTTGTGAAATTGATTCGTTTATTAGTATTACAATGACATTGTTGTCAAACAGCTTTTAATGTCAATTCACTTAGTTAAGGAAACCTCAGTTAAATATCTAATACTTTAAAACTACGATTAATAACACTAACAGACTTGCTGCATTTTTTTGTTGGAATCTGTATTTTTGAACTAAAATTCTGTATAAATCCATATAATATTTTCATTGGTTAATATAACGTACCGATTCTGATCGAGTGTCCCCATCTATCAGGCTATCATACATCAAACAAAATCTGCTAGGTTTCACTGGACATCTGCCTTCTTGCATCAAAACTATGGACTGCTATGAGTTTGTCATTCGGTTTTGTATTTGTGTGATGAATACAAGAGAACATGTATTTTATTAAAAAAAATTACATTTAGAACAAATCTGTATATAAACGCAGTATGGATGTACAGACCTCCCCCTTGTCCAAAGAATCTGTATTGCATACTGGAAATCCATACGATGTCGCCAGTGTGACTAGTATGGGGAACTGAATGTAACATGGGACTAAACTAATGGACGGCACTGCCACATATAGGGCGACTATCATTCAGCACCAGTCATCAAAGGTGGGCCATGCAAACGTTGGCTCGGTGGCGCTACCTGCTGTGTTGCGTGCCGGCGACACGGGCCAGGCGCAGTATTCGACTGGCAGCATGGGAAAGGCACAGTACTCGAAAGTTTCTATGCAAGCGCACAGTGGGCATGTTCCGCCAGTCGTGAGTTTGTTGCATGATTCGTCTGTTGCCTGCCTGTAAAAATATCACATACACACACACACACACACACACACACACACACACACACACACACACACGCCGTAAAAATATCAACACACACACAGACACGCGCATGTGGGCGCGCGCGCGCGCGCTCACACACACACACACACACACACACACACACACACACACACACACACACACACACACACACATGCAGGAGTTATGAGTAAATAATTTGTTGTCATTGCTACATCGTATAGATGCAGGAATAACTTGTATATGGATATCATGTGCATTGCACTTATACTAGTCACAAACATTACCAACATTTTAAAATAATTGCAATAATTTATAGCCTTTATATTTAAAAGTACACATAAAAATTTAAGAAAACCTTTGCACATGAAAAATAAGAAAGTTGTAAATTAGCATGGAGCCTAAATATCTGGGTTGTTTACCTACTTTGTAGCGATAATTCATAAGGAATACAATGTTTAAAGGTTTTTACGTCAATAAAAATGTTTTCACCTGTAGTTTGTAATAACTTAAATAACAATATCACTGTTAATTTGTTGTGTTGTTGAGTAACTTTGTTCCAGTCAGCAGGTCTCACCTGCAGATTGTGAGTCTTCAAACATGTCATACTTGTTCCACATACATAACAAATCATGTTTTGCTGGTTGCTTCCCTTTATTTACATATCAATGTGCATAGAGTTTTGTTTGTGTGAAGTTGCACATTTTCAACTTAAGTTGTGCAGATGCATGTTGTTTTATGCCTATTCACTATATGGTATATTCTGCTTCTTGAGTGTCAATTGGTGGTATTTTATAAGATTGCCCGTTTTTATGAGTGTGTCCCTTGCTGGTTACATATTTAAGCAAGTTATTTAATGTTTAACATGTTTATGGAGATCTTGTAACCTGATTTGTATGTGATAGATGTGAGCAGAGATTAACATTCTAGTCCCTGTTGGTACATCCGACAGTGCACTCTTACTCACCATGTCCGTCATTAAGATGCATGGTGTCCGTCATTAAGATGCATGGTGTTGTTAATATGCCCGTACATGTTCTTGGCGCCATGCATGGAGATTGGATTCCTGAAAATCTTGTTGCTCTTACTCACTTCCAAGAAATTACTGATACTGTTCGAGGATGGATGAACGTCTAACGTCCTGCCACTGCTAGTTCATGTTGTATGCTTGCCGTTCAGTATGACGAATATCTGGATTGATTGATTTTATTAAATATTATAATATGCTAGGTATATTTGCATGATCAGTGAAGAATTGTGAAAACATATTGCTTACATATAGTATTTTTATAATGTTAAGATATTGTTATTGCTTAAGAGTTAGAATTATATTTTAAAGATAACATATTGCTTTACATAGTTATGTTGTCCTATCTTAGTTTTTTTGTAATCAACAAGTCTAAGGATGTTATATGTTTGATAATAAAGTGTTGTCAGTCACGAACCAATATTCACCAAATACCAAAGACTGTTCACTGTTTAAATTAGCAAAAACAGATCAATAATATTATTCTACAAAAAAGTCCAGTATTTAACAACCACTGATTAAGTAAACATTAAAAAGAAACATTATTATTTTATTATATAAACAACTACATGACTATTGTTCTTGTACCACATTAATTTTGTGGTTATTTTCGATAAATACAGTAGTGTTTGTTTTTAGATGTCAGTTATATTGTGGTAAGAAATAATTTTTGGGAATATGCTGATGTTAATGGAGGAATGTGCACGGATCACAGATACATAGATGGTCAATAAATTGTAGATTATTGCATAGGAGAACATGGTGTATATGGTGGGTTGTGTGTGTAGGGTCAGAACGTGGAACTGCATGGTCTGGAGCGAGCACAGAGGGCGCTACTGAGCAACATTGAGACGAGCCTGACCGCAGTCCAGAGTGCGCAAACTGACCTTGAACAGAAGAGTCATCTTCCCCCACTCGGCTCTGACCCGGTCAGTTTGTTAGACTACTTCCTCGTGTCTATTCTATATTTGGATTATTCACAAGTTCTTGGAACTGCAGACCGATAAACCCACATCATATTACCATGTGCTAATAATAGTAGGAAGTAGGCTACAGTGATCCTCACATTACACATGCACAAGTCAAAGATCTTTCTACTAATTGTTCTGCATTAATTAGATAATCTCTGCATTAATTACATCCTCCCTGCTCTGCAGATATGACTGCAGTTTTCTGATATTTTAAGTTATGTTTAATCCTGTTTCTGGTGTATATTTATTGTTCACTGCATTTGACCATTGGCTGGGGAAACAAACAGGATTTTGTACATTATGTAGCATGTATTACTAATTTGTGTTTTATAAATCTCTGATGTCATTGACAGAGTGATGAATATAAAATTTCACACAATGTTGCAGGCATCAATGAAGTGGCGAATGAATGCCCGAGACATGTCCGCGCAGAATGTTGGGGCTCAACTGTCTGCCATGACCGCGGCAACGGCCCAGGTCGTCACACTGACCTCTGGTGGCGCTGATGATACTGACTACAATGCTGTCGGATCAGCTGTCGCTACAATGTAAGTGTAGTGGTTTTTTCAATGACATCTTGGTGTAGTATTAGAATGTCTACAATGAGTTTTCGGTTGAAAATTTTTATATTTTGTTTGAAAAAGTAATAGTTTCCTGTCCTGTTACAACAAAACTACTGAATTCCTAGATTTTATCCAGCTGTTAGCATAATAATATATTCCTTGATTGTAACTGGAATGATGTATTTTTGACTGAACAATAAAGCATTTATTTAGCGTAACTGGAATAAAACTGAATTCCTAGACATTGTCTGAAAAATAATGGATTAATGAACTGTAACTTGAATAATATTGTATTTATGGAGTGTGTTTTCTGAAAGGATATATAAAATTTTATTTATTCCTGCAGAGGATTAACTTAGACACGGTGAAACAACTGAAATGTTTCTTCTGGAGAGCCAGGTCACTAGGGTTTGGGAGTAATGTTGTTATATATAGCATAGCTGCTGCAACCAGATTGATTTAGTGATCCTTGAGGGTTGGTGTTTAGTGTCCATCACTGCACATGTTACAGACGGGGTCAGTGCAACTTTCAGCTGTCTGGCCAGCAGGGATTTGTTTTGAGATATTGACCACAAATCAGAAATGCCCACTGTGTAGTCTGCATTCTACTGATTAGCTTTGTGTAGTTGTGGATCTGGTCAACTGATAAAATCAAGGTTAGAGACGGGAATGCAGTGTGCTGATTAAACTTGACTGATCTTGCTTCGAGTCTTTTACAAGTTCGGCCAGAACTAAAACGTCCCAATGTGCTGTTTGTCAACTTCTGTATGTAGCCCTATTGACGAGAGCGTCAATGCCGTAGGTAGTGATTTATAGTAAATGTGTTGCATGTTATTAGACATGGTTTTTGTTCTGTGCCATGCAAATAAGTGCATGTGGTATTGACTCAGTGTTGTGCAGAGAGTGTTAATTTGTGACTGCCAACCCCAGGTGATTGTGCCAACCAATAATCTGTCAGCGGAATTACCATTAGACGCCGTGTCAGCCAACATTATTAAAGCGTGGATGTGGCGGTATTGAATGGCAAAGCTGACTTGATTGACATCGCTTCAGTGTGGCTGTAATGAAGCGAAATCCTGCTTTTTTCTCCCGCATTCAGTCACACTTTGCTTACGAAAATGCATTTGATTGAAATGAAGCTTTTTTCCCCATGTTAAATTCATTAGACACTGATGGCATCATTTGTTGATTACAGTTTGGTTTATCCAGTAATGGAAGTCTTTGTGTGCACAGTATTAGTATTCTGCCCTGTTCTGAACATTGTCTAAATTTCTCTAATTTCTCTAAAGGCAAAGTGAGATTTAAGCATTGCCTCTATTCACTGTCTTTCAGTTTATGCAACAGTATCAGCAGGCAGTCATTTTGGTATTATTTAATCTATCATAAGCACCTTGATTAGTTTTAGAATCAGGCAGAATGGGAAGTGTTTTGTTGTATGTTTCCCTCTAAATGTTTTCTCTGCTTTTGCAGAATATGTCACTCATCGCACATGTGTTGTGGCCTTCCTCTGCTTTGTTTACCATCCATCAGGCCTTCAGACATGCTTTTTACTGGAAGGCTGCTTCTTTTTACGTGTCATTTTGGGAAACCACCATCTTATGGAAAGGTTGTTTCCACTTTATGGTCTCAACCAGGTATAATATGGTGCGTAGGATGTAGGCTTGGTAGGTTTTCTGTTTCAATCAATCTAACAGTTTTATCCTCCCCGTTTCAGTTCGTCCAACATCGGGGGCCTAACGAAGGACGTGAAGATGTTGGCTGCACTGGACGAGACGGACGACGGCAACCGTTTAATGGACGCCACACGCAGACTCATTGGAGCCTTCTCTGATCTGCTGAATGCAGCACAGCCCGGTGGTGCAGAGGTAAACACACTACAGATAAAAATGCGTTGAATATTCCTATATATGGGTGAAATTATTTTTGCCGAATCTCTTCTGCAATGCTTCACTTATAATAACTTTTTCTCACCTTTTGCAACTAAATATGTCGATCCCAGAGAGCAATAACTAAGTTTTGTATACCACCCCAAAAAAAGGAAGTCAGACCTGAATGGCTTGAGGTTCAGAACATGGCTCCTTAATAAACCTTTGATTATTTATTATCAGTTATAACTGGATATTTACATGTATTGTCTAGAAAGCTTATTGAAAGCTAATTGACTATGCTGCCGTTGCCCTTGGTCTCTAAAGGTGTACCTCTCAAACTATTTCATCCTAAACAATAAAGGAATGTATTGTTATGAAATATATGGTGTAACAGAAGTATTTATATCTGATATCGAAAGTTTTATGTGTGTGTGTGAATTTGTGTGTATGTTTGTTTATATGTATGTGTATATGAATACAGGTATGTATGTATGTATGACATATTGAGTGTGCCCATTGTTTGGCCAGCCTCTGGACTTGTACTATGTGAGTATACGTTGTGTGCACACGGTGGTAGATGTACAAAATTCATTTCAACTGTCCTTTGATGTTAGTTGAGTTGCATTCATTTGAGTAAACTCATTATTCCGAACGCATGGTCACCATTCATTTTGTACAATTCTTCAACAGTTCTACCTTTGTTGGTTTGACTTGTTGCATTCCAAACGCATATTTCATTCATCTGCATATTATAGAATCTAGTCTAGCAGTTACGTGTAGTTCTATTATCATTTGTTGTCTCATAGTAATGATTATAAGCATTAAAGATCTTTAAGAACACTACGGTAATGTAAATGAAACTCAGTAGCTTTGTCTAGTCATTTTTGTCTTTAGTAGTCTTGTTTGTTGTGTTGGGTGGCAAGGGGTGGGTGTCAAGAGGGTGGGGTGGGTTTCAAGGGGGTGGGGTGGGTGTCACGGGATGGGGTGGGTGTCAAGAGGGTGGGATGGGTTTCAAGGGGGTGGGGTGGGTGTCAAGGGATGGGGTGGGTATCAAGAGGGTGTGGTGGGTTTCAAGGGGGTGGGGTGGGTGTCAAGGGGTTGGGGTGGGTGTCAAGGGGGTGGGGTGGGTGTCAGGGGGAGTGGGTGTCAAAGGGTGGGGTGGGTTTTAAGGGGGTGGGGTGGGTGTCAAGGGGGTGGGGGTTGGTTGTGCACAGGAATAGCATGTCAAGCAATCTGTTGTTAAATTGATCATTACAAGGATGTCATGTCAACACTATTACAATTCTTTACCACACAGCTACAGTTGTGTTGTTGTTCCACATGTTACATCACCTTTGTTCTGTCTGTTTGTTAACTTTGTTTGGTGTTGCACTTAGCACATTATCACTGTAACATGTTTATGCTCATTGTACTGTAACTTTTGTGTCTAGAGTTTTTATGTAACATGATACTGTTACTGTCACGTTTTCTTTGTGCCTATAATACACTAAAGTGTAGCAATGATTTCCTAATAATTTTACTATATACTGTATACAGAAAAACTACCAAACAACTTTTACACAATGTTGCACTGTAAGATAATGCTATACTCGAAACATAATACTGCATTTTTACAGTTCTATAATGTAACATTACATCAGTAATGATGCACTGTACTAATGGCAGCGCATAGTAAAACACATTATGCTATTATGCATTCTGAAATTGTTCTAATAATATAATATTGGTGTAGCAGAATTGTACATTATAATGTCACACCGTCAAGTTAAACATCACTGTATTAGATACAGTGTAGTTATGCAGAATTGTACATTATAATGTCACACTGTCAAGTTAAACATCATTGTATTAGATACAGTGTAGTTATGCAGTAACGGTGTAGTACCATTATAACAGTGTTGTGTAATATGACAACCCTGAGATGTGATGTAATGTGTATTGATAGTACAGCACAATACTGACATAATTGTTGTGTTGTTACAGTCTGGAACAATGTTGTTACACTGCAGTAACACTGTGTTGTTTCTTGCAGCCACGACAGAACATGCTTGCAGCAGCCAGTAAGATTGGTGAGGCAAGCCATGACCTGATGACCACTGTTGGAGATGCTGACGTTGATCACTCTATTGAGGTCAGTCGGTCATGTGACACATCTTACCATGTCCATCCATCTTTTTGCCACAATGTAAAGGGGCTGCCCTTTGTCCAGAACCCAGTGATCTATTGCCGATTCACTTAATATTGACATTTAAATAATGTACCTATTATCATAGTAATAGACAGTGTGCTTGAATAGTTTGACATGATTGTTATGTTATATATTATTTATTGTTGTAAAATGTTCATTTAAATTATATTGATACCCTTTGATATTGATTGCCTGCATCTATCACATTTCTTTCCAAGTCATGGAATCTGACCTATCATGACTGTGATAGAGAGTATAAATAATAATACTTGTGTAGCACCTGATGAATTGAGATTGCTCTCAGGCGCTTGACATACATGGTAAATATGAGATTGTATTTAAAAAGGTATACAAACAATTATTTTCTTAAACATAGTCCATGGGAAATAAAAAAAAAGTCCTACCATAAATAATGCATAAATACAAATTTAAACTAATATATATATATATATATATATATATATATATATATATATATATATATATATATATAACAGAATATATATATACATATAACAGAAGATAATAATAATACATTTATTAGAATAGTGAACCCTGTTTATGCTATAGGAGGCATTGTTGGCCTTGGCCAAGGCTGTAGCCAATGCGACAGCTGCACTCGTGCTCAAGGCCAAGGGCGTGGCCAGTCGGTGTGACAACCAGGCTGACCAGAACAAGGTCATCGGTGCCGCAACACACTGTGCCCTGGCCACATCACAACTTGTTGCCTGCACCAAGGTAACGCAACCTCCTATAGTTTCTTGGGACCATTGTCCGTAACACTAGCAGTTATATGTAGACGTACTGGCAGAAACAGCAAGACATGGCTTCTCAGCAAAAATAGAAAGATTCTACAACGCGTAATGTTGAAATTTGTGAAAATGTTCATCTAACTGGTAGAATATATTAGTGTAGATTTTCTTCTGAATACAACTATAAAATGTATTCACTGCTTTTGTTGAAAAGTAAAAATATTGTGTTCAGAAGAAAATATATACTAACGTAAAGATTGACTTGTTTATTTACTGGATTGTACACAGTTAATGATTAACATCTATACAACAATCTGAAGTAGAAGTCAGTTTGCCAACACAATACAGCGTATTTAGACAATGGCTTACAGGCTAAGAGTTTAACAAGATTTAACAAGATTTGCCATCCAAGCCAAAGGCCTAGATGGCAAGTGGACAAGGAAGCCATTGGCTTATCGAGAGTCCAACAATGTTCACCTACTTATAACCCGCCCTCCCGAGTTGAGGATGTGTAGTTAAAATATAGGAACTTTGGACCCAGTTGAGTGTTTGCTGTTTTGTGTTTGTCATCACTGATGCCAGGTCTTACATGCGATTTAGACGATGACTGAGAGTTAGCACTTTTATTTAAACTATATGAACATTGAACCCCGTTGAGACAGTCTTTGTTTACTCGACGCTGTGTTGTAGGTGGTAGCTCCCACAATGCAACACCCAGCTTGCCAGGACCAGCTAGTTGACGCGGCGAAGCACGTTGCGAAATCTGTTGACATTGTCGTGGATACAGCCCAGGTGAGAGACGGCCACAGTTGGCACTGTGGAATACCTAGAACAAAGAATAATAAGTGCATACAGAAATCATTGATTACATTATATAAACCCTTTATAAATAAGAAATGCTGACAGTATGATGCTGCTAATTTAGTGGATTACAGCCTTGTATAATCTATTAAAAAAATGTAATCTTACTATTATTATATTGTATTATGTTTTAGAAAAAACTAGTTCATCAGGAGGAAATAGCTTCTTAACTTTGTTAAGATTCAGGATTATTTTGCCTGACATGAAGATCTTAATAAAATACTATATAATAATACAGGTAGTAGAATAACTATATAATAATACAGGTAGTAGAACGCATGACCAAAATAATTTTCAACAGGCTATAAATAAAACTATCTGATATATGATAATAATAATTTATTTACCTGATACAAGATACGAATACATATAACATCAATACAAAAAGACCTCAAGAATGCCTCATTAGTTAACACCTGTCTAGCCAGTGTTATACATGACAGCATTGGCAGTCAGGGCACATACAATATTATTGCATTTGGCCACAGCGTGTGAAACCTGTCCTCATGAAGGCATTATAGGATGATTACATTATTGTGCGCTGCATGTCCAGGGCACATGCAATGATGACCAGGCCATCGGAGACTTGCGGGCAGCCGCCACCGAAGTGAGCAGGGCCCTCAATGACCTACTGCAACAGATCAAGTCATGCGCCGGCCCCTCCAGAGAGGTAACGCTCATAATCATCTTGTCTCGATTGAATTATATATCAGGACAGACAAATTGATCTTTCTCAATATAGTGAGCTGTGACTGTAATGGCGTCTGGACATTGTGTTATTTTTATATGTAGTTTGTGCGTTGTATCTTTTTGTAGAGTTGTTACCAGTTCTTTAATGTTAGTGTTATTTTATATGGTCAGTCAGTGAGAAGATGATGTTTTCTTATTTATCCGACATTGTTCCTATAGACTTCTGTTATGACAGGAAGATGGTTAGACTGTTGGACCTATAGGTGCACATCAGTGGTTTTGTATGTTTCCTACAATAGTTGAGGGAGCTGTGCCTGTGCCTCGTGTCCACAGACATTAATTTTATGCCTCATATCTTCAGAAATAGATATGCCAGTGTTGTAGCAACAGTTGATCATATGCCTCAGTGGTATACATGGACCTTTATTATTTTATTATTAAACTTTTTAAACTTCAAGTTTAACTTATTTAAATTTCTTTTGCTGATTTTTACATTGTTTGTGCCTTTGAGCAGCTTGTCAGCAGAATTAGTGGACACAAATAAGCAGTTCGCAAGTAACATACAACTCAAGCTTCATGTCTACAGCTCTGAGCTGTCCTGCTGTCGTATTTCTACTTGACCAATGGTCACTGGTATGTGGTTTTGTAGACAAATGAAGTGGATACTATACTGACTGCTGCTGACCGGTTGACTGGCTGCATGGGAGACACGCCAGAAATGGTTCGACAAGCACGGATACTTGCACAGGTCAGTGCTAGAACCAATGTGACTTTGTGCCTTCAGCAAATTATTGGAATGCATTATTACACCTGCACTGTACTAATGTATCTACTTGTCTACTTGTATGGTTATCATAACTTAATTCAATTAATAATTAGTACAATTTGATCAGTACAAATATAGGTGTATATTCTGATGTTGCATGCCTTTATGTGTTCCTCATTTAGGACAAATGGACTCCATAATATTTACATGGAACAACAAATCAAACTAAAGACACTATTTGTAGCAAGACTGGAAGTTGTAGATGACATTGGTGTTGTCTTGTTATTTTCCCAATCGTATGGTTTACAGCAGGAAATGTAGTGCCAACATTTCACTACATAAGCCTGCTAGGCAATTTGCACTACCAAAATCACTGCGAGTAACATTTACAGGAATACAGATCTGGTGTTAGATTAACCAATACAGTTACTGCCCTGGTGACTGTTTCAGGCAACATCGATGTTGGTGAATGACTTGAAGAGTGAGGCAGAGACGAGTTCTGACTCGAACCAGCAACAGAAGTTGTTGGCTGCTGCCAAGGTGCTTGCCGATGCTACGGCAAAGATGGTTGAAGCGGCAAAGGTTTGTGTCTAGCTCTTAAATAATCACCATCTTCCCCATCATGCTACATAGTTTATGTTATCTAGAAACCTGTTTTGTGATCAGCAACAAGCAGCCAGCGCATAACATGTTTACACTTAAGACTTTAATGTGACCTGAATAATTGTTGTTAATTTACCCGCATCTTTAGAAACAGATTTGATGGAATTGTTATTATTGTTATGCTTTTGCCACATGAAATATTAATTGTGTCCTGTAGGGATGTGCCAGCCGTCCTCAAGACAAGGACCAGCAGCAGGCCCTGAAACAGGCGGCTGAGGACCTCAGGGCTGCCACTGGAGTTGCAGCATCCAGCGCTTCCAAGAAACAGATCATCCACAAGCTCGAGGTAAGGATTTTGTTTTTCTCTCCCCTGTGTCTCTGTGGCTCCTTCTCTCTCCCGCCTACCCTTCTACATTCCCTCTCCACCCTGGACATCACCACAAAGGCATGAATCCTGGACATCAGTAGTCTACAACACTTCACTTTACTCAGGTTTCAGGGTTGGAATTATGAACTGAAGCATTGAGTCACAACTGTCTTTCCTTCACTTCAGGTGGCAGCGAAGCACGCAGCGTCTGCGTCCACTCAGCTGATCAACGCATCCAACGGAGCTTCCCCCTACAACACCAACGATGCCTCCCAGCAACAACTCATGTCACAGTGCAAGGTTTGTCTGCTATTGCTGGAACACCATGGGACGTGTACACATGAAATCAAACTTTGACTTCCTGCAAAAGCAAACATTTTATTTTATAAATAATGTGGGCATTCTCTAAAAAACATAGGTTTTTAATGTTCTGTTTTATTGAATGTGCCAGCAACAAGAAAGAAAACTTTGATAACATGTATCACCATGGAAATCATCTTTTCAATTGTCTGATCATGTAAGTTGGCCCTAAATAAAACAAAGATGTCAGAACTCCCCTCCATAGATACGTCCTCACTACAGCCTTCTGTTGTAATTGTTGTCATGTGCAACCGTCTCATTTGATGTCCCTGCAGGTTGTGGCTGATGAAAGCATCCCTAAGTTGGTGCATGGTATTAAGGGCACGATGAACAACCCAGAAGATCCTGAGGCACAGATGGTGTTGATAGCTGCTGCCCAGGACATGCTACTGGTGAGGGTGCTCCCTCTCTTGAAGCGCTTCTTTTGTATTGACACTTCCTGCAAGTTTCTGACGTGATGGTTGAAATGAAACTTCCATGATTTGAGCATTATTCAACTTTTTGATTGTATCACTGCATACTACACATGCTATTTCGTTCATTTCAATTTCATCACTACCCACCTAATGTAGTTCAAATTTGTTGTCTAAGCCATATGAGATTTTTGCTTAGATTTTGTCTTGTCAAACCAGATTTCTGATTGTTCTCCATCTGTCATTACCATGTAGGCTGTCACAAGTCCTTCTGGTATCAAAACGAAAAGTTAATCATGCAAAATCTTGAATGTTAGCAAAATGTTAGCAAAATGAGTTAAAGTTGGAAAGTGAGCTAGAGTTGTTGGAAAGTTATGCTAAGTAGATGTATTGATGACATGAAATTGTTACCATAGTAGCATAACATCATACAAAATCTTACATGATTTATGTTCTTATATTTTCTTGTAACCATTCATGAAATAACAAGACTTTAAGTACGTTCCTTCATTGTTACTCTTTTCAAAAGTTTCACTTATAACTTTGTCTGTCTAAATTGTATTAAACTGATTTGTTTGAATAAACGTCCCTGATTGATTGATTGAAAATAAATTCATGTTCCTACCAGTTACACCCGATACAAGACTTAGAGCTATTGTTTTGTCTTCAGCCTGGGGGCAAGTTGCTGGCCTCAGCCAAGGCTGCCGTGCCGACCATCTCTGAACAGGCAGTCAGTATGAGTGTCACTGGCTCAGCCAAGAACCTGGCCGCGGCCCTCGCCGAACTCCTCACGGCGACCACCAAGGCACAGGAGGCGTGTGGCTCGCTCGAGATTGATGGTGCCCTCTTTAAAGTGCGCAAGCTGGAGAAGGACCTTGAAGAGGTTCGCAAAACTGCCCACCGTGGGAATCTTGTGCCGTTGCCCGGGGAGACGGTGAGTCATCGCTGGCCATATATGTAATATTGTTGCACTTATGTTAGACCATGTCTTATTTATGTTTACTGCCTCAGGCTTACATTTTGTGTTTACTGGTATTTTGACATGATTAAAAAATTTTATGCTTTGCTTGTTATTTGTTTTACCTATTTATACTCAGCAGGTTAGAGAACATTATGTGATATTTAACAAACATGCCCACTAGTAAATGTTACTATGTTGATCATTCACTGTTTTTGTTATGTGATATTAAACATTTTACATAAAGAAAGCAACTTATCTAAAAAACGTTGTTTCTGACAATAAGGCAACACAACTCGGGTCTAAAATGTATAACATGACTGGAGGAGAAAGCTTTATGTTTCTGACATAATACCATGTTTCTTGCCTTGTCTGCTGCAGGCAGAGGACTCTGCCACCCAGCTTGGTGCAACGTCCAAGACAGTTGGCTCATCCATGGCTCAGCTGCTCACTGCTGCTGCCCAGGTAAGATTTGTGTCTGCTAGCATTATAAAGTTGATGTCCATGTCTGTTTGTACTATTTAATCTGCTGTACTGTCAAAGGTATCTCTATGGACATAGAGGTTACCTCAGCCACATACAGAGCCTCCGGGAAAGAGATCAATTGTTACCAGCTGATTGATGATGATGATCAAAGTTGTAAAATGAAAACCCATCCTCCTTTTGCAGAAACAGAAAAGAACTGACTACAGCGTCCATCTGGCCGTAATGCTATGCTGTCTGTAACAAATGCAATTGAAAACCTGTGGTTACATAGTTTTCTAGCCCCTGTCCATAATAGGCATATGTTCATTTTTAATATATTTTCAGTTACAGATTTCTCAATGCCTCATACGCAGGTTTACTATAGCTGTAACGTTATACATGGGAGACTCACTCATGTTTTCATCCCTCCTACATGATCCACCCTTCTATGTCCTTTGCTACACACCCATCCATGTTTGCCTACGTACATAGAAACTTCCAAAATACCTAGATATGTATGTGAATGAGTCACACTAAATATACTTAGTCGACAGATATGACAGTGTGACGTTGAGAGTTAATGATGTTGTTATGTGGTGCAGGGTAATGACAACTACACTGGCACAGCGGCGCGTGACACCGCTAATGCCCTTGAGGTGCTGATGGAAGCGGCACGTGGTGTTGCTGCGACTACTGGCGACAGAGCTTTGCAGGTGGGTGGATTGACAAACTATGTTATTTATATACTCCACTATCCATCAATGTGTCCTCTATTTAACAATACTGTGGTAAAGACGTGCTGACATGCAAAAGGTAACACTCATGTTCTATCAGGCGTGCTCTATACTATATGTGTCGTCGTCGAGGTTGTCTGTTCGGAGTCACAGATGGTTAACACTTGGTTCTCAGTTGTGACACAGGCCACAATTCGTGTTGGTTATCTGTCTTTATATGTCCTGGCAGCCAATCAGTGGCTACTCACCAACAGTGCTACCGACTGGTGGCCACCACAATACAATTATTAACTTAATATATTTCTTCAGAAAGACTGTTTATAAAGGTTAAATATGTGTCTTTGTGGTCTTCAAGAAATTGTCCACGTTAGTGATATCTGTGATTTTTTATGATAATGTTCTGTCTAAATATGCTACCATATGTAACATTTCTGATTAATGTAGCAGACAGTTGAAATGTCAGCTTCTTCTCCTTGACAGAATTGTCAAAAAGTCAAAATTGTTATTCCTCTTCCGCCACCACTAATCACCCACCCACCTTCTGCACTCATTAAGAATTCTCTCACTCATAATATTGTTACAAATGTTACACAAGGAGAATCTGTTTCACAAAACCTGTAGTCTGTGTAGACAGCTGATTGTGTTTGTTGTGCAGGAGAACATCCTGGCGTGTGCCATTGATGTGATGGACAAATCAGCCAACCTGATCCAGGAGGCAAAGAAGGCTGTCAATAACCCCAATAACCCAGACAACCAGACCCGGCTCGCCCAGGTCAGTCGCAAGAACTCGTTGCTTCCTCCACTCATATATTTCTTATAATGATATTAACAGTAATATAACAATAATACAAAAATATATACTGCGCCTAAACCCTCTGAAACCCAAGCTCGGTGGCGCATCAAACACTAAAGGGTTAGGTAATCTTAAAATCAATATACAATACTAAAGTTGTCAACAAATGGATGAATTGAAAATTGCGGTTAAAAATTTGTTTTCAGATGATAGCAACATTTTGTTATGTTTCCTACTAGCCTAACACTAATCGGGAGTGACTTCCAAAGAGTTGGTGCAGCAACCGAGAAAACCACAGTTCCAATATTTTATGCATGTGTTCTTACACCTTCAGTTATGATAGTTCCATACAAGTTCCAAATTTACAGTTACAAAGTCTCACAGAAGTAGTTAAAAGCCAAAATGTTTATGCAAGTGTGCTTGACTGAATGAGTGCGACCAGGAGGCCTTGTTCTCTTCTCGAGTGAGTTGTCTTGGTGCTGTAGGTTGCCAAGGCGGTCTCTCAGGCTCTCAATACCTGTGTCAACTGTCTGCCTGGACTGAGGGAGGTGGACACGGCAGCCAAACAAGTGAACACCATCAGTCAGAGACTGACCAACATACAGGTAATTACAGGGGAACTGCAGATGCAAGACCATCTTGGGGACCAAGCAGAAAGTATCTCTGTTCCTTGTGTGAATTTATTTATTATTATTTTATTTAGTGACTAGAATAATGGTCAAGTTTCTGGTGTTCCACTATACAGATCATTGTAGTGTTTCTCTTAAACTTGGATAGCGGTTTTTACATTGTCATTGAAATGTGGTGTTTAGTCTTATTCTTTAACAAACTACTGGTGTTTTGTAATACTTGAAGCAATGTGATGCTAAATTTACAACATTAACAACAGTATTTAATCAAATCCTAAATGTTTTGTATAATGTCATTATTTTATGGAATTTGGCTTATTTTGTATTTTGGCAAATCCTAAATGTTTTATTACATGGTGTCTTTATTTTTGGAACTTAACTTATTGTTTCCTCACTGACGTATTACAGAATTATGCATGTAAATCTGCCTGTGAATAATAACCCGAAAATTCATGAAGTGTGTGTGTCTATGTTGTAGTATCCTGTAACAGACCGCACGTTCCCACAAGTCCAGACGGATCTGAACCGTCGTGCCGTGAACCTGAACCAGGCCGCGACGGACATTGTAACGGCATCTCGTGGCAGTCCGAAGCATGTCGCCGAGTCATCGACACATTTCGGTGACGCGTACAGTGACTTCATCGATGGCGGCATTGAGATGGGAGCCGTCACTAAGAACCCGGAAACACGCACGCAGATTGTCAACAGTCTCAAATCGGTGTCCATGGTGTCCAGCAAACTCCTGTTGACCACTCGGTCCCTGCTTGCTGACCCTAATGCTCCCAATATCAAGAACTTATTGGCACAGGCAGCCAGGTGGGATATGCGTTCATTTCTGGATAATAAATCTCACATTTGAGAGTATTTTCAATATCTGGATACTAAATCTCATTTCAAGCATTTTCAACTTCTGGGTACATCTCACAATTGACAGTATTTTCAATATTAGGATACTACATATGCACCGCAAATATCTTGATGCTAAATCTCACAGTGTACATTAATTTTTATATCTTGTTACTAAATGTCACATTATTATAGTATTTAAAATCTCCCAATTTGTTCCAGGAATGTGACAGAGAGCATTAACCAGCTGATTAACATCTGCACAGTGTCTGCCCCAGGACAGAAGGAATGTGACAACGCCCTGCGACAGATGCAGGTCGGTGCCTGCTACCCAACCCTGCTACCCCACCATGTTACCCCAACTTGCTATCACACCCTGTTACCGCACCCTGCTCCCCCACCCTGTGTCATCATACATCTGTGGTTACACCCCTGGTCCCCTGTACAGCCCTACCCCATATTGTAGACTAGATGGATGGATCCAAGTGTGCAGTACATCACCGAAGTAACTTTACAGAGTGACTCCTGGTGCCCCGGAACAGATTGAATAATAGTGCAGAATTGTTTTAAGGTTCAGCTCATACAAGCAACGCGGAATGTCATACTTGTATTTAAATATAATATTTTTCACTTTCCTTAGTAAATAGTACATATAAATCTCATACGGGAAGAGCGGAGTTTGCCTGCCTGAAAGGCCTTAAAAATACTGCCCTGTTGTCCATTCCTCATCAAACAACAGATCCTGCACCATGAACTCATGGAAGACTTCTCACATTACTTATAGAATCTCTGTGTCATATCGTGTATGACGTCCCTATCCTATAAACCTGTTAATCATAGCACATATGGACTAGCTTGTTTACTGAGATGGCATGTTAGATACATGGATACGATATACAAAAAAACCAGTGAAATAAGAGATAATGAAGTCTGACTACAGACAGTGTGACTGTCAATGTGCTATCTTATCTCCCTATCCTGATCCTTAGGGACTCATACGCAATCATTCAGATGTTATCTACTGTGATCATTAATAAAATCTAAATTGCATCATTCCCAATCCGGGGCGGGACAGAGAATCATCTCTGATTAGCGACAGGATCATGCGAATTGCATTGTAATCTGGTTTATCAGAAGTCGTAATATCTGCAGCATCCGAGGATATTTCCACAACCTGGGTTGTTTGTCATACTGCCGGAGTGTGCGGGACATGCCAAGATGTTGCAATGCAGAATGTCGACATGTAGTTTTTTTATTCAGATGATGCGCCCTCTATTGGACAACCCGAATGAACCTGCGACAGATGGATCCTACTTCGACTGCTTAGAGAATGTCATCAACAGGTCTAGGGTAAGCAGCTGCACATTTAGATGATTTTCGTGATCAAATTGTGTATCCAGCCAGCTCATGCAGAGGTTGCCAGTGTGTGGCCCTGCCACATTTCTTTTGCTGATCCGTATTTCTGACATGAAGTTCTGTATAAATAGGTATAAGAATATAACACTTTGCATTGATTAATCGGGGCTATGGCATTCCTGTTCCAATCGAGTGTCACCATCTGTCATGCTATAAAAGATACCTGCATCAAGCAAAATCTACTAGGTTTCACTGCAGATCTGCCTACCATTAAAACGTAAAACGTTAAAACGTATTTGTGCTTTGGCTACTGTAAGTTTTGTCACACAATTTTATAATTGCGCGATGAACACAAGAACATATGGCCTGTATCATGATTTTTCCATTTGAAACAAATCCTTATAAAACGTGATGTGGCCTTATATCTCCCCAAATCCCCCAAAATCTGTATTGCATATAGGAAATCCATGCAGTGTGGCTGGTCTGAGTCGGTATGTTTTTAGTATTGTATGTTACTGACACGTGCAAGTGTGAAAGGCAATTGCTGTATGTCTATGAATTGTGTGGCACATTCCAGTGAACTGGGGCAGGTGATAAAATATAACCAGATAAAAGACTTGTGTCATCATTCCCAATGTGTTGTTGACAGGACCTGGCCGAGGCAATGACTGGCATCAGCCAGCATGCCAAACAGGCACAACTCGACGACTTCTGTGATGACGTCAAGAAGTTTGCCAATGCCGTCTGTGTACTCACTGAGAATTCCGCCCAGGTGAGTCTACTTGTGTATGATGTTGTATGCTAGTGTGTCGCCCCAGGAAATAGAATAGATGCCAGCGTACAACTCTTTGTCATTTCTTTCTGCATTTCCCTTGAAAGTTCTCAAGTCACTTACCTGTAAATGGGAAATTTATAATGTGTTATTGTAGCACTAGTTGAAAGTATGAATAATCTGTTCCATTACAGCATAGTTTTCCTTGCGTGTCATGTTGCTGAAGCTGTCCTCTTGAGATATGCCATACAGCCAGATAGGCCAGTAGGACCCAGAGAGCTCTCTGGTTTATTGTATTTGTCTAAGAGCTCTCGTTTTAGTTGCCACACCAACTCTTTGGAATTTACTCCCTGTCAAGTCAGTAGGAAACGATACCATTTTGCAATCACCTGATGACCCATTTTTAACTGTGTTTTGTAGATTTTGAGATTGCCAAAGCCTTTTGTTTTGGTGCGCCTCTCAGCTCGGGTTTCTGAGTACAGTGTATGTAGGTGCAAAAGAAGTTTTCAAATTATTATTATAAATTAATATTATTATAACCACTATTGTTGACAGGCTGCATACCTGGTGGGCATCGCTGACCCCAACAGCCAGCCAGGGAGACCCGGTCTTGTGGACCAGGCCCTGTTTGCCCGGGCCAACCAGGCCATCCAGATGGCTTGTGAGGACCTTACCAACCCTGCCAGTAGTCAGAAACAGGTGAGAGATGGTCACAACACATTGGGCAGTCTATGGTGTCTGTTCCCCAGGTTCTACAATTACCTGCAAAGTGTCTCTAGTCCACGTACAGTGATGTTTTTTGCAGAATTACAGCAATGTTTAAAAGATTACACTTAATGGTTCACTTACTCAAACCTAACATAAAACAACTTTGATGCAATAAGAAAAAATATTAACCTGATGTTATGATTACTCATGTCATCCACTTTACATGGTAACATGATATGATTAATAGAATGTAATATTAAAAATGTTGTTCAACAATGCTAAAGTCACCCAAATATCTACCATGCTTAGAACCTTTTCCAGGAGTTCAGGAAGCTATGGGTTTGATTTCAGTCTACTGGTAGCAAAGACTGTGATGGTTTTACACCAATATTTTTCCTGTTAAGTTATTCCTTCGATGTCAGATTAAAAAAAAAATGTATAATTAAAACTGCTTCCAAAACTGATTTAGCCTATCGCAAATCCGGTTCGTTGGTTTCCAGATATGTAGTGTGAATAGTTTATATAACATCCGCAGTAAATTTTATTTTATTTTTTTTATTTTTTTTCAAACCTTCGAAAGAATTTACTTTAGTCGTTAGATCTGGTAAGTATCAAAATAGTAGATATTCAAAATTGTAAACACTGTGTGGGTCATTGCTGATTATAGGCGTGACCTCCATCCTTTTGCCAATCACATGAAAAAATAAAAAAAATTCACCAAGGAAGAAAATCATGATGTTTCAGCATTTCGATTCTCACTTCAGTTAATGCTTGAACAAGGATTAACTAATTTTAATAGTTTGTCTGATGAATGATTTCACAAAAGCTACATAAAAAAAGTTGCACAAACGAGCTAGCATGTTGCAGTGTAGGTAAGTTTGGTTTTTTGCAAAATTTATTTGAAATGAGAGTAGCAAAAAAATCGAGTTGATTAAGCACCTTTAAGTTACATGGCATTAGGTACAATTGCAGGTTGAAACGAGTAGCTAGGTTCTCACAAATCACTAGTTGTTCCACCTGACTATAATGTAACTGTGAAACACACAGCTTTAAATGATATATCAAGTTGGGCATTGCTAAGCAGGTGAACACTACCATTACATACTTTGTTTGTGCACATTCAGGAGTTCCGAGCAGTGGTAAGCATTGTGTTTGCACCTATTTCCTCTTAGTTGTTCATATTCATGCACTTTTCTTGTGTTGCCAAACTCATATATCTTTATGTTGACTTTGTCTCATTTTTCATGCCCCAATGTGGGCTCCCAAAGCTAGCCTGCATTTCTCTCTGTGTTTACTTGACATTTTGACGAAATTCACTGCTAACTAATCTGAAGTTGTGCTTTAATTTAGGATTTGTAAAAGTACTTTAATCTACAGTTTGACATTTTAAAGTCGATAAATAAGACAACAAACACGGCTAAGAGCTATTTCTGAGCTAATAGTTGCGTTTATTTTTATGGCTATCACATTTTAAAGGCCAAAATTTGCTACTAAGATGTAAATCTTTAAGAAATCATTTACATTGGATATTATTTGTGGTAAAATCATACTCTATGGCACTTTATAAATAAAAGGTATGATTTCTTCATAATTTCAAATGCAGTGTTTGTTGTGAGAAGGACACTTTATATGTGACATGCCACTGACTGTTCCTTGGGTTTCTCTCTTGTACTCCTTGTTTTGGGTTTGTTTCCAGTGCTACTGGTGTCCTGCACCCCCCCAACACTGGCCATTCTGGCCGAGTTTGTTTCAGTTCCAGCACTTGTGTTATTATTAAACATATTTAGTTTTATGTGACAGTGTCATATGTTCTTATTGATGTTGTGTTGTATTGTGTTCTATGGTTTCTTAGGAATAAAGGGGACTTGAGTTTTCAATGTGATATTCTGTACATATACATTAATATGTTCGTTGGTGTCCAAATATGTATTATATGAATAGTTTATGTAACATCCGCAGTGGATTTATTTTTAAAATGCATATTTTTTTCAAATTATTGAAAGAATTTACTTTAGTCGTTAGATCTGGTAAGGACGAAAATGGTAAACATTGTACGGGTCAATGCCGATCATTGGCGACACTTATTCTTGTCAAAAGTTAAAAAAGTTTTTAAAAATTCACGAAGAGAGTTTTCAGCATTTCCATTTTCACTTCACTAATTTAATAGTAAGTAAGTAATTTAATAGATTGTCTGATTTCAACAAAAATACGTATAAAAGTTGCACAAACGAGTTAGCATGTGCAGTGGATACTAGGTGTGTTTGATTTTTAGCAAAATGAATTTGAAATGGGACTAGCAAAAAAATCGAATTGAGGAGGAACATATAAGGAGGCTAGAACAAGATAAAATGTTATTAATGAAATAATAACAATAAAATATGCGGCCTAAGTAAAAAGTATTCATAGATGTTATGTACATATCATGAATTGCATTGCGTACATCCAGCTCAGTTCTATGCATTTACATCTAAACCTTTCCCATTCCTACATTAAATATGTGTATACATACACATTCCAGAGTTATATATTAACCCTTATTCATCTATGGCATTCCATAATTGATTGTGTGACATTTCATAAATACATCTGATATAGTCGGACATAGTTGTTCTGATCCACTGAATATCTAGAAGAAGACTCGCCATCAAGGGCTGTTTGATGCACTGTTAGCACAATAATCGGACTGAGAACATGGATCACACTAACGCTGTCTGTGTTCTCTTCAGGTGTTATCTGCTGCCACCACTGTAGCCAAGTACACGTCCTCCCTGTGCAACATCTGTCGAGTAGCCTCGTCCAAGACCAACAACCCAGTGGCCAAGAGACACTTTGTGCAGTCAGCCAAAGACGTCGCCAACAGCACAGCCAACCTCGTGAGGGCCATCAAGGTGGGTCGAGTTATTGTTATCTTAACTTTATTGTGTCACTATTGAGTTTGTGTTATGGTGCTGGGCTGTGTTCATAAATTTATTATTTTATGTTACAACAACACATGTTACTATGTATTGTGGTGAAGCAATGCCTGTTTGTCAGTATATTGTAACTTCACTCCAATGTAATTGTCCCTTGTCATGTTGTCTTGGCCATATAATGTGTCACAACCTGCCTGTGTCTTAATGTGCCATGTTAGTTCCTCCCTGTCTTGCAGTATTGTGCATCCAGTCACAGTGTACTACCAAATTTACTTTCTTCACTGTGATGTTCTCGCAGTGAAACACCACACGGTGAAACACCACACGGTGAAACACCACACAGTGAAACACCACACAGGGAAACACCACACAGTGAAACACCACACAGTGAAACACCACACGGTGAAACACCACACTGGGAAACACCACACAGGGAAACACCACACAGTGAAACACCACACAGGGAAACACCACACAGGGAAACACCACACAGTGAAACACCACACAGGGAAACACCACACAGTGAAACACCACACGGTGAAACACCACACGGTGAAACACCACACAGTAAAACACCACACAGGGAAACACCACACACTGAAACACCACACAGGGAAACACCACACAAGACATCCCTGTTGTGTCCAGCTACACAGTCTGATTGTGTTCTGTTGAAGGAGTTGGACAGTGACTTCAGTGACGCGAACCGACGCAACTGTGCCGACGCAGCCCAGCCTCTCATTCAGGCCATTGACGAGCTCACCACATTTGCATCATCACCAGAGTTTGCCAGTGTGCCGGCTAAGATCAGTCTTAAGGTTGGTGCGCTAGCCTTAGTTCAATTTAAAATAAATTTCTAATTTAAAATTCCGTAGTGTTTCTTGACTTAATACATTTTGACGCTTTTGCATTTTTGATAACACCTTGTTACAACAATATTGTAATATTATTAATTTTGAAAGTTGTTTGAAGTTTTCTCAACAGATGTATGACTTTTGTGTTTTATTAAGAGTATGTTTAAGGTGTTTATTCATGATTTTTTTTATATAATTGAACTTTTACTCTTGTATTGTAGAGTTACAGACCAGAAAATAATGTACAACAAACACTTACATTTTTGTAGTGTGTGCTTTATTTAGAATATGAAAACGTATACAGAATGCATGACCTGTGTCAGTGTGAAGAGTCATACAGCCTGATCATGTGAACAATCTTGAATACGTGTGTTGATGTTTGAATACAAGTGCTATTTTGTAACACGATTTTACAGATCACATTTTGAATCATATAGTACCCTTGTATGTTGATGTTTGAATGCAAATATTGCTTTTTGACTCTTGACTAAGACATGAAATGTTGCCATACTTGATTGCCTGTGACATATGACCCAATCTGTGTTGGCAGGCACGAGCCACACAGGACTCTATTACGTCGTCAGGCAAGTCTCTGGTTGATGGGGCCTGCAGTATGATCCAGGCTGCCAAGCAGTTGGCCATGCAACCGCGGGACCCTCCCACCTACCACCTGTACTCCCAGCACTCCCACAGTGTGTCGGACGCCATCAAACAGCTTGTGGCATCCATCAGGTCAGTTATGAGAGAAAGTTATGAGAGAAAAACGTTTTGTGCAGTGATTGTGTGGTGGCTGATTTCATCTTTGAGGAGTCAGTGTAGTGTTGAATGGGGTGAAGTGTTGAATGGGGTGAAGTGTTGAATGGGGTGTAGTGTTGAATGGTGTGAAGTGTGGTGAACCACTATGGTAGTTACCTTCGATGATTGGTGCACAATTAATGTTCTGATTTACACTTTGTTGTTCTGTACACACATGCATGCACGCTCACATGCACCCACGCTCACATGCGCGCACACAAGCACACACATGTACTGAATATATGTTCTGAAGTATACACATATGAATACATATATTTCTGCCCATTCAGAAATAACGCCCTTGGTCAGAAGGAGTGTGAGCATGCGATCTCCAACCTCAACCAGGCTGTGAGGCAGCTGGACAAAGCCTCCATGGACACCATGGGTCAGAACCTTGCCCCTCGTGGGGAGAACTCCCTCCAGGGCTTCCAGGATCAGATGACCACCAGTGCCAAGATGGCACTTGACCTCATTGACCCAATACGTGATGCTGCCAAGTTCGAGGCGGAGAAACTCGGCCATCTGGTAGGTTCATGGTTCTGTAGAACTTTGTGGTAGGATTCTTAATCTGAATTCCTAGTACAGTGGACTCCGCATAACAGAATCGCGGAATACAGAATCAGCCGTTTAGTAGAATGAAGTATATTGCCTGGGACGGAATCACTCCCTATTCCCGCAGTATTAACATGTGCCGCTTAATTGAATAAGCCGCTTAATAGAATCAAATTGCTTTGGCCTGGAGTGATTCTATTAAGCAGAGTCTACTATATTGTGTGGTTGCGGATGAAGATATGCTAGATATGTAGTTTCTGGGGTTTATACAGTTTTGTCATGAAAATAGATTTGTCAAGAAGCAAGAGAGCCTGTTTTCACACTTGCACATGATGTTGGCTACTAAAGTTTTTTAATTGTGTGTCTAAAATATCTCATTAAAACACTATTTAGATGATTACTTCAGTTTTGTAATGATTACTTTTTAAAAAACAGCTCTCTTAGTCAAAAGTTAAATGCGGAATTTGAAGCACATATTTATCAAAGACGTTATGATCTTGTCCTAATTCATTGTTTTGTCACCAGGTGTCATCACTGGCCAGTTACTTCAACCCACTGACTGCATCAGCCATTGGCTGCGCGTCGAGGACAGTAAGTTCTAAACAACAGATGGCGCTGCTGGACCAGACAAAGACAGCAGCGGAGTCTGCACTGCAGCTGCTGTATGCTGCTAAGGAAGGCAGTGGAAATGCCAAGGTAGGGCTCTCCTGAAGTCATCGTAAATGTTATTGTACTGAGAATCATAAAGAAAGCACTAAAACTGTCATCCGGTTGAAAATAGTTGGTCCAATCCAGCAGATCGATGAATTTAGAATAAATTGTTCTACAAAACTCAAACATTCCAAGTTTGAGACTCTTCTTTAGCTGCCTGTCTGGTGACGTTGGCAATCATGGCCCTCCACGTAATTCTGTCATTGTCAGTGGCTGGATGTTAGTGACAGGTCTTTCACGTCATGTTTACACTGTTAATGTATTTTATTCTTTGCCTGCCTTTAGCTTTGTATCCATAAATTTTTCCTTCAATCATGTTTTTCAATGTGACTGTTTTTCAGTTTATATGTTCTAGAAATGGCGACCGTCTTCTTATTGTTTTTCAGTAATTGTCTTTGTTGACTTTGCTCTTTGTAGAACCTTCATTTGTCATGTGTTGTGTCCTGGAAATGTGGTGTGTTCTCTGGAGAAACCATAATTTTACTGCTAATTTGTCCTGTCCTTATTTATTTGAGACTTAAAATGTAGAAACACCAGTGCCTGGTTGGAGACCTGTGCACTGGGTGGCTGAGTGTTTGTTGGCGTGAGACTGTAGCTGTGGATACTGGTGATTCCAGGCGGCCCAGACACATGGCGTGATAGATGAGACGGCGGACGGAGCGAAGGAGATGCTGGAGGAACTCATGCAAACTCTGGAGGACGCAGCCTCCGCAGCCGGCTTTGTTAGTGCCATGATAGAGACCATCTCCAAGGCTGTCTCAAAGGTGGGCATCTTCTCATACCCCTAGGTTTTGAAATTAATCCTAGTCCAAGACTATTAAATTATTCCACGGAGTAATACATTTTTTTAAATGATAGGTCGTATGACTGTTGCGAAATAGTCAAGGTCAGTGGCGCCACCTATGTGACAGGCACTTCACCATGTAACACTTGGTTTCTCCTTGTTGTCATCATGACATTGTACAACATTATTTCATAATCATAGCACCATGGAGAGAGAAATCTTTTGTAAAAATGTCATTTTACTATGTTGTCAGTAATAAGATTGTTGCAAAGAAGTTTTTATCATTATTAATTTTGCAGGCAGCCAAATATTACTTCTAATTACTACTAATACAACATTAATAATACTGTGATGAAAATAATTTAAAAAAGACAACAGTCTGCATAGACAAGATTTATATCTCTACATATTAACTATTTTAGCAAGTTTTTAGCAAAATATGTTATGTTTGCAATAAAGGAGAACTACTTATCACTGTTTCTTGCTTTTTTCAGACGGAATCCAACCCGATGCCCAACGACAGCCTGACATACGTAGACTATCAGACAAGCATGGTGCGCCTCGCCAAGCAGATCGCACGCACTTCCCAAGACATGGTAGGCTCTGTTTTGTTTCTTAAGTTGCAGCCATGATTTAATAAACTAAGCTAATTCATGCAATACACAAGTCAAATGAGCAATTCATTTGTCTGCATTTAGCTGTGTTTTCTGTCACAAAAACTTGCACTATTATGTATTTGCACTATGAAATATTTTCTGCTGCAACAATTTGCACTATCAAGTTAATGTGTTATCAGTAAAATGCAAGGGTACATTTCTAGTAGTCCTCTGCTGTTCGGTTAGAGAAACACTAAAAAGCTGAAGTTAAATTATTGCTTTCCACACATATAAATAAGAATGTTTGTAACAAGCTGGTGTATTTTTTCTTAATATTGTATGTTTTTTGAAAACTTTATATTGAAGTGATATTGTGATCTTCAGCTTACACTCATGTTCCTGTTTTTGATCAATTATTTGTTTTCTGCATAAGCAACATAATTCTGATCATTGTACTGCAGGAAAACTTGACACTGTTCACCTACCATCAGGTCGACAACCTCCCATTTGTTACTATAATAATTATAATAATTATGTAATATGTTTTAGATGGGAAAGTCTGACAGCAACGTGTCGGAGCTTGGAGGCCTTGCCAACCTGCTCACACACACCTACGACCAGCTGGCCAGACAAACACCTGGGGCGATTGCTACCACCCCTAGTGCAGATGTGAGTCGTCTCTTCAGTTTATTACCCCGCTGCATCATGATATGCGTGTCGTACCATTGTGAGGTTCTTGTTTTTAAAGTAGCTTTGGCACAGGTTCATTTGTAAATTATTGTTCAATTTATACTGCTCCCTCAAACAATCGTTACTCAGAGCGGGTTGCACTTTTCCCCTGGCAGACTTATTCAGATTCTTATTCAAACTATTAAAGCTCCAGCCACGCTGCATAATTCCATCACTGGAACCCGATCACTGTCTATTGTCAGGTTCTCATACAACTAAGTGAACTGGAGCAACGTATGGTGAAAGGAATTGCCCATGTTTCAAAAACTCCAGTAGGTTGACTCGCACCCTTTGAACTCACACTCCTCTCGATTGATAATCTGACATTCTAGCAACATCAGTAACAAGATGTATTGCAGCATACTCAGCAGCATAGACTGGCTTGTACCATGTTGTGCAGGTGGCGAATCATTGCAGCATACTCAACAGCTAAGACTGGCTTGTACCATGTTGTGCAGGTGGCGAATCATTGCAGCATACTCAACAGCTAAGACTGGCTTGTACCATGTTGTGCAGGTGGCGAATCATTGCAGCATACTCAGCAGCTAAGACTGGCTTGTACCATGTTGTGCAGGTGGCGAATCATTGCAGCATACTCAGCAGCTAAGACTGGCTTGTACCATGTTGTGCAGGTGGCGAATCATTGCAGCATACTCAGCAGCTAAGACTGGCTTGTACCATGTTGTGCAGGTGGCGAATCGCATCAAGTTGATTGTACAGCAGCTGGGCACAAACTGTGTCGACCTGGTGAAGGACGCAGGTAATCTGCAGTGCAACCCGACAGACGCCTACTTCCGCAGGGACCTTACGGAGCACTCGAAGAAAGTCTCAGAGAAGGCACGTATTCCTGCGACTCAGTCATGGAAATATTGAATATGTATAAAGAATAAATCTCACCAACTGAAGACATCTTGCTGCAAGAAATACTGTGCTTAGCTCCTTGGTATTTTAATCGATCTGTTGACAACTTTATTATTGCTTACCAATTTCGAGATTGCTGAACCTTTTTGTTTTGATGCGCCTCTGAGCTCGGGTTTCCACAGATTTAGGCGCGATAGAAGTTTTCTTCTTGTTATTATAGTGTAATTTGTCACCCCCAGGTGTCGCACCTACTTGCGGCGCTGCAGGCTGGATCGCGCGGTACACAGGCATGTATCAACGCCGCCAGCACTGTCAGTGGCATCATCGGTGACCTGGACACAACCATCATGTTTGCAACGGCCGGCACGCTGAACGCCGAGGGGGAGGGGGAGTCCTTTGCTGACCACAGGTGAGAGGGGCACAGTCGTGGCTAGAGGGGGATCTTCTTTTACACATTTAGCCCCTGTGTGGGATCTTTTCCTTCCCCTTTCATAGACTTCAGGTAGAAGGGACCAAAGGCTTTTAGTATCTCATGTTAAAGACACGGGCAATGTGGGGTGAACGTAATTGCCCAAGTTTTGAAACGGCAGTAGGTGGATTTGAACCTTGATGACTATTGGGAGTGTTAGTTATAGGTAATTTTGTTTTATGCATTATTTATTATAATATGTAAGACAACAGATCTGTGTCTACCCCTGTGAGATTGTGATTTTCTACTTAATTAAAAGTATGAAAAAAGTTCATTGTTAACAATTTTGGTTAAATCAAGATTGTGTTTCGTTTCATACTGTTATAAGTTTGAAAACATTTTATCACGTCAGTTGCTTGTTTGAAAAGTTTGTGGTATGCTTAGACAGTTTTATTTATAATTGATTTAATAGAATATTCTTAAGAAGATCCAATGTTCTTGTATGTTGTACAACACACTTAAATGATTCTTTTACTGGACACATGACAGGTTTAAAATATTATTAAATGATAAGAAATCATAAGATATTTTTTATTGGACCTGCCATCATTAGTCAGTGGGATGGTTGTTTACAGGGAGAACATTCTGAAGACAGCGAAGGCACTGGTGGAAGACACAAAGACGCTGGTCGCAGGCGCAGCATCAAATCAAGAGCAGCTTGCCAATGCTGCTGGCAGTGCAGTCATGACAATTACAGAGCTGGCTGACTGTGTGAAGCACGGAGCCGCGTCTCTAGGGTCGGAGCAACCTGACGCACAGGTCTGTAACACCACAAACAAGTTCACAGCCAACTTGAAGCCTTGATTTAGCAGAAATTGTATTAGATTTGACTGAAACAATGTCCCCCATTGGACTATGGCACTTAGATTTCTGTTTGGAGCACTGACTATGCTATACTGGTGAAATATTGTGTGTAAATTTTCGCTTGCTTTTCAGAACTGAGGCAGTGTGAATGTTTGCTGTTGAAGAGGTCAATGTAGTTAGATTAAATCTACAAGTTTGTCAATATGTGGTTATCTGTTACAGCATTTTGATTTGGTTTTATTTGTTGACTGTTAAATTGATACTGTTTTATTTTTTTATGTTCTTAATTAATTGTATTGGCAAATTTATCAGGTTTTTTATTATTGTTTGTTTGTCATTGTTTAGTAAGAGTTTGCTCTTAAACATTTTCTTCAGTAATTATGAATATAATAGTTTGTTCCTTGTTGATTATAATTGCTGTTTCTGTCCAAGATGGTGATTGCACATCCAGACATACAACAGTCAGTTCTGGTACTTTGTGCTACCTGGACTCATTTTAATGTGTTAAAAGTTCATTGTTTTCATAGATACCAAAAACTGCAGTTACATATAAATTATTCTACACATTTTCTGCAGAAGAGACAATTTAACAGTTGTTACAAATTGTTTTACTTTTGATGGGAACATTATGTCCAACTGTGTCACAAAAATCGTACAATTATATTACGACCTTCACAACGAATTGTCTTTCCAACAAGCTCAGTCTGAATGTCTATTTTTACTCAGCACTTTCTGTTCGGGAAATTGGCTGCCATTTTGTTTGTTGTGTTTGTTTTCCTCAGTTTGTTGCATCGTTGTTGTGACGTCTCTGCGTCGTCTCTCTAGGTCCTCTTGATTAATGCCGTCAAGGACGTTGCTATGGCGCTCGGTGAGCTCATCAGCGCAACGAAAAATGCATCGGGAAAGTCCGCCAACGACCCGGCGATGTCGATGCTGAAGGACTCGGCGAAGGTTGGTGCCGTTTGTGAGCGGCCTTTCCCCGACTCTGCTTCGTCTTACGATGTCTTTTCTGCCCTCTGCCTCACCGGGCTTGGTCACCGGCGCGCTCCGTCGCATCTCGCTACCGGCTTACTTATTTAGTGATAAATTGATACAAGGGTCGTCACGCAACCAAAAACATTTGCTTGCTCACTACAGGACTGTCACCGAAATTGCGTGGCTCAATCAACTGCTGTATATTCTAGTGCATGGTGTGCCGTTTGGATTTCTATATTTTCTCTATCATATTGGTTGGGTTTTAGCTACTGTAAGCCAGAGTCATGTCAGCAGTTAATACTGAATTGAGAAAATTATTACTGTTAAAAATGTGCTTGCAAATTCTCATGTAAGGAGAACACTTGCTGGGCAGTCTTCATGGCTAAGTTGGCTTAATAGAAACGTCTAAAATGAAGCAGAAATATTATTTTTTACTCAACAATGTAAACATGGTCAGGTCATATCATTTGGAAATTACTGTATACCAGATGCTGTTGCAGGTAAATTGGCAGTTATTTTTAAGAAATAGGCAGTTATTTGGATAAAAACTAATATTTTTATGAATACAATAAAATGTAATTATAACAGAAATAGTAGTTGCAGCTGAAATATATTTAACAGTTATCTAGCACTTTCTATTAATTGTCAACAAAATTGTGAATTAAACAAATCTGGCAATGTATACTAGGAGATACTAAAGATATGGAATAAAAAAATCATCTACAAATTGGTGGTGAATAATCCAAAATGGTCAGTTCGTTTTTTTTTTCAGAAAAAGTCATTCTTAAATATTAACTGAAAAAGAAGAAATTGATTAACTGAGAATATGTATTTAAAATTATATTGCTACAATGCACATAAAACATTGATGCTTATATTGTTGATTAAAATTGATTATGATGTACACATTCTCTATAAAATATTTATTCTGATGTTTTTTGGTACAAATCACGTGTTTTTAAAAATGGCTGGCTTTCCAAACAAAACCTAAAATACTTACTCTTGAGTTGCACAGTTGTGGCCACATGTCACAGCTAAACTGAAGCCTGCGCTGGGTCCCAGCAATTGTATCTCCAACACTTGAAATAATGGTTGTGTGTGTTTTGCTTAAATAGAAGTACTTTTAGAAGTAGCCTGCTAGACTGCAGTTCTACATATCAACATTAATGTTGGTATTCTGTCCAAAAAATGTCATTCACGATAAATTAAAGTTTCTATATTGTAAAATACATGCTATTGTTTGGACCTATTAGAAATCTCACTGCACTGCAAACCATGTAATCAGTACTGGCTAAAACACCATTGTGCCATGAAAACACCTTTCAGAACAAACCGCAGCAGGAGAAATACATTGAAATGAATTGTGTGATTGAACCTTGTATCATTTTACCTATATACCTGTGGCAAACATACCTGCGCTTCTCTGTCATCCTATTTCACAGTCTTACCAGCTCTCCCTTTCTCTATTTCTCTATCTCAAAGTTTTCCTTATGATGTGATATGAAATGATTCAGGTACATTTGGGCCAGGTCATTTGTAACCCTGTGCAGTTTGGCCCAGCTTCCTGATAACCTATGGTGCATTTGGCCCAGGTACAATTTGGCGCAGATGCAATTTGGCCTTGGGCAGTGCGCACTGGCCTAATAAAGTGGCAACTAAAAGTCATAACGTTATGAACTCAGCAACTTCTAATAGTTGTCCCTCTGGGCCAAAGTAATCTGGGTTTCTGGGCCAAACCACATCTTAGGTCAGGCAGCTGGACTGACCAAAATTTATTTGAAATATCCTGGGTTGCGGTGCTCCATTACCAATCTCACCTGGCACCAAAACATGATCTTCTAACAGCTCCTATTCAACACTTATAACAGGTGATGGTTGTTTCACATTGCTAGTGGGCACCTTGAAAGGGTTCAGCGTCCAGGTGTCATTTCTTTTGCTGTAGGCTAACTACAGGTGTGTTATTGAAGAAAAATAAAGAACTTTTCGTGTTGAAAATTGATCTTTGAATCATGTAGATAGTAAGAACGGCTGAGCAGAGGAAATGACATCCTGAACTGTGGCGGAGGGTGTATCTTATATCATCCGTATTTCTGTTTCATTCTCTCTGTGCCGACAGTCAGTTGGCCACTGCTGTTGTATTAGACTGTATGTTTAGTTTATAAGTTATTAAATGTGTTACTATTAAGTATACATGTTGTTCGTATTACTTCTAGGATATATGCGTTTCATGTTTGGTTATAATGTGTATTTTGTCAAATGTAGCACAGACTAGTTGCACAGAGGTAGCTAGTTAACCATTGAATGTCAACAATATTTTTCCTTTTTGTTGCCACGTGTCACCATAGTGTGTATGTGACAGATGACATTGTGTGTGGCAATGTGCACCTTCATGGATGCAGGACATTTCGTTTAGATAGTTGCGATTGTTGTGCAAAGATTATGTTGGTAACATCATTATCAGCTTGGTATTCTCTGATCTGTGCTGCACATCTTATTCTTTAACCTATCCTTAAACCTGACAGTTGGAGATGTCCCAGTCATGCATTTCTCATTTAACCACACAAATCTCAGCCTAGTCTTCTCTGAATCTAACCCAGTGATATGAGATACCTTAGCTTAGTCTTCTCAGAATCTAACTGTATACTATGAGATGCCTCAGCTTAGTATTCTCAGAATCTAACCATATACTATGAGATGCCTCAGCTTGGTTTTCTCAGAATCTAACCGTATAACATGAGATACCTCAGCGTTGTCTTCTCAGAATCTTACCATACAATATGAGATGCCTCAGCTTGGTCCTCTCAGAATCTTACCATATACTATGAGATGCCTCAGCTTAGTCTTCTCTTAATCTAACTAAACTGGTAAGTGTGTGTCAGTTTGATCTGGTTAATTTGTTAAGAATAATTAATGTCGTAAATTGGTACCTTACATAAATGTTGTAATCAACTTGTCATTTTCTCATACAGTTCACCTACTGACTATAGTGGTTAAAACATAAAATTGTGTCCACTTGTTCGGCCACTGTTGAGTTTCAACCATCTACCTTCTGACAAATGCTCTTTCAGGTGCTAGTTACTGAACAAGTCATTGCTGTCATTTCTGTTAAATTTGTTAGATCAAATGACAGTAAGAAAACATGTATTGCACCGAAATCCTCAGGAACCTGAGCTCAGCAGCACAAGGGTTTTCAAGTTTAAACAAAATAAAATGCCTTAGTAAATGTAAATATTTGAGTGAATGTGTGCAGATTTGGTATCTGCATCTGGTGACAGCATCTTATATTAACTGTTGTCATACTTTTTCATAAACTAATGACAGTTGTTTTGTGCTGTTATCACAGAGGACATTGAAGACAGATCAGGACCACGCTGTGATGTCAACATGTTTAGTGTAGGTGTGTGTTCCAATCCACAGGTGATGGTGACCAATGTGACGTCCTTGTTGAAAACTGTCAAGACGGTCGAGGACGAGGCAGCACGAGGAACGCGTGCCCTTGAGTCCTCTATCGAAGCCATCAGCCAAGAGATCAAGGTACGCACAGGGCCTGCAGCAAGTGGGGTGGTCATACCTGTTTCTCTTGAGGAATGGCTGAAGACTGCTAGAAAACATATTGGAAATGTAGTTTTGGCGATTGGTCAACAAGTGAGCTGTTTAACAGTTCTAGTACAGCTTGCCATTTCATTCATGTAGCCATTAAAAATAACATAACACAAAATCTTTATAAACAGTTATAGGTAATCAGATGTGTATGTATACTTTGACTAAGATGGTAAGCACCTTTGAGGCTTTTAAAGATGTGTAGGTGAGCATTGATACCAGGAGTTTAAGGAATCTGCTTTGCAAGCAGTAGACGCACGTTCATATCCATGCGCACATGCACACACACCCACGCAAGTATTTACTAACATTTGCAATGGTCACTGTTTCAGAGTTACGTCTCGACGGACCATGTCGAGCAGAAGATATCTGCTGAGGAGGTTGTTCGCTTCACCAAGCCTATCACCATGGCAACGGCAAAGGCAGTTGCTGCGGGCAACTCGTGTCGCCAGGAGGATGCCATTGTAGCTGCCAACACTGGACGCAAGGCCATCTCTGACCTACTCAGGGCATGCAAGGTAGGCTACTGATCAATTGTGGCCCCATAGGCAGAAGTTAGACATTTTATTACTGCAGAAATTGACCCAATTCAGAATAATTTGTAATACATAAATATTTGTGATGGCCTGACTTCATGATTCAACATTGTCTATATTTGCTGAAGTGTGTTGTTGTGTTGCCAGGGGGCATCAGTAGGAGCAGAAACTGCTGATGTTAAACAGCGGATGCTTGAGGCCGGCCGGTTCTCAGCAGTAGCATACAGAGACCTTCTATGCCAAGTCAGCTCGGTATGTGTGCAGGAATCATTGTTACTGATCACAAAGCAGTATCTTGCTTTATATGGCTATGCCCATATTCCGATTATTTAAAATAACAGTAAAAATTGAGTAATTTTGTGCATACTGTGACACCAGTAACTGTTTATATTGTCAGATGGGACAAGTAACGAATAAGCTTAATTGGACAAAAGGTCACATGTCAGTTATTGGTCGTTATTGCATTGCTATTGCAGAGCTACTCATTGGCAAATAACTCTGATGTGTAATTATAGACTGTAAGTAGTTGGATGGAGGAACAGAGTGTAGATTTGGTTGGGAATTCTGTTTGACTTGACTGGGATGTGTGCTTGCATGATGCGTAGTGTATTGACATTGTCCAGCACCCCATACAAATTATTTCGATGGGGCTCTGTATAAAAAATTATTATAATTGTAGACAATGCAGAAGCCGACTGCCAGCTCTAGACAGGAACTTGCCATGCTCTCCAAGAAGGTTGCTTCTGGCGTCACAGAGATAGTGCAAGCGGCAGAGGCCATCAAAGGTATGTCAGACAAAGCTTGCTCGTCACTAACTCTGTCCCCCATCTGAAAAGCTAATAGCAGATATCTTCACACTAAGGTATAACATGTTTCATTTGTGCGCAACATTTCCTCACTTGTGGCAGTTTCCTCTTGTGCATAAAATGCCCTTGCTTTATGGTAGTATTTCTCATATCACTATAATCTACTGTCACGTGTTGCACGTTTGTGTGTTATGTCCTATGTCTGGTATTCTATGCTGAAACCGTATACTGATAAGAGTATGGCTGACTTTGCCTGCTGCTGCTGCTATAGTAGTAATTATTATGAACCCAATACATGTGGCTAACCATGGCCCTGCAGTTTCAAATGGTCATTTCATATATTGTCACAGTTGGTCACAGTTGCTACAATGCAGGTGGGATGCTGTTGTTGGTAGAGGTTTTTTGTTTTGTTTTTTAATAAAATGATGTCATGGAGGATTTGCTTTGAAGAAGTGGAAGTTACTATTATGCAGCCTGTAGCAACATCTGTCTATATCTAACAGTTGTGCCTTGAATATGTTCTTCAAACTTAAAGAAGGCAGTAGAACCAGAGGACACAAAGCAGCATTGGTTAAGGAAGAGTGTAGGTTGGACATGAGAAAGTACTCTTTCTCACAGAGGGTGTTAAATGAATAGAACAAACTGCCAAATGATTGTGTTAATGCTAGTAGTGTGAATATGTTTAAAAATAAAATTGACAGACATCTGATAAGGGCGGGCTATACATACATAGATGATAAAATTGTTGGACTCTAGAGAAACCAGTGGTCCACTTGCCATCTGGAACTTGTAGTTATGGATGGCAATCTTGTTAAATCTTTTGATGGCAGTGACTTGTGTTGTCATGTGACTTGTCTGTTGACCATCTCATGACTGTGATGTGTCACTTTAAGAAGAATGACATGTTTCTACTGTCTGTGTGCTTTTCCTTCCCATCAAGTTCTGCATCTGTCGATAAATGATGATGACATGCGAGGTACATGTAGTGATGTCACGTAGTCAGTGTTGTGTCGTCAACTTGTGTCACTACTTGTATCAGTGTCGTGTATCTGCATGTTGATGTTGTGTCACAACCGATATATTATTGTTATTTTACTGAATTATCTGTAATTGTTTCTCTATTCTTTTATGTTCCTTTTATTTAATTAACGTTAGTTTTGTTTTAAATGTTGTGCACTTGTCAGTGTATAGTGCCTGGGGAGAGGGACAACCAGACAGGCAATTAGGATTACTGTGCCCGGGCATTGGGATTGTAATGTACATTTGGATTTATACATGTGATTTGTATTGAAAGTCCCTTGGGCAGTGGCCATGTGAAGCTAAAAGGTTTTAGTGGCAATAATAATGGATTTGTTGTTCTTATCATTGTAGTTGTTTTAAGTAGCAGTAGCAACAGTAGTTGTGATATTAGAGGTGACGGTAGTAGCAGTGATGTTGATATGCACACTGGCACACGCACACACGATATGTGCCTTCTGTTGTCAGGTGTTATGTGGTCAGATACTGTGTCGTCTAATTGTTGTGTAAACTTGCATCTTTAAGAGGGACAATTTGTGTCTGCTGTGTTGTAATAAGTGCATCAACTCAAATTGTTTCAACATATAACAATGTTATATATTTTGCCCCAAATCAGAATCAATAACTGGCAGTCTACCTATCATTTCCAAGATACGATTATTATCCATTTGGGGTTGCATATAAATTATTTGCTTACTTCTTGGTTTCTGTCTGTTTTTAAATGGAAGTTGAACATTGACAGTGTGCATGTTTAGTAGTCGACCACCAGAGGGCACTACCAGTCTACAAGTTGTGCTTATGACAGGTCCAAAATTTGGGTAACATTTCATTTGTTATTTAATTCAAGTACTATGCCCCAAATTTGAAAGCATGACTTATTCATGTAGGGAGTTTGTATTAGTGCAGGAACTGCAGTGTAATTGAATGTGCATCTTGCAGGCTCCGACTGGGTTGACCCCAACGACCCGACTGTAATAGCCGAGCGAGAACTTCTCGGAGCAGCCAATAAGATCGAGGCAGCTGCTCGCAAGTTGTCCCAGCTGCAAGCTCGCAAACTACCCAAGGTATGCTCCCTTCACTGTATGGTCCCTCGTGATGATGATCATTTGATTTCTTTGCAGCATAAACAGAGTAGAAATTAAATAAACATGCAAAGTTATGGCACTGACATTGTGTCATATCAAACAAAATCCAAACTGATTTTAAGTTGTACACGACTAGTAAAGTAATAATAGCTTGACTAAATATTGCTGTAAAGATAAATACTATTAAAATCATAATTGCACAGTTAAGTGAACAGACATAAGTGTTACAAAGAAGATGAAAAATGGCACCATTTGGACAAGACGGGAGTAAGAAACAGCAGAGTGGACGTCAGGAAACAGCATATGGAAGACAGAGGATAAACAAACGATGGAGGATGAACTAGTGAATTACTACATAGGAATAACCAGGATATGAGAGAAGCACAAGACACAATGATATCAAACAGATTTACTAATGCATTCATCTGGCAAGGGATTGAGAAATGTTGAATGACGATAGTGTAAATGTACTTGAATGCAAAATTTATAAAATCTCTGATTAGGTGATTAAGTAAACATAATTTGTAATAAAATAATACCTTGCTAAGTTTATTATAGGTTTATTAACAAATATCCATTTGTTAACAAACGAGATAAGCAGAAAATAGAATAATAAACTTAAATGTTTTATTACAGAAGATTTGTCTCTAGCGTATCTGCCATTTGCATTAATATTACTCTATAAACAGTGAAATAATTAAGGCATTGTAGGCAAGGATATGAATATATAAAAATATGTAAAATACTGATGATCTTCCAATAAATGAAGAATTAAGAGAATGTAACTTTATTCAGATGTACATAATAAGAAATTGTAGAAAAATGACCAAAGTGCCTGTGTTGAATTAAGTAAAATGTTAAAGTACTAGGGAAATAATAAATAAAGTCTAGGGTAAATCATAGATGATAAACAAATTTATGATTTCACTTAGCCTAGGGTCAAACCTAGGGTCAAACCATAAAAAAAATGACAGTTTCTAAGCAGTGTAGTGAACCTGGACGAATTGTTGGTACGCGTGGACGTCCCACTGAAGCACAGTGCTGTGACGGTGCTGTCCCCTGTGAGATATGTTTGATATATTTGGTGGTGTGACAGGATGTCTACCAATTATCAAACATGTCATGCGGCGGCCAGTCAGTCAGACAAGACAGCCCAAGTCGGCAAGTGTAGCCTAGCTATAACTTTAATGCAGTGATAAATCAGTAGCATACAACGAAGCGAGGGAGTTTTACGCGAAGGTAATCCAAAGTTTGCTCTAAGCATGTAGTTCCCTTTATTTGTTTCTGTTTTCGATTCAGTTCTCCAGCACTTACCATAGGGCAACTACAATCTTCCTTGAATGGACGGACATTCCGCTTTCTGGGATTGTTTTACAAGACATCTTATTCACCTCACAAAAAACTTCAAGGTTGAATTTTCCAAATATTTTGGCTGCTTCACACGGCCTTCATCGGCGAAATGACTTCGCTACAGGTGTGTCACATGACCAGTGACACATGCTGGAGAATGAAGCTAATGAAGGCTGTGTGAAGCCGCAGAAATATTTGGAGAATTCAACCTTAAAGTTTCTTGTGACGTCAATAAGTTTTCTAACTACAGTCTTGTTTTATTTCTTTATTTTTTCTTTTTTTGCTTATTTGTTTCTTCAGTTATTCTTCGGATGCCGTTTTTCAGCCTGCGCTCTTCTTAGTTGCATAAGCATTTACATGTTACAGCATTCTTGCTGTGTGCAGTTACATCATGATATGTTTATGTTGAAGTGTGTGTTGTACTAAGCCAACACTCAAGCGATTAAGAGCTAATGATCTGGTTGACTGATGTTTCCCCATATGTTGTACGTGTACCCAGCAAGCCCCACAGTTGTGGATGTGTGAACATACATCCACACACCACCATGTTGGCCTTCGAAAGACTAATGCCATAATAGTTAAAAATATACTGCTAATTATACATAAACCATAAACCATAATGGGCCTACTCCAGAATTCCAGTCTCATAAAATGTCTTCAGCATCTTTAGTTTCGACAAGCACTTGGTCCTTCAGCAATCCCTATAGCGGCTTCCTTACAGCTGGGCACACACAACAGTTTTGGGTGTACCTTCAACACATCTAGCACACAAGTGAACAGTATCCATGTTAGGTTTTCTTATGTTTTAAGTTGCATGACTTTAAGGACATATCTTGATACTTAGTACTGTCCGACTAAAATACGATGCATGGTTATATGAATGTGGCGTGAGCTTTCTTTCTGTTCTGTACCTTTTTATGTATCCAAACTCTACTGCATGGTATCGTGAAGAACAGCCAACTAGTCTTCACTGCGACTAGAAGTCTAGCCAGATTATGTTCCACTGTGGCAGTGTCTAATGTTTTCAAGAGGTCACAAGTATTTTCCTGAGAAATTTGTCTAAAATTCTGTAGTGAATGTCCACAGTATGTGTTGATTTTTTATCTTGTATAAATGTAAGTATAACTGCAGTGAAGACTGAATTTGTATTGCGCAATATAGTATATTTCGGTATTGAATAATAAGACATTCATCATAATTCATTTTATTAAGTAAAATTGGCCCCAAACTGAAAAAGGCGCAACCAAAATGGCTGAAACAATATATATATACAGTGGAACCTCGTTTATCCGTACGCTTTGTTTCTCAAAGGTTTTGGCTGGATTAATGAAGCTTACAGATTGTTGGTGTATGGAATAATGAAACAGTTTACCATGTTGAGATTTGTCCATGCTGATTATTGAGTAAAACAGATTACCAAAGAACACACCAACAAGGTGGCATTGCGTGTATACAATCTGGGGCTGTTTCGGTGTGGTGCTATGAAACTATGAAAAATAATCTTGTGTTGTGTTTGTGTGTGTCGTATCACCACTGTTGTTGTATCACAGCAGGCAGACGAGAGCCTCAACTTTGATGAGCAAATCCTGGAGGCTGCCAAGTCAATCGCTTCAGCTACTGCAGCACTGGTCAAGGCTGCGTCGGCTGCCCAGAGAGAACTTGTTGCTCAGGGCAAGGTCAGTGTCATCTGGCACTGCAGCCGTTGCTGTGATAGCTGTTATATAATGTTAATGATACTGCTGGTTATTGACATAGTATTTTAAAGTAAATAATTGCAAATCAAAGCGCTTTACACTAAGTTGAGTGTAATCACTATTCAACACAACTAATAGATAAAATATGTTAAATAAAAAAATAGATAAATAAACAGCTGATATTGCAAAATAGAAAGGAAGGTGGCTTATATGAGGAAAGAAATATTTATAGCAACGCTGGTAGTGACTGTGAAATATGTGTTCAGTTGTTTGTGGAGATGCTGGATTGCTGTTAAGCAAACACATTTCAACATAATCGTTACCATTTATGGTGCAGGTTATTATGTTCGCTACATATGTGGTAGTGTCGAACTCTCAAATGTGGGTGATTCAACAGAGAAATTAAATACAGATCATACGCATGTCATGAAAACACTGAGACGAGGAAAGAGCTTAGAGGAATGGACGTTGCTGTTTTCCCTTTGGCATGAACAATTCTTGTGACAACGTTTCAGATTGGCACGACCCATACAGACATGGAGGAGGACAGTCAGTGGTCAGAAGGACTCATCTCTGCCGTAAGTCTTCCTCTGTTACTGTCTCTGTATGTTGTAAGATAAAAACACAATTATTCTCAGCTGGTTTGCTTTAACAAATGTACACAAATGTATTCAAGAGTTCTGGAATAGTTCCGAATCCTCAAAGAGCCCTACATTGGAATGTATGTTTCTAATCCCATGAGGGTTGTCAAACAGGTATATTTTTATTTCTGCTATATTTATATGAGACTTCATGCATGCTGTAACATAGCACTTCTGAAATGTAAATCACAAGTCCATCAAATTAGATTACTGGTGGAGTCCTTTAATGTATCTACATAGATTTACAGTCCTTTTGTAACCTCTAATGTATAAAACATGAACAAAATCTTCAAATCTTGTAACTTCTTGGGTATACATCTTGATAGAAACTTCATTAAATTGTGTAGCTCAGAAGTTTAAGATGTGGTTAAGTTTGAAGCACGTGACTTATAATAATAATTTATTTTATGTGCAACCTTAGAAGTTGAATATTATAATTATATATTATAAAATGCATAAAACATTAAGTACCATAAAATAATACAGCATTAAGTTGCGTATAAATAACTGAATAAATAAATGAAATTAGGCCGAGTTGTATAATTTTATAAACTTGTGATGTGTTGCAGGCCCACATGGTGGCCGCCGCCACCCACAGTCTGTGTGACACGGCCAACGCCCTGGTGCAGGGCAACGGCAGTGAGGAGAAACTCATCTCTTCTGCCAAGCAGGTTGCCAGTTCTACAGCGCACCTCCTAGTGGCGTGCCGTGTCAAGGCAGACGCCGACTCATCAGCCATGCGCAGACTACAGGTAGGTCTAATCCTTCCTGGCCTGAAATCTTATGAAATGAGCGATGATTAATACAGTGGACTCTGATTAACAGAATTGTGGATAGCACAATCAGCCGTTTAGTAGAATCAAATATATTAGCTGGGACCGAATCACTCCCCATTCCCGCTGTATTAACATGTGCTGCTTAATTGAATCGGCCGCTTAGTAGAATCAAATTGCTCTGGCCCGAAGTAATTCTATTTAGCAGAGTTCATTGTACATATATAATGCATACAGGTATGGTTATCTTGAAATTCAGGCTGTGTTGATAAAATGCAACTCGTCTAAGTATACACACGTTTATGCTGATCCCATTGGATGCTATCTCTCATAGGGACGTGTGTTGTTGATGTAGACTCAGTAAATAACAATTCATGACTAAATGAGGTATGTGTAATGTTGTTAGATTATATCATTACATTTGAGTACATAACAATTGCCATAATGAGCAAAACTTGCAATACTGCTGTACTTATATATGACAATACTGCTGTACTTATATATGACAATACTCTTGTACTTATATATGACAATACTGCTGTACTTATATATGACTATATGTATAGTTAGACCACATTTGCAATATTGTATTCAAGCATGGAGGCCATATTGTAAAAAAGACATAGATAAGCTAGAAAGAATACAACGAAGAGCAACTAAAATGATTTCAGAATTGAGAGACCTTAGTTACAAAAGTCGCTTATTACGATGTGGTTTGACAACACTAGAGACCAGGAGATTAAGAGGAGACCAAATAGAAGTGTTTAAAATAGTGAACGGTTATGAGGATGTTGATAGGAATATGTTCTTCAAACTTAAAGAAGGCAGTAGAACCAGAGGGCAGCATTAGTTAAGGAGCAGTGTAGGTTGGACATGAGAAAGTACTCTTTCTCACAGAGGGTGATAAATGAATGGAACAAACTGCCAAATGATTGTGTTAATGCTAGTAGTGTGAATATGTTTAAAAATAGAATTGACAGATATCTGATAAGGGCGGGCTACACATAGATGAGAAAATTGTTGGACTCTCTATAAGCCAAAGGCTTCCTTGTCCACTTGCCATCTGGAACTTGTTGTTTGAGATGGCAATCTTGTTAAATCCTGTTAAATGACAATACTGCTGTACTTATATATGACAATACTGCTGTACTTATATATGACAATACTGCTGTACTTATATATGACAATACTGCTGTACTTATATATGACAATACTGCTGTACTTATATATGACAATACTGCTGTACTTATATATGACAATACTGCTGTACTTATATATGACAATACTGCTGTACTTATATATGACAATACTGCTGTACTTATATATGACAATACTCTTGTACTTATATATGACAATACTGCTGTACTTATATATGACAATACTGCTGTACTTATATATGACAATACTGCTGTACTTATATATGACAATACTGCTGTACTTATATATGACAATACTGCTGTACTTATATATGACAATACTGCTGTACTTATATATGACAATACTGCTGTACTTATATATGACAATACTGCTGTACTTATATATGACAATACTGCTGTACTTATATATGACAATACTGCTGTACTTATATATGACAATACTGCTGTACTTATATATGACAATACTGCTGTACTTATATATGACAATACTGCTGTACTTATATATGACAATACTGTTGTACTTATATATGACAATACTGCTGTACTTATATATGACAATACTGTTGTACTTATATATGACAATACTGCTGTACTTATATATGACAATACTGCTGTACTTATATATGACAATACTGCTGTACTTATATATGACAATACTGCTGTACTTATATATGACAATACTGCTGTACTTATATATGACAATACTGCTGTACTTATATATGACAATACTGCTGTACTTATATATGACAATACTGCTGTACTTATATATGACAATACTGCTGTACTTATATATGACAATACTGCTGTACTTATATATGACAATACTGCTGTACTTATATATGACAATACTGCTGTACTTATATATGACAATACTGCTGTACTTATATATGACAATACTGCTGTACTTATATATGACAATACTGTTGTACTTATATATGACAATACTGCTGTACTTATATATGACAATACTGCTGTACTTATATATGACAATACTGTTGTACTTATATATGACAATACTGCTGTACTTATATATGACAATACTGCTGTACTTATATATGACAATACTGTTGTACTTATATATGACAATACTGCTGTACTTATATATGACAATACTGCTGTACTTATATATGACAATACTGTTGTACTTATATATGACAATACTGCTGTACTTATATATGACAATACTGCTGTACTTATATATGACAATACTGTTGTACTTATATATGACAATACTGTTGTACTTATATATGACAATACTGCTGTACTTATATATGACAATACTGTTGTACTTATATATGACAATACTGCTGTACTTATATATGACAATACTGCTGTACTTATATATGACAATACTGTTGTACTTATATATGACAATACTGCTGTACTTATATATGACAATACTGCTGTACTTATATATGACAATACTGTTGTACTTATATATGACAATACTGCTGTACTTATATATGACAATACTGCTGTACTTATATATGACAATACTGCTGTACTTATATATGACAATACTGTTGTACTTATATATGACAATACTGCTGTACTTATATATGACAATACTGCTGTACTTATATATGACAATACTGCTGTACTTATATATGACAATACTGCTGTACTTATATATGGCAGTTTTCATTTGGCTTTAATTAAACAGTTTCTTTCTGTACTTTTACATTGTTGTAAAAAATTATAAATATTATAAGCTTTTTTTAATACAACACACAGAGTTTGCAACAGTGCAAAGATTATGATTCGTACAAACATTGGTTTGAGGAAAGCAAAAGAAAACTTAACATATAATTTGTCAGTGTGTAATGTATCGTGGTGTGTTCAGGCAGCAGGCAATGCAGTGTGTAATGTATCATGGTGTGTTCAGGCGGCAGATAATGCAGTGTGTAATGTATCGTGGTGTGTTCAGGTGGCAGGCAATGCAGTGTGTGATGTATCGTGGTGTGTTCAGGCGGCAGGCAGTGCAGTGTGTAATGTATCATGGTGTGTTCAGGCGGCAGGCAATGCAGTGTGTAATGTATCGTGGTGTGTTCAGGCGGCAGGCAATGCAGTGAAGCGAGCGACGGACGCGCTGGTACGAGCTGCACAGCAGATGAACAACGAATGGCACATGGATGAGACCGACTACAGCGTTGATCTGAGGATGGTTGGAGGACTCGCAGAGGTAACTCGTTCTCTCTGCTCTCTCGGTTTAAGTAGAAATCCAGGCAGAATAGTTGTAATATGTTTTAGCATTATATTAGGTCCTAGATTTTTATTGTGTGCAGGTTGTAAGTTTCTGTTAGGCAGGATTTGTAAATGTTGGGATGTTGAACCAATTAAGTGCATACAATTGAACCTAATGATTTGTTGACTTTTGAGTATTTGATTAATTTTGCATATTTACATGGTGACATTTACAGCTTTTCTTTTAACCTGATATTGACTATTGTTGACATTCAGTGGTCATTGCAAATGAAGTAGTTATTAATTTTATTACTTCCACCATTTATGGGAAAACAACTACAGTAATGCAACATGAAAATAGCTACGAAACATAACTGAATTTTTTTTATCAAAACAAATGTTGCAATTTATTTAATTTCATACCGATAGTACAACTCTCAGTAGTAACATATAACAATTTTCTCCTGTATTAGTAAAATCTGCTGAAAAATAAATGTACAATCCTGACCAATGGTGCATATCTTCCCATCAGATAATCAAGGCAAAGGAGGCAATTCTGATCAAGGAGAGAGAATTGGAGACTGCCCGTCGCAAGCTAGAAACTATTCGCCGTGCCAAGTACAAGGGACGCACACCAGATGGCGCTGATGACGATGAAGACTCTGGGTCCGCCTTCTAGGAAACACGTGCATCAGTGCGTTGTTGTGCTTTCAGTATTCTGATGATCTTCCTGTTGTCATACATACTAGATGGTGCTTTATTGGACACAAGGTGTAAGCGAAACAACAAACTGTGTCTTTTTGAAATTTATCCCCGTCGAAGCAGTTGACCCAGAGGCGTGAACCTGTCCATTGTCGATGTTAATGTGTATATCGTTGTTTAGACAGTACAGTACGTCCATCGCTTGGTGAACACATCTCTGGCATATGTGTGGTAAATAATACCCACAGTGGCAATTGAGAAACATTTATTTGTGTACCCACCAGAAACTGCCAGTTTCTTTCAACCGTCTTACCCACCAAAGGTAAATGTTGACACCATGATGGCTGCCACTTGCACCAAGTTATATGTTCACAGTGGAGTGAACTTATATGAGTGTTCTGTCATAGTTCTAGTTGACAGAAGCGACAATGGAGTTCGCTGTGCAATGACCAATACTGCTGAATAGTACTGCTTTAGTGTGTAAGCTTCCAAGTAGTGTAAGGGCAATATTAAGTTGAAGTTATATACAGTTGTGTATTTGTTTTTGTATGGATAGGGCCAATGTATTGCGTGTCGTTGAATTGTTCGTATGCAGTGAATGAAGTGTCTTGTAGTTGTACTGTGTTGCTGTTATTTTTGATGTTGCATTAAGTTCCTACAGCATATAATAAGGTGGTAGTTCTACGGAATTTGTATCAAGCACTTATAATCAACTTTACTGATAAAATGAAACCCAACAGCCATTCTGTAGACTTTGTACATAACGCATATTCAACCCATAGGTGCTAACGTTAACTGCTGATTGTGTGTGTGTGTGTGGACCTGTGTGTCACTTGCGTGCAAAGATCACCTTTCTAGTTATTTCTACACAATTTTGATGCAATTAATGAATGACCCCTTCGCACATAAAAGGGGAATGTAACTGTAATGCCATACAAGGTGACCTTCCATATAAGGGAGGTCCGAGTTTCATCAAAATATAAATGCTCTGCCAATGTGTATCATTAACAATTATAGGTTGTGTGTTGGAAAAGGTATTATTTTATTGAAAGAGAATGTTAGTCTATATTGTAACTCCTGTTGGAAAATTATTAATGCCTGATACTATAGCTGAATATCTGCTTAGTCGATGTCGACACGTTAAGAATTTATGTGGTCAAAACATGTTGGTATTGTAGGTTTTTTGTCTGAAATTCAATGTAGATTTGTGGCCAGAACGTCACACACAAAACAGTAAAAGAAGAAATAATTTCATGCTGCAAATCATCCATGTTTGTGTACCATATTATACTTACCAAAATATATTGAATGTGGTTTCACTGGTTCATGCATGGAACCACATCGGAATGTTTAGTAATAACAATCGTAAAAACACTAATATACATCTTGTAGGATTTTCTACAAGTCACCCAATTGTAATGACTATTATAGCCTGAAACAACCTATATGTTTGGTTGTTTTCAGCATGCATTTAATACATGATATATTTATACATATCATAACGCCGTGCATGTAAATTTGTCATTAGTTATGTCTGATGTCCTTTACTGTGTCTAGTTGGCTTCTTCCTATAACATCTATAGATTTCTACCAAAGTTATTGATTTTAAATAAACATTTTACATAATTTGTACTGCCTTAATGTTGTTGATCATTGCACATGACAGTTTCAGTCATGGTGAAACGATCCTTGTAATCAGCCATTTAGCATAATCAAATATACTGGCGTCGAAGGAATCATTCCCTATTCCCGCTCTATTCAAATGTGGCACAAATGAATCGGCTGCTTACTAGAATCAGATTGCCCTGGCCCAAACTGATTTAATTAATTAAGCAGAGTCCACTGTACCATTTCCTCCAATATGCAAATTAACATATGAGGAAGACCGTAAAGCTTTAGAGGTGTGCCAGGGTGCCTTAACTTGCATTATTTGAGTTCTCTTTGAAGCTGCAATTCCATACTATTGTTTGTGTTCCCCTAACTTGTTCACACCCATTTCTTCTACCCATATAAATTGCAAGGTTTTACCAACTGGATCTCATGAACCGTTGCCACATCGTGTTTTGTAGAATGTCAACAAAATATTTTTATATCGTGTTCATGTTTTGGTTACATAAAGTAACTGTTAGACATGTTGGGGGTCTTGAAAAAAGATGTACCAATCACAAAATTCAAATAAATTCCTTAACGGTTAAGGTTTTTTCTTACTTCTGCCTCACGAATACAATACGCTTACCTTGAATGTGTATTTAATGAATACCATTAATATTACAAAGTCTACCGCCAAAGCGGGAGACTAGGCACCTCTGGCTCTGGGCTATGTTCACTGACATGTAAACAGGAAATAAAGCCAAAAAAATTAAGCCACCATAATTATTTTGATTATAATATTTCTTGTTTAAATTTGTTTTCTTAAAATATGTTTAACCTTTAGGCAGGCAACTTCTCGGGAAAAGGGGGGCAACTTTGGAAAGTTGTTGGTCCTGCTGCCAATGAATTTGAAGTACCAGTCTAGTGGCTACTGTACACCCGGACTATGCTGTGCTGTGCCGAAGGCAACGGAGCAAACCAGCAATGGGCCATTATCTTTCGAGACAATTTCCATGTATCATTCTGTATCAGTGACAGTGCAAGACGAGGACAGGCACTTCTAGAATCCTGGCCCACCTCAATGTCGCCGCTATGTGTAAACTTGCACAATGCATGCGCATTGCACACAGAACCACGGAACATGTAAATTATTAAACATGCTGTGCGTAAAAACACATTTAATCACCTTTTTCAATGCTCGAATTCGCATATTTAACATGCTTTGGGAATTCGAGCTTCGAAAAAGGTGATTAACTGTGTTTTTATGCACGTTTAACAATGTACAGGTCCCGCAGACAAATATGCACTACACGTTCACTGTGCATGGTTATTATACGTATTGCATGCTAATAACGACGAAATTGAGGTGGGCTTGCGTGGATTCTAGAAAAGTACTATAGGACTTTAACAATTTAATGTACCAAGTTTGCAGATGAAGCCACAGTTTTGGCACGCTTTTGCATTTGCCGGATTCTTTGCAATGCGATGTAACGATGGCTATTATTGGCTAGTTGCAACATTAGGGCCATAGGTAGCGGAGACTGTCAATAGAGAAATTTAATTAGGTCAATATTAGACGCGCAGTAACTAGATAATATGTTTTCATTGGTCATAAATAACCCATGCTGCCATTTGTTGGGTAATTAAAAAAAGCACAGCCATTCGCCAGATGGCGTTATTTGTCAGCAGGAGATGTTTTTAATGTCGATGGACGTAAATGTAACGCGCAACGAATGACTGTGAGAACCAACAAAGATCGTTTAATGTATGTATGGCATATTCAGCATTAATATTCCCGAGCTATGTTACGTAGAAGGAGTGCCTTGGAAGTTGCGGACTCGATCAACTTCGTTGATGTTGACGTTGTTATACTTGAGTTGAGTTGTGGCTGTGCAAACGCTGTCACTCGCAGTCACACTGACAGTGACACTGTCAGCGTCAATGTCACTGATAGGCATATTTGCTGCATCATGCTATAGTACGTAGTCATAGAGGCGGTTTTCCCATGGAAAACTAAAGCATCGATTTCTCCCTTTTGCATCACATTTGCGTCGGAAGCAATAACTTAAGGTTTAAAACAGACGCGCACTGCCACCTTTTCACATGTGTAGTCATCAAGGCTCCATTTGTCGCACACATCGCTTGGGTGTCACTGTGTAGGATGCGAAATAAAATTAATCGTACATGTCAACCGGAGATGCTCAAAATTACTGACATTATTAGCCAGCGCAGGCCCGGCTACATCGCTCATGTGCGATTGATCACACCACCCCTTTATATTTAACCCATCAAAATAAACCAAACAAACATAAGAATGAGTTGATTGTTTTATTTCGGAATTGAGTAATGCAGAACATAAATGAAATACAAAAATAATGCAATATATACAATTTCTGGTTGGCAGCCGTGCCGAGGTTGTTACCAATGTATTTATACATCTATATGTATACAGGCCCCTGTATACAAAGGTACGGCAAACAAAAAATAAATTGTGTCACTGGTCACTGCCAACCGCTGATAATGGTAGACCGATTGTCATAAGATAGAAACAGCGTGCAATTATTAAATATAAACTGACAACTAAAACACTACCATGAATAATGAGTAACAATTGTGACAAGGTCAGTAGACGAAGAAGTGAACAACAATTATTGTGCAATTATAAAGGGTACATAATGTCAAATACAACTTTTTAATACACATATATACAACAAGAATGATAGATTCCAGAAGAACAAACCCAGTAGTAGTATTTAATACGCAGTAGAATTTTCATAACCACTTAAGAAAAAAAAAAAGAACAGTGGTAACACATTTAATATGGTGTAGTATTTCCATAGCTTTTGAAAACACATGACTTAAAGAAGATACAAAACTGGTAATATTAGGTTTCTTCTGAATATCAAGTGAAATTTTATTCCATACTTACGGCCCTTTACATATTAGACTACTTGATGATCGTAGGGTAGAACTGCTGATTGGACGGATATGTCTAAGTTGCCTGGTGTCATGATTGTGAATGTCACGGGTTATTGTGAAGATATTTGACAACGATACTGGTAGGTTGTTATGGGAATAATTATACATAAATTTGGCAATTTCTATTTCATAGATATCCTTAAATTTTACTAAATTTAAGCACGTGAAGAGGGGATGAGTGTGTTCATGGAAACAACGAAGGGATAAAACAGTGTTTATATACCGTACAGAGACAAATGAATCATTACGTTGAAATCCCATGCATACGGTTGCAGTCGATATTATTTCATAAAAAAATACTGTTTTATCTAGTATAGCAAAACATTATGCAAGTTTACATAGTGGCCCAGACTAATTAGTACTAATCGCATACACGCTGTTAAAGGTTGTTTCAATTTCTCATTTTCTCAACGTTTTTAGGCAAGGTGCTACTATACGTCTACTATATAACCGATCTGTATTAAGTTTAACCTGTTAAAGTACATTATCATTCTGAAGGCAATACAATATTAGTTATTAGTATCGTATGTACAAATATATAAAACGCTATATAAAACTTATCATTATCATATTAACTAATTTCGTTTATAGTGTGATTTATGGCACTTGTGATGTCTCAGGCGGCAGTGTTGATCACAACAAGCAGTACACGATGGTATGTGCTTCGTGCTGCATTGTTCCTACTGGAAGTTGGCATACGTGTCAAACTGAGACATGTACTCCAGCGCCAATTCGTGGAGGAATCGATACTGAGGCTGTAATAAAATTACATTGACTCGTGGAATGCATGCATCGAGTTAATCATTAAATAGCAAGAATAAGTTACTAGGATAATACTTAGCGGGAATGACCAGTGAGCGAATGTGTGCTTTGCTACAATTAGCAAGTATGTCAATAATTATTCAAGGACTGATTAATAAGTCTACTAAGTATCAATGTGCGCTGGAATGCTATAGCTACTGCTATCATTTATATTACTATTATTTTGTAATTATTAACTTTTTTAATCCGCATCAATTTGAGCGTAAACGTGGTGATAAAACGTACATCTACTACACATTGTTTACGTTGAAGGACACTGACCAGGTGTGTGACGAGTTGAGGGCGGGTGGTGCGGACGTGTTGAACAGCGTGGAAGACGTCCACCTCCTGCTCCACCTTCATGTGTTCGAGCACGTAGCTGGCAGCACACAACAGTCCACAGCGACTCGCTCCGTCCCTGGTCACAACACACATAATCAGGATTTATAATCAGCACGTGGCGTATTGTTTATTCTAACATCAACGCAACGTATCTTGGAAGCATTCAACAACACTGCAAGTAACGCGCGAAAGTTATTCATTTACATGGATTCTACTTCCGATGTGACATTTGTATTATCATTATGTCTGTTCATTCTTAGTAAGGCCCATTAGAAAATTACCTAACCTCGACGTCTGACCATTCTGGTATCAGTATTAATAAGATACGACGCGTCAGGTGCTGCTTTAAAGGTACCACTAAAACTGCACACAGTCGACGCTGATTTACTACTGGCATTACAGGCAGAACTACTCACGTGCAGTGGATCGTGATATGTCCATTTCCGCTCTGTTGCTGCCATTTCTCGACTATGTCCAACAAGTGAAGAAGCACCGCCGTGTTGCTTGGCAACAACTCGTCCTCTTTCCAGCAGTTCTTCAGTTGGAATTGCTTCACGATCGTCGCCTTCTCTTCACTCTGGTATCACATTTATACTCTTCATTAGCATTCGTGGCATGTGCCAATTGGGTAAAGTTTCTATGATAATGATATATATACCATCAAGGCTTGTTTGGCCTAGTTTATTTTTTAACCCAGTAGACTAATTCACCCCATCTCTAAAACGCTCCACCGACATTCGCTAGCCCGCCCGCCCGCCCGCCCGCCTAGGTAACGTTCAAGTATTATACGTCAAGTCATGGTTACTTACCCGACCAGATTTGTTGACTTTTAACTCTCGCTCGATCACGTTGGAATTCTCGTTGCTGACTGTTTCCACGAGTTCCACTTCGAACGGGCCGTACTGCTGCTTCGTTGCTTTCGTGGTTGGCCAGTAGGCGGCGCATTGCTTGATAAATTATATTGTTACGTCACATTTCAGCATGTTTATCAAACACGTTAATGGGTGTGGTTGATTTTCAATAAGCTAGACAACAAACTTATAATTATCCTACAAACTTGAGTGCTAGAGGAACATTATGCGGTATGATGACATCTCGGATAGCTAATAACATAAAGACCCTACTGGCCGAGAATTGACCTTTCCGATTAGACTTAGCAGCGGCAACGGAAACCAGCGACAGCAAAAAAAGCGGCATTCAGTGGCGTATTTTAGGTTTACAAATGTGGCGGAAAACCGCGGCGATTCATGCAAATTGTTGACACGTGGTTGAAGGTACATAGTCACATGAACAGTTTAAACAAGTAAACAGTCCGTAGAAAGGAGCGTGAAATAAAGGAAGCATTGCTGCTTCTGCTGCTGGCCAGAAGACGAAAACACAGGAGGACGAGAAGACGACGACGACGTGTTTGGGTTCATGAGACACAGCATAAGCGAAGAAGATCTGGGAGAATTCCACATACAGGCCTGTACTTGGAGCTGGATGGTCATGGTGACAAATTTGTTGGATACTTCCGTACGTCTCAGGTGCAATTTGTTGAAATCTTAGCTATTGCGTAGGGAGATACACGTGCAATTTGACGTCGCACATAAACAGCTGGTTGGCCAAAAGTGTAGATTTCCCGCGAGGGATTTGTATGAAAGCGCTTTGGGTTCTCAATAGAGCGGCATAATACTCGTTTTACACGTTACAACCGATGAACATTGGGAAATTGTGTGGTCAACCTCTGCATCGACCTACATATACTTACATTTTTTCATAACGTTTCCGTCCATTATAAACGTTTTGTTTGTTGCACTTTGCAGCACAATACGTCATGGAAAGGAATGCAGTTTATAAAATATAACATTAATGAACATCATTCAATGACACTCGTGTTAAAAAGGCCAGGGTAATCAACGGATCTCATAAACCCCACGGTGCATCGCACAACACGCACTTAACCAATCAACAAAAAATTTTCAAGAAGTTTTGTACGTACGTCATCAGTGACGTCACTATCGTCGAGCATAACGACCGTGCGAGACTCGTGGTCATTCAACAACCTCCACATGTCAACAACGGTTGCCGTCATCGGTGACTGGGTGAGGATGTAGGCGTTGCGCTCCTTGTAGCCCTGAAAGTATGTATGTGTCGACAAGCTGGTTGAACAGACAGTTTGCAACATTAAAATAGCTGGAGCTACAGAATGAGAAATACGATAAAAAGGGGGTAACTAAGATGGTTCGAGAGTTACGATGAGAAAGATAAGGAGAAATAGATAGAGTGGAGAAAGTGATTGAGATGGAGGAGAAAGACCGCAAGGTAAGCTCAGGTAGGCAGGCCAGTATCAAGCAACATATTTGTATCGTGGTTCGTATGAAATGCTGTTAGTGTCCATCGGTACTCACATGCACATAGACGGCGTTGATGTAGTTGGAACCAGGCTTCCAGGGAGTAACCAGGTACGGACGGTGTCGATCATCTAATTACAAGCAAACAGCAACATGCACACCACTGAACATTGGCGAGCACCATTTGTCTAAATATTCGTCTTACATTTGATTGACTGCGAGTAGAAGTTTTAGTTCTTGTAAAGAAAGCGATTTCGTTAAATGTCTTCAAAATATTAACTCTACTTCATGTTGTGAATTAGTCAAAACGTATCAAACTGAAGAAGACGGTACAGATCGTCACAATGCTACTCATCCTCCTCCTGCTACTGTTATTACAATGCTACTCCTCCTCCTGCTACTGTTATTACAATGCTACTCATCCTCCTCCTGCTACTGTTATTACAATGCTACTCATCCTCCTCCTGCTACTGTTATTACAATGCTACTCATCCTCCTCCTGCTACTGTTATTACTACAGCAAACAACAACAGCAACAACAGAAAGTCAACCCACCGGGAATGATATCAACGAAGCGATTTTTCTCGACGTTGTTTGGTTCGAGGGCAGCGCATTTTACGTTCTTGGCAAGCGACTTCAACGCGTTGAGACGCTGCGAAAGGACATACAATCTATATTACAACCTCAACACGATACAATTACATAATTCATGGGATCCCATGTGCGGATCCAGGGGGTGTCCATCAGCCCGGGCACCCCCTGTATTTCCGCCGGATTTATTTTTCAGTCAGAATTAGTTGTCGAGACACCGCGAGGTGGCGTTCTCCTGTACGTGTTCCTGAGATGAGGATTCTTCTAACAGGCAGACTAGGGGCATTGCTACTTGTACTGCTATTTGTTCCCAGTCGTTCTGACCCCCCCCCCGCCCCGCCCCGCCCCGCCCCCTCCGTCCTGCTTTATCATCGTTGTGTCAATTATTAAATGCAAATGGATTCTTGTTGTCAGTGCGGTTTTTTATTTCCATTGGTCAGCGGCTGTCGTCAGGCTTGAAAACCAGTGTGAGAGACAATCGCAGTAGGTTGTAAAAAAGAAAAGAAAACGAAATCACCGCCATGACGCCACCCACCACAGCAATTTGTGCTCGTCAACTTCTGGGTTGATGCTGGCGATGTGGTTCAAGCAACGCACTTGGCGACACAAACCAAGAACGTCTCGAAGATAATATACAGAACGGAGATATTGTCATCATCGGGGAAAAACAGAAAATACCCAATATGCGAAAGGTATATATAACACCAGTGCAACAGAGGTTACAGTTAAATTGTGTCCTGAAAGAAGATCCATGAGGAATTCTTGAAGTTTCTCTTGTGTTATTCCGCAGTTGCATGCGCAGCTATCTCTGAAAATGTCGAGTAACTCGGTTTGGTCTTCCGAATGATGCACGACCAAGCTTACAGTGGTGCTGTGGATATGGCCGGGAAGACAAATGGTACGGCTACTTTCATGCTCACCAATAACCAAAAAAGCTATGTAAACAGTCATATATTGAACGACGTGTGATGGAGCTCTGTCTCTACCATGATTTCATTCGTTATTGCAGTGGCAAAGGTCTTTAATTTGTATCCAGAAGTGACAATTAAGGGAAGCTCAACAGAATGACCACATAGTTGGTATCAGGCCAGTCGAACCAAGTTTATGGACCTTAGCAGGAAGCAACGAGTTAATCACTGTGGTGTACAGGATGTATTCTCACAACTCTATCCTGGTGGTGTGGATCGAGGTATTAACAACACAAGTTCAAACTATAATTGATTGAATTGATTGAAAGACAATCGGTGATAGTATGAATAAAAAACATAAATGTGTGAAATAGTTTACATATTTAAATAAAATATATTCATGCTATTTGCATTATACTTTGTACGGATACTCAAGTGTACTTTGTATATACAATGATCCCCCTCTTACAATAATTATACAAGCCAGCCAGAGATAAGACTCCCATGGCAATACCGTCAGCACGCGCGCGCGCGCGTGCGAGCGTGCTTGAACTGCCATCTAACGTTTTGACCAGTTTCAGTGTAGAATAAGCACGCTCCACTGCAGCACTTGTGACCAATATTTGCATAGGCAAGTGAAAATGCGGAAAAGATTTGGGAACATGGAGCTGGACGTTGCATTCATTGTTTCATGTAGATTATGGAGCTTTGTTTCCACAGTCTGACTTCAGTTGACATGGACGCTGGGATGGCAGGTCGTGGCAATAACATTCTTGGAGGTTGGTTAAGTTAGAATATATCAGCTTGTCCATGTTATTGGTTAGGAGCTTCAGGCCGAGCATGGCTTTGTTTGTTATCGCACCGAATTTCGTGTCAAATTCCTGGAGAAGGTGGTCTAGAAATGGTAGGAATACAAGGCGTCGCCAGTATATGTCTGGGATGTCTGCCTCCACGTTGTTTGTCGTGGTCTGCCTCCCATAGTGCCTTTATATTGAGATCGCTGTCACTGTCCCAGCAGTGTTGACCGTGTCTGCAGTCGTCTTGTAGATCTCACTGTGCTCCATATCTGCAATTTGTCTGATGTCGATAACGATGTCCTTTACCAGAGTGACTTCTTCGCAGGCCCGTAGAACCATGGATCAGCTTGTTGGAGGCCTACGGTGTACTCAAACGTGCACCGATTCACTTGGAATGCAACTATGAATGCAAAGCTTGAGATCGCGCAAAGTAGACCAAAAGCATCCGACATTGTTGTTGAGTTCCATTTGTTGCCCTCGTTGTTCGAAATTGCTGTCAGACAGTCAATGATCATTTCACGAAACTCCTCCAGTGGTCGTTTGTCTTTCTTATCCATCATCTTTCACACAGTAATTTCACCTTTCCAACACCCACTTCTTCAAACCTTCACGCTTCCTCCGGATGTTGATCTCTTCTGTAGATTGCTCTGATCTCGTCGTTTTATCTCTTGGGCGAGTATTTGAAGAATTTAGGAAGGGTCTGCAGGGTAGATGTTTTGTACTTCAGGACCCTTGCACGCCTTAGATTGTGCCAAATTCACACTGTGGCTGTACACAGTGGCAATGATGTGCTCTCAGCAGCTTAATTAACGTTACTTACCTAATAAGAGTAAAGCCCAAAACATTATTTTCAAGCAAAACGAGGGGGGAGTGCGCCACTACACCCCCTCTGGACCCGTGCCTGCTATTACAAAACTTACGCATATTGTACATTACACCGCATTTCACTGTAGCTAGAAAGTATAAAAGTAATTAGAAAGTTTCAAACCTCAAACTGCTCGGAGAGTTTATTGTCCTGACACAGTTCTTTGAACGCGTGTCTCAGCTCAGAACACGCTATGACAGTGACGTCGCTCGACTCTATCAATGCCTGGTAGACATACACGTACTGATCCTGTCAAATCAAAAGTGTTGTGTTTGTTAATAATGTTTCACTATTAGTGCGCATGGAATTGTTCGACAGCATACATGGAAGCATTCGAGACCTATTCGAAAGTTGAACATCCTTCATGAATGGCCACAACAACAACAACATCCATCATAGACACTGCTGTGATTTTAATACAATATGTACCTTAGTTTAAAACATTATTCTGTAATGTGTTTATTGAATGCTGTTTTTAACATTAAACAAAAACACAAAGTATAAATCAAAATAACATGTGTGCAGATTAAATTAAAATATGTAATTGCCATAGGACATCAACATCGATGTCATATTACCAGCGTCTGAACCATATTTGTCCTCTGAGTCCTGAGCAGGTTGACACAATGGAAGACGTCAACTTTGCCTTCTGCCTTTGCCTGTTCGATGAGGATGTCGATGGCTATGAATGTTCCAGTCCGTCCAACGCCCGCACTGCAGAAACATTTCGGTGTTATTTATGAAGGGCGGTGGGGAAAAGTACAAAATATAACACTATTTCAGTACTGGTGGCAGTTTGAACTTGAAGTAATCAAAATCATGACATTCAATATAATGATAATAGTATCGTTACTAATAAAGGAGATACATTATTAATATCATTATATTACTTTATTGTTGGTGGTAACATAACGGTTATATATATATATGTATATATATATATATATATATATATATATATATATATATATATATATATATATATATATATATATATATATATATATATTTAAACACACATAGCAATTCATGTTGGCTATATTTATCTAAATTAATACATAATATCATTATATTACTTGTATTGTTGGTGGTAACATAACGGTTATATATATATATATATATATATATATATATATATATATATATATATATATATATATATATATATATATATATATATATTAAACAAACATAGCAATTCATGTTGGCTATATTTATCTAAATTAATACATAGATATTTCTGAATGGTTGGCTGTGATGGCTAAGACGCGAGAACTAGTCATATTCACCTGCAGTGAACGACGAGAGGTCCGCGTTTCTCCGAGTCGAAGCCGTGCACCTTGCGGTGGAACGCCAGGAGAGGGTAGGCGTACTCCGGAGTTGCCTTGTCCGGCCAACCGGTGAAGTGAAACTGGCGGATACGTCTCATCTTTCTTGTCTTCTGCACAGCAAAACAAGTAGCATCGTCGTCATTTGAGTAGCACTGGACACTGTATGTTTGTCTGTCTCTCTGTCTGTCTGTCTGTCTGTATGCCTGCGTGCCTCCCTCCCTGCCTTTCTCTATTTTCTCTTGACCATTCCCGTGTATAAATAAATGTATACTATGCATGACTGTGTGTGCGTGCGTGCGCGTGTTTGCGTGCGTGCATGCGTGCGTGTGCATGCAACATTCGAAAAACTGACCTCATTCTTCAGGTTAAATTCTCGAATCACATAATCGGCGACCGTTTCTTCGCTGATACTCTCCGCGATGAAGCTGCCCCACGTCTGCGTCTTTCCTTTCTCTGGCCAGTACCGGCTACACTTTTCCTGTATAAACGCGACAAACTAAACTGCTCAAGCACAACAACACACATTATGTAATCTATGTTCAATTAACTGACTTAAGCACTAAGCACATATGCGCGCGCCACACATACACACCCACACACCCACACACATACATACAACAGTTTAACATCAGTTGTATGTAAATTACTCGAAACATTAATTAGAGGCCACATGGTGGAATTCCTTGTAAAACATAAATTAATAAATACATCTCAACATGGGTTCCTAAAAGCAAGTTCATGTCTAACCAATTTCTTATGTTTTTTTGAAGAAATTACAAAGTGGGTAGATGACGGGTCACCAGTGGATGTTGTCTACTTAGATTTTTAGAAAGCTTTCGATAAAGTACCACATCAAAGACTGTTACTTAAACTAAAAGCCCATGGTATAGGTAATGATGTAATCAACTGGATAGAAAAGTGGCTCACATAGAAGACAGAGAGTAATAATAGATGGTGATGTTTCAAACTGGAAATCTGTTTTGAGTGGGGTACCACATGGATCAGTATTAGCACCTGTTTTTGATATATATAAATGATTTGGAAGATGACATATCTAGTAAAGTACTGGCATTTGCAGATGACACAAAAGTATTCAGAAAGGTTACTAGTGATACAGATAAACACAGTTTACAGGATGATCTAGATAAATTATTTAAATGATCAGAAAAATGGCAAATGTTATTAAATTTTGGGAAATGTAAATGCATACGCATAGGACATGGAAACATGGACGAAGAATATAAAATGAGGGGGTGCTGTACTAGGTAGAACCACACAAGAAAAGGACTTATCTGTAATATTTAGTGGTGACATGAAAGTTTCAGAGCAATGTGGGATTGCTGCTTCGAAAAGAAATCAAATTCTAGGGCTAATTATCACGTATAAGGAGAAACAGCTAATTGCCCTTCCGTACAAAGCAATAGTTAGACGACATTTGCATGGAGGCCGTATCGTAAGAAGGACATAGACAAGTTAGAAAGAATACAACGAAGAGCAACTAAAATGATTCCAGAATTGAGAGATCTTAGTTATGAAAGCCGCTTATTACAATGTGGTTTGACAATACTAGAGACCAGAAGACTAAGAGGAGACCAAATATATGTGTTTAAAATAGTGAACGGTTATGAGGATGTTGATAGGAATATGTTCTTCAAAACTTAAAGAAGGCAGTAGAACCAGAGGACATCAAGCAGCATTAGTTAAGGAACAGTGTAGGTTGGACATGAGAAAGTATTCTTTCTCACAGAGGGTGATAACTAAATGGAACAAACTGCCAAATGATTGCGTTAATGCTAGTAGTGTGAATATGTTTAAAAATAGAATTGACAGATATCTGGTAAGGGCGGGCTATACATAGATGATAAAATTGTTGGACTGTCGATAAGCCAATAGCTTCCTTGTCCACTTGCCATCTGGAACTTGTTGTTTGGGAGGCAAAGAATTTTACGCGCGCTTTGCGAGTTAGACGCAACAAACATCTATTTTTACTTATAAATAAATGTTTCCTAATTTGTTTATGTTGACATGTAGTGCATACAATATTAAACTTTGTGTACACACAGATAAAGCATTTTAGCTAGTGCCTTGTTGTTATTCCCTTTAATAAGCGTCTGATTGCAACATACTGGTGAACATTTACTTTTTCCTCAGTACAATCCATCTCCCACTATCCAACAATTGATTCATAATGCGTGCTAATAAATACACAAGCAGCGACTGTGTTTAAATCGTACCTTGCTCATCTCTACGAGGTTTGCCAACATCACCACGGTGTTTGACTTCTCCTGCCAGACCATTCTCCACACGTCTTCCACGGTCCAATCACGTGGTCCTGCCCATAGGAAACGCGGCATAAGTAAGAGCTTTGCATTCATCAAGACCAAAAACGAAACATTACCCCACACTATGACTGCCAGTATTGTGTTTAGACTTTATACAGAAACCCCGCAGTATAACACCTAGTCATGATATGACATCAGCTTGACATTGTCATGTCAAGAATGATAGAGACGCGAACAATGAAATGATATTACCGTAAAATAAGCGTTACCTTGACAGGCGATGTAAGCGTTTTTCTTTTCTTTATATCCCTATAAAAAAAGAAATGAAAACATACATACATGCATACATACATACATACATACATACATACATACATACATACATACATACATACATACATACATACATACATACATATATACATTTGCGCGTAATTTACATTACTAGTTAATACCATGTGTAATATGTATAAGCGTGAATATAGCATTTTTAGGTAGATTGGTTTAGTTAGAAGATTTGTCCATGTACGTTTCAACACTCTTTAACGGGTTCATCGCTTAAACGTTTCGTCATCAGCAATACATTATCAAGCTAGCAACAAGTTTTTTTGTTTTATAATGACGGATCTTATAATTTTACACATATTCATTTAATTGCATCTGGTGTTTTCTTGGTGTACGTTCGACCTCTACTTAATTTATTCGGCAGTACTGTTCATGCCAGAGAACATGTTCTGTTTAATTGAATAATAGGTGTCATGTACAATACAATGACCGACCATGATATGGCTGGCGTTGATGTAGTCGCTTTCTCCACTTTCTGCCGACAACACGACTCGTGTATGATCATCTACGAAGAAAGGAAGTTATGCGTCATATGGCATAAGCAGGTCACTTACTAGATGATATAATATGGTATTAATCTCCTTGCCCATCGCGTTGTATATGGTACATCATTTTGAATATATTGTGCAATCGTGTTTCACATTTCAAGTTTTCCAGTATTTTTTCAAGCATATTAATTTCCCTTGTCGATGAAAAGGGCCTCCAAAACATCGTTGGTGAAATGTGTCTGCTATCGGTAAGTGTTTATTTTGTTTCTTAATCATACATTCCTTCAAATGTCATTAATAAATAACATACACATCATATTATGATGAGCTGCACAAGCTGCAATGTTGTTCAAAGGATTTTGTTGAATAAACCTTTACGTCATCTTGTGCAACTCCGTCTGTCCTACTCACACGCAACGATGTTGACGAACCGGTTCTTGGGTTTGTTATCAGGTACCCTTGCTGCTTCGCACTTTGCACGTATACCAGAAGGTAGATCCTGAAAGGGGAATTATTGTTTCACGTAATCACTTTGGCGTATCAACATTAAATAGTGCAAACAAGTGTGTGTGTGTGTGTGTGTGTGTGTGTGTGTGTGTGTGTGTGTGTGTGTGTGTGTGTGTGTGTGTGTGTGTGTGTGTGTGTGTGTGTGTGTGTGTGTGTGTGTGTGTGTGTGTGTGTGTGTGTGTGTGTGTGTGTGTGTGTGTGTGTGTGTGTGTGTGTGTGTGTGTGTGTGTGTGTGTGTGTGTGTGTGTGTGTGTGTGTGTGTGTGTGTGTGTGTGTGTGTGTTTTTGTGTGTGTGTGTGTGTGTGTGTGTGTGTGTGTGTGTGTGTGTGTGTGTGTGTGTGTGTGTGTGTGTGTGTGTGTGTGTGTGTGTTTTTTGTGTGTGTGTGTGTGTGTGTGTGTGTTTGTGCGTGCGTGCGTGCGTGCGTCCTTTTGTGTGCGAGTGTTTATGGATAGGTAATGTAATCGTTTGAGTAACTCACGGCGAACTCCTTCTCGAAGCCGTTGTGCCGTCTCTTGTCCTCGACATAAGCAGCGAGATCACCGGTTGTGACGCCGTGGGTAACCTGCTGCGTGTTGGCATAAATCGCCTGGTCCAAATTATGACTCCCGTCCTGTTCTTCAGCCTCCTTGCCATCATCGAACGCAACATTCTCTTCTCCGGAACCTGCTTACATGGCAGAATATAGTTCACCCGCACTCAGCTGCCGCTCGGAGATGCTTGACAAGAAATAACTTCAATGATGTTATTAGTGTGTCATTTTGTTCCACAGCAAAATACACGACCGTGGCTCTTACACGTAATGAATTGTTTTTAAATCTTATTATAATACACCGTATGTTTGTATGTGTGTTATGATACTCATCCTAGACGATTTGCCTATCGGGCGCCAAACTTTCAGGGATTCATTTACGACTCCACGGTCGGGTCGTCTCAGTTTTACATTTCCGAAATTCACCCCCGCTATTTCCCTTCCTACGAATAATACAATTGCTCTGTGTAGTTATTACGTATAAACTGGCCCCAACGCTACGCGAACAGTTACGTACAACTGGCTGACGTTACGTAATATAACGGTCAGTGTTACGTCGCAATTTCGAGAGAAATAATTGGCAATACCAAGGCATAGATGGATATTTCTGTGATAACGTTTTTTTAATATTATTATCGAAACAGTCACTTACGTTCTACCAAGTTATCCCGTCCGGAGGATGGGTATTTTTGCTAGTTTAGCATAGTGCGGAATGGGCAAGTGAATATTGGAAATGTGATCATTGATCAACATTTAATGTGGTAAATTCCAAGTGACATAAATACTACTGAAAGGATTGACAGTGCTGTTCCTTTTAATTTGACATGTTAATCCCATCTCAAGGAACTGTTGTATTATTTCCGAGAATTTCGGCCGACTTTCTCGGCTTTCGGAAAGAAGGTTTCTCGAAAAGTAATTATCGGGTCAAGTAGAATAAAAACATTTTGCAAATAATACTAAGTCATTAAGGAGGTTGTGTGAGTCGCACTGTGAAACACAACATGGAAGCGGATAACACAGTTATTTCTCAGTAGTACATAGAGAGAGAATAGTGAAGAGTAACACGTGGTTGAGAACATCTCTGTCATCTCCTAACATGAACAATCATATAAGACACTGGTTCGGGATAAAGAAATATACACGGACAAACAAACATATAGATATGTAAATACCAGCGGTGAGGAAAAGTATTCCAAATACAAAGTGTAGACATTTTGTTGATATAAATATATGAACATAAATATAAAGTTATGCCAGAGCATAATTTGTGACACGGTCATTTTCGTTTCAGCCATCGAAATCATAACCTTACGTCGATTCAAAGCACACTTTTCGGGTCTTAATATGCGTTTGATAATCAAAGATGGCCGACATATAGGTTTAGCTGCAAATGATTTGTTTAATCAATGTTCTCCAAATGCTAAAAAATACGTTTTGTAAATGTCCAAAACGAGAAAGAAAATATGTATCTCGACAAAGTGAAATTATTATCGAAACTATTATCGAAACTAAACAAATAAGTCATTCTAGAAATGGTAATATATTTCAGTTCAAAGGACATTAATTTATTAATTTCTAACTATTTTTAAGCACAATTTCGACTGTTCATTCTCGCACAATTAATTTAGTCACAATTTATGTCCATTTCGCAGTAACCGCAGGCAAATTATTTATTATCGAATGACTTATCCCTAATTTGTTGCTATCATGTTTGATTGAATATTAAATGCACACGCTTACCTTGTGTAGTAGGTTTCCTGAAGGCGACCGCGATGTCGTCTGTGGTTTTCTGTTGCTCCTCCCTCCTTCGTCTGAATCGTCAACACACATGAAATGTAAGTATATATAACAGTTAGAGAGAATTCAACAACTTCAAAATGTACTTCCAATGCATTAAAAAACATATGCAGCAGCAGCAGCAGCAGCAGCAGCAGCAGCAGCAGCAGCAGCAGCAGCAGCAGCAGCAGCAGCAGCAGCAGCAGCAGCAGCAGCAGCAGCAGCAGCAGCAGCAGCAGCAGCAGCAGCAGCAGCAGCAGCAGCAGCAGCAGCAGCAGCAGCAGAAGCAGCAGCAGCAGCAGAAGCAGCAACAACAACAACAACAACAACAACAACAACAATAATAAACACATTATACATGCTTACTAAGAATACCTGAACACGACGACGACAATGACGGCGGATATGCCTGCGATGACGATGATAACAGCAACTGATACACCAGCAATCATGCCAGTCCCAGGCCCACTGTCAGACACCACTTCGGCGGCGGTCACGCCGGCAGCTGTGGTCGTCGTGGGGATAGCTGTATTTGTCGTTGTCGTCGTCGTCGATGTAGCTGCAAAGCAGTAGATACGTCGTTCTGTTTTTATCTTAATAAATGTTTCGACGACATTACTGTATTGTACGTTGTACGTCTGTGTAGCAAATACGTCCACGTATGAGCTACATACGACAAGTATTTTGGATAGATAACCTCGATGCACGGTGTTTGTACTTTGTTTGTACTTTATTTTGTGTTTGTTTATTATATTTCGTGAACAGGTTTGACACGCATAAACCATTCTTGCCTAAAGCCCGGGCTACACATACAACCAAACCGTCGTGAGTCGGCTATTCAGCTGATCCACGACGGTCTTGGATTCCGGATGCCCGATCCAAGACAAATTACTTGCATGTGTGGCCGCTCCCGTCGGCACAAAATCGAACCCACGACTAGTCGTCGATCGGGTTTTTCGCTAATCCACGACTGGTTTGGAGGATTCGAAAATCGAATCAGCTATTCGCCGGATAGACGACAGTTGCATATGTAGCCGCGCAGGAGTCGCCGACTCGACCCCAAGTTGCGTGTGTAGCTGTTGTCCACGACGCAACTAGATCGTCGGCGATCCGCCAGCCAATAACAGGCTAAAGAAATTCGCGGCTCGGCACAAGAATGCCGAACACTTTGGAACCACCGGTATGTGTGCGTGCGTGCGTGCGTGCGGGCGTGCAGGCGTGGGTGCGTGCGTGCGTGTGTGTGCGTTTGGTCGGATCCACAGACGACCTTTCCACAATTCTCTTGTCGAACCAGCAAAATTGCGGCAATGGTGAGTGCTACTTTTACTTTTTTTGCAAGAGGCGCCATTTTATTCCTGGTATTGCTTATCAGCACTAGGGAGAGCGCGCGCATGCAGTTCACACTATAGACACCAGGTTTTTCGGCGGCGGCACAGTCGAATCGCCGACTGGTTAGTTGTATATGTAGCCGCAACACAATTGCCGACTGGTGACCCAGTTGCATGTCTAGCTGCTCCAATCGGGGATCCATGCGAATCGGTGACTAATAAGTTGTACATGTTGCCGCACTGATCGCCGACTCACGACGGGGCTTAACACGTTTGTCTTGATTGTTCACTGTTGCGGTTGAACATATTTAGCAAGATTTCCATCACAACCCATAGTTATTAATACGCACGCACGCACGTACGTACGCACGTACGCACACAGTATTCAAAACTCACTTGTTGTGAGGCTTACGGTGACTGTCTCGCTGGTTGAACTGATGTTCTCGTTGTTCGTTACTGTCACGTTCACCTCGTACACTTCGTACGACAGGAAGTCTATGGACAGCTCCGTTTGATTAACTCTAACTGCCTCTTTGTATAGCCAGTCATCGGTCGGTGATGTTATAGTTCTGTACGCCACTCGAACAGCTATTAGTTCGTCACATCCGCTGTCATTTATTTTCTGCAAATAAAGTAACATATATACGTTTGAAGATTTAATCTACTTTAAAAACTCCTCTTGCATTTATTGCAACACGTGGTATGTAATTGCGACCGTACATCGTTCAAGCACGAACAAAACATGCCCGCATGTCTGATGCACATATGAAAACAGGCACGCACGCACGCACGCACGCACGCACGCACGCACGCACGCACGCACGCACGCACGCACGCACGCACGCACGCACGCACAAATGCACGAACGCACTCACTCACTCAGTCAGTCACGCGCGCACACACACGCATACGCACACACGCACACACACACGCGCGCGCGCGCACGCACGCATTCTTTCGACATATCCAACTTGGTTTCGTTGTCAAGCAATACGCACCCAATGAGATGTGAATACTGGATGATTCGTACCAGAGATAACGCATAACCAACGTGTGCTGTCGAAAGACAAATTATAATCAAAACCGTCATAGTTATACAAACAACCTATTGAAGGAATGCTGAAGCCAGTTCTGCAACTTGTCAAGAATTTGGATATTTTTTACTGAAAAATCCACCACCCACCTTCCATTCTACAACCAGGCTGGCGTTTATAGTCCCGTTCGAAGTTGACTCCGTGACATTTGTTATGGTGGGAATGGTAGGAGCTGGAAACAAATGTCAAGAACCGTTGCAACAATTAATGTTACTGTCAATTACACATTGGCTCCATTGCTTAGAGACACATAACGGAATGACTGTGCCTGATGTAGAATTAGTGTTAATGCGATGTTGTACTTCCGTCTTGTGCTTTTTGCACAGTCATACAGCAGTTAATGTAAAATCAACTGCCTTATCCATTTGCTGGCGATCTCTAATAAAGCACTAAATGAAAACTGCTGGTGTTTTACTCTAGTTCAACATTACTAGTTACGCATAGATGGAACATTTTTGGACTCTCGATAAGCCAATGGCTTCTTTGTCCACTTGCCATCTGGGTTTCTTGCCTTGGATTGCAATCTTGTTAAATCTTGTTAACACATTTTCACCTTAACAGCCCAGTTTACCAGTTAATAAAAAATACGTAGATTGAACATAACAACACTGTACCGATGCAACTTGTTTTAAAGCTAGTGATGTCCGTGGATGTTCCGCCTTGGCGTTTTTTCTCGTATTTGCGATAAGGTTCCACCCTTATTAAATGACGAGTGTTAAACACCAGCCCTGTAATGTATGATTCAGACCGACTATTGTTGGCATCGTGTGCTATCTGCGCGACCTTCCTCTCTGTCTCCCCGTCGACTTGAAGCCACACGACGTAATAGTAGTAGGCCTCCAGACCAGACGGGATGTATTTAGCTTTGGGCCAACTCACTACAGCGGACGAGCTGGTAATGGCGTCAACTTGAGGATTTTGTGGTAATCGGAAGTGTGGGACCGCTGTTTGAATAGACGCAACATGTCATAGTAATGATAAAATAAAATAAAGTAAAAGTAGTTCACTCAATTTAGTGTCTCATTTGTGAAAAGAAAAACACGAATATAATTTACTCTTATGCACAGTTTTCGCCATCTGTCCAACAGCGTATTACTTACCTGTAGTCTACCTGCTTAAAATGTGGTATGCAAAATACATATATAAAGTCAACGGGGTTAATGTAGACTATTTAAGGTCAGTTGTGTTTCAAAAGTTGGCAATTATGTAAATAATGCGAAATCACTGCGTATAATTGAGTGAAATGTGTTAACTTGACGCCGTAGGATTGTATGTCCTAGGAATAAGTCGACACATGTAATGAATGTGGCTCTGTAAGATTGTTTATTACTTTACTGTGTAATTTATGCATTCCTGAGGAACCCTATTTGAACTGCGCTGGCTAAGCAAAAAAACTGGAGTGAACGCGTATGGGGCAGAGTTATCCAACATGAGTCGTCTTGCCGAAGGCTATTCTGGACGGCGCTTCGCTCGACTCGCCGGTTGAAAGCGGGATAACATCGGGTGCAACGGCGGTCGTTTTGTAGAAGACGATACGGTCTAACCCGGCGCTACGAGTTAGTGAACGCGAGATAACGGGCGAAACACAGAGAGCCGTGATGACTTAATTACCTTTGCCACTGTGTTGAGGTAAGCCTTGACGTATGCTAAAAGTGACCGATACTACGGGGGTGACAAACGTCTGCCAACGGCGAACTTCGACATACCTAAGTTACAATCTTGATGATCCTGGAATATGTCAACTTACGTTGATCTGGGTGATGTCCATCGCGCGATGTGCGATGTTGCGTGACAATGAGTAGGCGATGCTTATGATGGTGACGACCATATAAACAACACTTCACTTTGAACTGTTACTGTAATGCCGCAGCGTCCTGGTTAGACCTTTCTTTTCTCACATTTATTTTGTTACTTTCGTTTATATTATGCATCAGTTATACACTGTTCATTACAGTAACGTCAATGGTTCATTGGTTGCTTTGTTCAACTATATTAAAACCTGTATTCGGTTATATATATATATATATATATATATATGTATATGTATATGTATATGTATATGTATATGTATATGTATATGTATATGTATATGTATATGTATATGTATATGTATATGTATATATATATATATATATATATATATATATATATATATATATATATATATATATATATATATATATATATATATATACATATATATGTTCTGTTCTTATGTATGAGAGCAGTACACTACGCAACAGTTGTGGGCGCCAATTAATAATCAGCCAGCCAAACTTTATAATAATTACAAAATAACTGCACATCTTAAGCCCAGATAATAATACACATCCACCGTAGATGTGGTATTCGTCAAACTGTTTTTTATAACTTCTCAGCTTCAAATAACAGTTGTTCATTTAAGAAATATGCTTCAACAATGATAATAATTCATTGTCATGGTTGGATCAATGTGTCAGCTTTAAACAACGACTGCTCTCACTGTAAATATCAACAAAGAACTTGTCGCAACTATAACGCAATTATGGTGTATTTCACTTACGAATAAATGTTTTGCAAACGTCCGAAATGTACCAATCTTTGCAGCCATTAGTGCAGTGTCCATTTGTAGCAACGCATGCGGAATTGCCTTTGCATTGTCCGCAGTTTTCCAGGCAGTTCACTCCGTAGCTCTCATTCTTACAGGCTGTAGACAAATGTGTTAATGTAGATCTTGAGAAGAATCACTATGAACATCCGAACATCCACAAACGAAGTCAGTTCGTATAGTCTATTAAGACGATTGCATCCAATGTATGTTGCAACTTTCTGAGCAACAACATCTTAGAGATAGTTATTCTGTCAAACCACTTGCACATCAGCAAACACTGAACACAGACACGCTTGTTATGTACTTCCAGTATGTGCTGAATATGCAGTGGGAAAAAATGGTATTTCTTTAAATCACACGCAAGTTTATGTTAACAATATTTTTACAATGCACACATTTTATGGAAATGTTACTTTAGCTCTACGCACGTTCCTTGCAGTCAGGTTGCTGCTTGCCTGGGGCGCATGCATCACAGCCGATGACGTCATTGCATGCACTCGTAGAGGGGCAATATTTGCACGCTGTGAAACAATACATGTGTTTATATCGTAAGACACCGGTGCTCAACAATCTGATTTATTTTTACGCGTTGAGGACCGTGTAATTAAAAATGATCGAGAGAATGTTTAGTCAAATTTTACCTCATAGAATTATGATGATGACGCCGACGATTACGGATATCAATACACTGTGTTCAGAAAGTAACTTATACAAATGTTTGTATGATTAACGTAATTACATGCACGCACACACACAGAACAAAAAGAGACAACGTCTACGTACCAATATTTCGGTGACCAATGACAACCACCTCGCATAGACCAGCCGAGTACGGCTCATAACCTCCATCTCGCCTGAAGCTGAGATAGCGAGTGGTGGCGTTACAAGTTGTGTTCAATCTTCCCGATTTAGGCACGACGCAGTTTTGCCTGTAGCAATTGTGACGAGCGCAAACGGTTTGGATATTTATATTTGGGTTGTAACCAACACTTAGAGTAAACGTATTGAGTCGTTTTTCGCCTGAAAAATAAAACGAAAAAATTATAAAGCCAATGTATATGTAATGTGTTAAATATGTTCTTGCATTTTTACAGTAAACGTATCGAGTCGTCGCTCGCCTGAAAAAAATACGAATTATTCACAACATAAAGCAAAACCCGTCGTGAACTCAATGTATTTGTCATGTGTTAAATATTTGTAATCACTTGGCATGGTTGTGTAAAGTAAAGTTATTTGTTCCCATCGCTTATGGTTCACTTGTCAAGATGCAACGCAGATGAAAGGTTGCGCTTCAATAGTTAAACATTTGCAAATATCAAAGCTGGTATGCAGTGTTGTGGGCGTGCGTGCGTGCGCATGGCGCTACCATCACATTTGGTGTAGTCCTTCGGTTCTTGAAACAAATACACCATCACGGGAACATCAGACGATTATATTGAAACTATTAATGTTACACTTACAACAATCCCCTCTGTTGTGGATGACTACGTAGTATATTCTGTACGTTCCAGCCAGATCAACCGTCCACCAGGCGTTCGGGCCACCACTTGGATGTGCGCAGTGATTGTTACGCATGTTTCCGTCGGTATTTCCATCAAGCGCTGCCACGGCTGGGAACCTCTGACCATATCCTGCATTTTGTGTTGCATTCTTTTTGAAGGCAATGTTACCTAAAATATATATAAAATATAACTACGTCGCATGCTTGGCTGATCCTACGCACTTCTATAGAAGAGTCCGTAGTTATTTTGCCTGTCAGCTTATTAAAACGCTGCTCAATGTGTTGAACCTAAAATGGTACATGTAATGAACAATACACAAAGTTCCGTGAAATAATTTTGTAGAGTCGATCGACTACAGGAATTGCATGATTTCGACACTCACCTATCTGGCAAGCTGGGCCGTGCCAATGATAGCCACTCGGAAGACCGTCTTTACAACTCCCATTATTGATACACTCGCCAGTAATTGTGTTGCAGCCGTTGGCACATCTGCAGGGGAAGATGCACGACCCTCGACTGGCGGACGTGCTGGCGAATCGACAACGGGCGCCTGCAGCACCAAACACATAAATCATAAAATTCGTAAATATGCTATCGCCATTCTACGTCATTTAGCAATAACTGTATGGTTTTTGAAGTTAGGACGTTCCGTTATGTTGGCCCGCTAGCGTAAGATTGGTCGGTCCCCAACACAAACATTTCGCACACGAGCCACATAGCCTTCCCAAGAGCTTCTACCAGGCAGGAAGTAAATATCGTGCATAAAATAAATCGGTCACATGTGGCTGACTCCAAACCATTTCCCACTTTTTGCGTCATACCTGGTATGGTGATCTGCCAGCACGACCAACAAGCCACCAGTATGACAAACATCATATGGCTACTAAGTTGCAAGGAGTGCCACGAACCCAACGCGAACTGGCCTAACCTGGCCCTTCAGCGAGTCACCCGGAGGTGTTCGCGTTATCAATGTATATATTACAAAATCTCTGCTCAGTCACGAATTATGTGCAACACAACGTTAGTACTTCGCATGGTATAATCAATAGAAAATTAGTTCTCGTAATTCACTTGTCCGTGTTCAGTTGTAGGCTACAGTCAAATAGTGACCCAGTCTCATTAATGGAGGAATTAACATATGCGCTCAGAACCACCAACACCTGGCATTGCCTAATACAAAAGTACGTTTTAGTTTTATATATTGCGGTATCCACTTCCACAGATCTGGGGCAGACACATCACCAATGTATCTAGGTAAGATACAGATACATTGGAAATGTCACAGATACATATACAGATACATATACATGAATTTTAAATGTGTCTAGATACAGATACATTCAAATGTATCTAGATACAGATACGTTTTCGATACCGCTTTGAACACTGTCAGGGAAGCATCAAAGCATCAAAGTAAACTCGATTGCTATGATGTTATTTGATGTTTGACATGTGCCACTTCACGATATGCTCACGATTTCCATATGAATGACTTTGAGTGATCCAAATGGCTTAACTAATTGCTTTTAAAAACATGAAACAAATATAATTACTAATTACATAATCATCAATGAAGCAATATTCCTTCATCAACATTCAACTACTCCAGACTGTGAGTAATTACTGGCTTCTCTATCTAATTGCAATTCACCAATGGAATATTTCCAGCAAAATCTGGGTCTGGGACTCACTACTATCCAGTCCGTATGATCGTTCCTGTTCCTGGCAGACATGTTACTTTACACTTCACCCCCATGCATACCTGTCACTTTACACTTCACCCCCTGGCAGACATGTTACTTTACACTTCATCCCCAGGCAGACATGTTATTTTACACTTCATCCCCATGCAGACATGTTACTTTACATTTCACCCCCAGGCAGACATGTTACTTTACACTTCGCCCCCTGGCAGACATGCTACTTTACACTTCACCCGCTGGCAGACCTGTTACTTTACACTTCATCACCAGGCAGACATGCTACTTTACACTTCACCCCCTGGCAGACCTGTTACTTTACACTTCATCCCCAGGCAGACATGCTACTATACACTTCACCACCTGGCAGACCTGTTACTTTACACTTCATCCCCAGGCAGACCTGTTACTTTACACTTCATCCCCAGGCAGACCTGTTACTTTACACTTCATCCCCAGGCAGACATTCTACTATACACTTCACCACCCGGCAGACCTGTTACTTTACACTTCATCCCCAGGCAGACCTGTTACTTTACACTTCATCCCCAGGCAGACCTGCTACTTTACACTTCACCCCCTGGCAGACCTGTTCATTCCAACACCAACTCGACTTCTCTGGGAAGTATTCAGTCACACTTCAATTATTGCGCGAGGATTAATCGGTCACATATGTACACCACTGTCTATAACCAGACTCTCATTTATACAACTGAGGCAACATGGAGTGAACGAAATTACTGAAGCTGCGAAACGACAGTTAGATGATTCGAACCCGGGTTCTCTCGATTGCGAGTCCAGGGGCTTATCTAGACTTGTTGACAGGGGGGTCTCAGTCAGTCGTAGTCATGTGTCGTTCTATTTATGAAACGACAGTAAGATGATTCGAAGCCTGATTTCTCGATTGCGAGTCTGATGGTCTAACCACTATACTACCGCTCCCCATAGCATAATCATGCTCCGATATGTCAGACCACTAAATGGTAATGGTAATTCTCGCTGTAAAGGTTGAACGAAAATAAATCGATGTTACGAAACGCTAACCTGAACTATGTAATATTGTTTTACCTTGTTAGGAATATCCAGCGGCGGCTATTAATCAGCGAAGACCCAAGGGAACTGCCGGTTTGTCTCCCTTAATGTGGGAACAATGACGGACAAGAAGGTGGAAATGAGACAGAGCGGTGGATTTTGGGAAAAGCATTCAAGTTTTCAAGATAATACATTCAGAAGGAGAAGTGAGCATATACCCATTGAATCATATCGCACAATGCGACTACGATGTAATGTCCACACATTTGTAACGTGTTTATGGTGGTATCATTTGGTAGTGATACATTTATAGTGATACATCTATCACAAAACGTCGATTAGGATTCACCCGCTTTTCTCATTCTGTGCTCCTACAATCCCACATTGTGTCCCGTCATGCTTCACTGCGTCCCTTTGTTTGCCTGTAAACGCTTGCACTCGAACATGTCACCATGCACGCGCTTTATGGAACCGGGATGTAACCTGTCATGACTCACACCATATGCAACTAAAGTCGGTCGCACACTACTAAATCACACTCATTTCAGCACATTTTCAAGGTAGTATAACCTACCTGAAGTACAACGATCTGACAGCACAACCACCACTATCAGTGAGACAAGCATGCTGTGGTGGAACTTAGTTACGAGACTGTCCGCCATAGATATTCCTGTAGTACGTTCACGCAGTCAATAACGCTGCTTCCGTCGAAATGTTGTTGTGTCGTTCGACTCAGTGCGAACTCCAACGTGACCTGCTCAGTTAATCACTCAACCGTAACGGTTCGGCTCGGCTCGCGGTGCCCGGTTATAAATAAAAATATGACGTGGCAGTACCGCTGTGCAAAACCCACCGATAAACGTTGGAGGGAATGTGGGCTGGACGATTGCATGGTGCTTAGCAGATATATTAGTTTGATTTGTACGCCTCAACAGTAATAAAGGTTTGAGTACACACAGTTTTCAAGTTATACGCATTCTAAAAATGTGGGCGTATGTGGGCGTATTGCCCTTTTTGCTGGGGCAATACGCCCACAGAAAGGGGCAAATCGCCCAGTGGTAGGCGTTTCGCCCCACAACAAATCAGGGAATCGTGTTGACATAAAATGTGTCACTTATAACAGACATCTGGCACCTACCAATTAAGCAAATATATTTCCGTATTATACGGCTGTTGGCAGTATGGTATAATTGATGCAATTAAATAAATGTATTATGCATACTGCAAGTCGTCTCATTTATGGCAACCCAGCACAGTTCCTATCAACATTAACCTTATAACATTATATTGAAACAAATGTCATAATTGAAAGGCATTACGGTAAAGTTTTTTCCATTGCTGTGAGACATTACATGACATGATTTGACTGTCCTAGTCCTCGTCTGATTCACAGTTGGGACCAATGAACCCGTGTAGCCTGGTGTGCACTGCTCGTGGGCCCATTTCTTGCACTTTTGACACTGGACCCATTTTCCCCGCGATTTGCTACAGACAAGGCTCACCACATACAAGACAAGGCCACGTTTAGTCTTCGTGGACTCTGCTTTCGGGTGTAGCTTGTTTCTTTGTCTTGTGTTTCTTTCCCGATGCAGTGCGGACGACTTTTGTCTTATTCTTCCTTTTTTGGTCGTCGGCCTTTTCCACCAAACTCCGTTTGTCTGGAGACGACGCGAGGCACGCCGCAGAATCCGCCTTCCGCGTACGAGCTCTGGGTGCAGCAATCCGCGGAGGAGAAAGCTTCTTGACGATCTCCCGAGCGGTATCTATAACATATAATTCAACACAATATACGCTATTTCTGCAGAGCCTGTATCCCCGGGAATACGAGAGCTGCGTTAACACCTGTACCTATAATATGTTTGTACAACCGCTAGGCCTATATCAATAGAATGTACGATTCCCTAATTTACCATAGCCTGCCATACAAAACTACTATACATAATCATTTACTGTATTCAGCACAGGTACTTGGGTCGTTACAGTGTTACACTTTATTACATGTATCTTCTTATATGAATAAAGTGATATTTCTTGAAGTCGTCAGCAGTTGAATGGGAACGCTTGAGACCTATATGGGGGGCAAGCAAGGCAAATAGGTAATTTTAATTTACGCGTGTTTGGCTTCACATTGTGCACATACCTTCAACGGAAAGGGACTGGCGTGGAGTCGCAGCAGCACCGCTCTGAAGGCCGGATGGTCATGGAATGGGTGCGGCTGGGAAGTCCTGGTGGTCGACAACAACCGGCACATCGCCTGCATACACATCAGCATGTGTGACGTTCGCAACGGCAGCCGCATCGGCCTGCTCAGTGGTATCATGTATGGATGGCACCTCTTCTGTCACCGCGGCAGCAGCGAACTCGTTGTCTTGAAAGATGGTGTCATCGAAGGGCCACAGTCCGCAGGCCCGGAATCCATTGATGGCCTTGTCTGGCGTTGATGTTCGCAGGAACGCAGTGCCAAAGATCCCTGCTATGTCGTAGAGTGATATTCTGTGGCCATGTTGTGACGTTGGGCAGTTGTCTGCAGAGACGTTGTAAGCACTCTTAAGAGATTTGAAGAAACATCGGTCGAGAGGCTTCATCTTATGGGTGCAGTGTGGAGGAAGAGTGACCAGCTCGATTCCTTGAGCCCTGGCATAGTTTACAACATCCACGATCATGTGGCTGTGATGCCCGTCCAACACAATCAGGTGACGGTTCTGCGTTGATGTATTTGTGTAGAGAATAAACTGTTACCTCCACTTCAGAAAGATTCCGGCATCTGACCAACTGCTTGCACTGGCGTGGCCGACTGGCTGTGGCGGGTCACCCTGCGTGATCTGGTCCACCATTCGCATGAATGGCGGAAGGTAGGCCCCGGCAGCACTCACCGCGCAGATCACGGTCACGGTTGTTCCTCGTTCGCCGCTGGTCATTTTCGCTACCTGACGGACCCCCTTGGAAGCGACAACCTTGCCTGGCTGGTGGACACTGGTTATCCCAGTTTCGTCCATGTTCCACACCTTGGACGGTAGGTATTTGTGGCCATTGAGCACATCTTTGTAGATCCCAAAGAACTCGTTAACTTTCGGTTGGTTGAAACCAACATCCCTTGAAAAGTTCATTCTTTGGGGCTGACGAACGCTCAGGTCGGAATGTCTTCCTATAAAGCTCTTCAGTCTGTCTTTTCCGGCCAACTTGTTTGTCTGGTTGAACGGGTGGTTTATCCCCGTGGCCACTGCCACGTCGTATGCCAGATGTCTGACATCAGTAGGAGTTAGGCCACACAAGGCCCTCTCCATTATCTGGTGCCGATGACGAACCCAACCTCACCTGTCCAGGTGTGGAAACAAGGGCATCACGGTGTCTGCGAATAGTGCGAGCCGGAACTCCCAATTCTTTTCTGACACGGATAAGCGGCATGCCGTCTCTGACTAATCTCAACGCATCTTGAAAGTTGCCATCACCGTATATTCCTCTGTTTTATTTCTTGTAGTGCCTGAACACGATTTAGACTGCAAATGAACATACAAGATAAATAAATGTGCTATACTAAAGAAATGTATGCCTATTGTCTGCTTACATTAAGTGGTGCACAGAGATAGGTAGTAGTGGGATTGGTATTGGTAGTTGTATAATTATTAAACCGAAGGTATGACTGTTCTTTATGTAATATATATATATATATATATATATATATATATATATATATATATATATATATATATATATATATATATATATATATATATATATTTTTTTTTTTTACAAGCCAAAGGCCCAGATGGCAAGTGGACAAGGAAGCCATTGGCTTATCGAGAGTCCAACAATGTTCATCTACTTATAACCCGCCCTCCTGAGATATGTGTCAACCTTGTTTTTAAACATATTCACGCTGCTAGCAGTTACACAATCTGTAGACAATTTGTTCCATTCATTTATTGTCCTCTGTGAGAACGAGTGCTTCCTGATGTCCAATCTACATTGATCCTTTTACTAATTTTACCTCATGTCCTCTAGTTCTGCTATCCTTCTTGATTGAGAAAAATATATTTCTATCAATATTTTCATACCCATTCAATATCTTAAAAACTTCAATCTGATCTCCTCTTAACCTCCTTGTCTCTAGAGTTGTTAAACCACATTCTTTCAGGCGTTCTTCATAACTAAGGTCTCTAAGTTCTGGAATCATTTTAGTTGCTCTCCTTTGTATGCGTTCAAGCGTATCTATATCCTTCTTACGATATGGTCTCCATGCTTGTATACAGTATTCTAAATGAGGTCTAACTATTGCTTTATAAAGAGGTATAATTAACTTTTTTCCCTTGTATGTTATGTTTCTTCTAATCAATCCAAGAATTTGATTACCCTTTGAAGCTGCAATACCACACTGCTCTGAAACTTTCATATCAGCGCTCATTGTAACTCCTAAGTCCTTTTCTTTTACAGTAGTACCCAGAACAGTATCTCCCATTTTATAGTTTACATTCAAGTTCCCATGTCCTGTATATAGGCATTTACATTTCCCAAAATTGAACAGCATCTGCCATTTCTCAGACCATTTCACTAATCTGTCTAGATCGTTTTGTAAATGTTGTTTATCACCATCAGTATTAACCTTTCTAAACAGTTTTGTGTCATCTGCAAATTTCAGTACGTTACTTATTATGCTGTCGTCCAAGTCATTGATATAAATTAAGAATAATATAGGTCCTAATACTGATCCTTGAGGTACCCCACTCAAAACCGATTTCCAATTTGAAACTTCTCCATCTACTGCAACTCGTTGTCTTCTGTCAGTCAGCCATTGTTCTATCCAGTCAGTTATGCTATCCCCGATACCATGGGCTTTTAATTTAAGTAGTAATCTTTGATGTGGCACTTTGTCAAAAGCTTTCTGAAAATCTAAGTAGATAATATCTACTGGCGATCCCACGTCTATCCACTTAGTGATTTCTTCCAAAAAACATAACATATTTGTTAAGCATGACCTCGCTTTAAGGATTCCATGTTGAGATGAATTTAATAATTTATGCTTAACGAGGAAGTCCACCATATGGTCTTTAATTAACCTTTCTAATAATTTACAAATCACTGACGTTAAACTCACTGGTCTGTAATTCTCTGACTTATTTCTCGAACCCTTTTTAAATATATATATATATATATATATATCTATATATATATATATATATATATATATATATATATATATATATATATATATATATATATATATATATATATATATATATATATATATATATATATATATATATATATATATATATATATATATATGTATATATGTATATATATAATATATACATGCCTACATTTGTAAAATGTTAATATGCCGTAGGCGGGGTAAAAAGAGAGATGGCAGCATTTGAAAAAGCATAACACCTGGTATACTGCATTAGGCATTCGTTGGAAAAGTGCTATGGGCGTATTGCCTCACATGGGCGCATTGCTTCACCCTACCCTACTCGCGACCCTTGGTTCCTCTTTCAACGTCAACCTGTGTTCATCGATATGTTTATTGGCTGATATTGTAATATTTAGAGAAAACGTCCGGTTTATTACCGCGACCTCGTGGCTCTGTTTACGTTGCTTCCAGCGCTACGTCACATGTAGCATGCGGTATGTTTCAAGCGAAAAATAACTGTTCGTCCATTAAGTATCTTTTTGTTTTTATTTGTTCAGTTTGATTATTGTCTTTTGTTAATAAAGTTACATTCCTATTTTATTTCAGAGCTGGTCGACATGTGCGGGTGATAATCGCTGTCAAACAGGGACAAAAGACTATCCAAAAAGAAGGCGGTGGAGTGGTAAGTTTAATACATGTATGTATGTCGGCAACCCTTATTTGAGCAAATAAAACATATTTTAATGTCAACAATTTTGCTTTTTGCATGATGTGGATAGTTGTATTTTACATTTTCACTTTGCGTAAGTTATGTTGCTATACACAAATACACGAATACACGACGGTTAGCCGTAATAAATGCAGTTTTTTTTCTTTGTCTTTAGATACTATCAAGAGAGGAGTAGTAGGATATGAATTGCGGTTTGTGAAGCAATCATAGCAGGGAATTTATAATTGGCCCGAGGCGGACGACTTCGCCTGGGTTGGAGCGGCAGACATAGTTCGCCCCCTGGACCTCAACAGACCGGGAAATAGAACTTTGAATTTACCCTTCTTGGCAGTCTTTGTGTCTTGAATAAAAGTTCTAGAACTCAGACTGCCTTGTCATGTGTGTTTATTTGATTTTCTCTTTTAACTATTTGACGGTGTCTCGTGTAACACTGAAACGCCGGAAAGAACAGCCAGGTTTCCTACCAGGAAGATTTTGTACGGATGAAATATTCACTCTTAGGAACATCATGTAATAATCGAACGAATGGCAGAACTCTCTAGTGATGAAATGTGTAGACTTCCAGAAAGCATTTGACAATATTGACAGTTACTCACAGGGGGAAGTCCACGCATTTATGGAATGTCTTCAAAATCCATTAACACTATCAAATGTCATACGCTATGTGAATGCGCAATGATCAATACAGTTTGAACAGGAAAAAAACATACATTTTTGAAATTATCACTTGAGTATGGTTGTATACTTTCACCTGTCTTTCTTGGGGGATTGTCTTCGATTTTATAATGAGATGGGGAAAATGTTGTATAGGAATAGAGAATGGTTAGATGAAAAATTGCTGGGAGACTTGGATTTTACAAATGACACCTGCCTGTTAAAGAGTTCTGTTGAAGAAGTGCAAACCAAGCAATGCAAGCAAAGTCGGACTCTTCATCAATGCATCCAAAACTGAAGGCATTAGAACAAACTGCAAAGCCACTTTTACTGAACGACAAGACCCTTGCAGGCGTGGATCGTTTAACATATTTTGGTAGTGCAATGTCCAAATTATGAACTTGGCTTGGGAAGACTTGGGGAGCATAAGAAAAACTCACCAAACTTTGGAGGTCTAAGGGTATATTCATATTTTATGCGAAACATTTAATGGACAATAAAGGTTTTTCAATTAAAATAAAATGTTTAACAGCAATGTTATTCCCGCGCGTCTCTACTGCTTTGCAACATGGAAAACAACAAGTTTCCAGACATTATGCTTGCACAAACTTCTAAACATCAAATAGAACGAATTCATCGTCTACGTGGAAGTCCGTAAAAGAACAAATGTAGATCCACTTATGAAAACAATATTTGGAAGAAGATGGATATTTCTGGGCCATGTCCTTAGAATGCCGCCAACAAAAACACCAAAACAGTCACGGTACTGGAAACCATATGAAAAAAGGAAATAGGGACGCCCATAAGAAAGATGTCAAAGAACGATCGCATGAGAGGCACAAATCCAGAAAATAAACACACATTTTATGTTTTTTCACGAATGCACTGATACATAAGTTATGTAAGATTCGGTCCATATCCACCAGCTCGTGGCTCTTTATTTTACCTGTTTGACACATAGTTGTCGCGGTTGTTTACTCATGAATGGAAATGTGCTCAAACAATGTTGCCTACGAAATAATTGCATTAATTAATAGTTCCTTGTAAGCGGTGCCCACTTAGTCGGTGTAGTATTGGACCCACGTGCAAACGGAACCGGGGTCCATTTACCACAGTGGTAAATGGACCTGGGAGTCCATATTCAATCGTGGTAAATGGAGCCCGGGCGTGGAAAACATACCCACATCTATTCAGTTTTATTATCGGTACATATTACAAGCAATGATACTTAGGGCATTATTTTACTTGAATTTCTATTTTAGCACTGCTTGGCTAAGGGGAGGGGGTCTGTTCTCACTGACCATGGAAAATGTACCCCCCACCACGTATCTCCAAAGTTCTGCTTTTGAAATAAATGAATATTATTTAATTAATATTATTACTAGTATTAGTATGAACCGTGGAACTGAATCCAGGGCGTGGAAATGGAAATATAATTGTGAAAAAAATATGTGGGACCGTTCTCAATGACCGTTGAAAATGTACCCCCCTTTTGATGGACTGCTTGGATATGGGGGGGGGCTATTATTATTACTAGCATTAGTATGAACGGTAATTTACTGAATGGTAATAAAGAAATGACCGGTCAAATAGGTATGCTGTATTAAAACTCATGCTTTGTAAGAATACGGAGAGATACGTAGAGCACTAGATGACTTTTGATGGGCTGCTTTAAAAGAAAATGTGTTCTTGTGAGGACATTTCAAGGGTGTGATCATAAGAAAGCAATTGAAAGTGTTGTTCACACATGGTGGCTGACGCGGGCAGTTTTTAGCTCCGTTCCAAGTTGGGCGAGTAGATTAACTTCACATCAAACGGTGATGAGCAGGTAAATGTCCAGTCGTGGAACTGAATCCCAGGCGTGGACATGTGGACCGTTCTCAATGGCCATGGAAAGTTGATTGAAATGGATTTCTTTGTTACAGTAGTAATAATAATGCTTCGAAACGGCAGCAAAAGTATTTGATGTTGTAATCACTACGCCCCAAATCACTGACCGCACCCGCAATAGCTCCTGCATAAAGTCATTGTTTTGATGGTTCTACCTTTGGATATTAGTTTATAATTTATATGCAGATATTTACCATTTCCTGGAATGTGAGTAGCATGGTATCTCGGTAATGGTCGTCATCCATTAGAGAACTTTGCTGGTAATACTGCGCCAGGAGTGTGGAATCGTTCACGCGTGACTGGTGACCTACTTTCTGCACCAGTCGCCCCAAATCAACAAACCTTTCAGGGTTTGAATGGTGACCAGTGACGCGCGGTTTGTCTGCGGTCGGAACTTCCATTTACACGCTGAACAGTCGGTCTAGATTTTACCGAGCTATTTTAATCTGGGTCTGACCTATTTAATCTGTTTACAACTAATAGCGACGCGCGCCTGACAGGGACAAAGGCAGACGGACGTCCTTCAATCAGACCAATACGTCCTTCAATCAGACCAATACGTCCTTCAATCAGACCAATACGCCCGCGTCACGAAGCGTCACAAAGCTGCCGATAGGCAGAATGATGTAAGTATGGACTTCTTCAACGAGTGATTCTGCAGCACTTGATAGCATAAATATATGTAAAGCAGCTACGCTTGGACTGTTAAATGTGATATATTTGCGTAACAAGGGCGACTTCGTTCATTAGAGGCTACTTCTACGAAAGTGGTTGACTGGTAATGATGCTACATTGATTGGATGCAGTTTTCAGCCTCTCCCACAAAATGATCTAAACCATGGAGGAGTTGGGGTTACGTCCAAGGTTTTCTTCCACCTTGCACAAGCCAAACAGTGGTCCGCGGAATCTTTCGAATGTCTCGAACTCGTGTTACGTGGTGCGACTGTAGCATTAACTCTTTTCATGAGACACCAGACACCATCGTCCGGGCGCAAATCAAAGCCGTACATCTATTCTTATATGAATTCGGCGAATGGCTCAAGCGTGTTTACATGCAAGATACATTATGCTCGGGGATATCAATGTAACATTAAAATTTATTACTAAGTCACCTTCTCGAAATTGTGAACCCCCTCTCAATAAATGCGTTTCAACATATACGGTATGTGTATACTAACCACCAATCAGGTAGCATTATATGCCCCTCAATCTTCCTCGTTGACTTACAATTGTTTCATTTCTGGGAATGATCACATTTTATCTAGACATTTGATTGTGTTTATCTGACATCAATTTAAACCTCGACATGTGACAGTGCCTTTAATAAATTTAGACAGCTTGGTGAAATCGATTTATTTTTGTTTAATATATACATCACCCAGGAACTTTGATTAAAGAATATGTATAATTTTGTATACCACATGCAGAAGTCTGGAAATGGTATTTATTTGTACTGCCATTTGGAATCAGTATATATATATATATATATATATATATATATATATATATATATATATATATATATATATATATATATATATATATATATATATATATATATATATATATATATATATATATACATAAATGATTATATATATAATGATATATAATGATTGTAATGATCTTAGAATAAATACAAATATTTATAAACTCCAAAATTTGCAATGACGTCCTGTACTTGTACCTGTACAGTACTTGTGGCTCCCTCTGCATTGTGCAAATATAACCCGTTCTCAATGAATTTGTGTCGCCACTGGAGTCGATATTGGGAAAATATGACCCCACCCTGTGTAAACTTGTGGCGCTCCTGCAATCTGTATTGGGAAAATGTGAACCTTGTACAAAGCTGGCTACGGGCCTGATGTACACTAAACAAAAGACAATGACGCATGTGACTTGGCTTCAATTCTTCAATTACACTAATCTACAATAACGCGTAGTAAATATAATGCCTCTAATATGCGGCCTTTATTGATAATCACGACTTAATAATCTATAATCTGAATCGGTAAAGGCACCTGCAGTGGAAGCCGCCAGCACCTGTTTAATAATTAAAAAACGGTTAATATTTGCTGGACATTGGTATTCTTAAGGTGGGCATTGCAGCATTTACAGACGATTATCGTGACTTCATCACTATATTGTTTTACTGGCCGATTAACTTTATTTACCCAATATACGAGCCGGGAGATAATGTCGAGCTACAATAATGAAATATGGAGAGTAGCTCAAACTATTTTACTTTGATCGGGGGTAGGTTAGTAAGTTGCGCGACGTGTACTTAATCAACTGAACTCAACAATAGGCGCAGGCTCGGAAGGCCGAAATAGTTGTAGCACACCTGCATGGTGGTCAGTGAAGCATGACCAGCCACAGCGTTGTCAAACTCAGCTTGTATTAACATAAGAATATCGCGCGCAACTGTACGTTATAATTAATTAATGTGTCCATGACATGACATATTGGTTTTGTGTTGGTGTTGTGATTGGTGTTTCGTATCGTCGAGGTCAGGGGCTGCCAGGGCATATACATGTTAACCTCGGCGCTTCTGTTGGGCGCTGTCATGGTATATAGATGCTATCCCCAGTACACGTCCTTTAATGAGACGGCGTCAGTGTTTGACGGGTAATCTCGAATGTTCAGCCGTGGTCTTGTTCAGAGGTGTATGCGTTGCGCGAACGTTGTGTTGTGTTGCCCTTAAGTCGTGACAGAACACAGCGATACAATGGACACGATCTTAGTTCAGCACACGCCTACCGCGCGTAGCTATGGATGACTTACTAAAGGGGTCAGGTGAGAGTTCGCGTTGAGACGACGTCACTGACCCCACCATAATGGCAGCAACAGTGTTGACGGTGCCGCGACCGACTGTTCTGTAGGAGCTTCTACAACGAAACGTTTCGAGTCTAAGATGGGCCGCATGATGCTTGTCATACTTGTGACTCTGTTGGTCGTGATGGCAGATCACTGTACTTCAGGTAGGCAGCAATATCTAAAAAAGTTAGATAAGGGCGTGGGAGTCAATCATGCGTGACCGACTTATTACTGTGAAAGTAGTTTACTTCCTTCTTCGTCGACGCCAGTTGAAAGACTCGAAGGTTCGAGTGCACATATTTTCGGTCGCGGACCGATATAACTCATCAATTTGAGGTTATTAAACCGAACGGAAGGTCGTTGCACTTACACTTGGATAATAATGGACACTAATAAGGCTACTAATTAGCCTTTGTATGATTAGCCCAGATCTCATTCCAGTATTTATCAATTATAATTTTTTTCAATGTTAGTAGAGCTTGCAGATATACTATAGTCAGGCAAGGAATTCCAAACATCTAACCCTCCCTGATTGAAGAATCGCTTTCTGCATAACTAAGTAACTTTCTACATAATTAAATTTCTTAATATGACCTCTGACATTGTTTATATTAATGCAAAATATGGTATGGGCTTACATTCTCCTTCCCAGTTAACAAATTAATTTCTCAATTAAATATCATCGTTATCTCCGTTCTTCAAGTCTACATAGTTTTAGTCTTGTTAATCTTTCCTTATAAAAAATCCTTAAATCCTATAACCAGTTTAGTTGCTCTACGTTGCCCTTTCTCAAGCATTATTATATATTTAGCATAATAAGGTCACAATGCTTATATACCATATTCTAGGTGTGGTCTGATAGACAATGTAAAATGTTTCTCTGTCAAAAAGAATAAATGATCTCTTTTCTATCTGAAAGAAAATCAGCTATCCATTCTAAAACTTTTGCTTTTAGTCGTTTAGTCGTTACTTCACACACCATACATTTATTGTAAACCAATGCATAGCATGGTGATTGTAGCACACCTGCATGGTTGTGTTTAAGAACCCACTTTATGTGTTTGGTCTTGCAGGCGCCCGTTGTCGATTCGCCAGCACGTCCGCCAGTCGAGGGTCGTGCATCTTCCCCTGCAGATGTACCAACGGCTGCAACCCAATTACTGGCGAGTGTATCAACGGAGGACAATGTGAAGACGGTCATCCGAGTGGCTATCGTTGGAGCGGCCAGGCCTGCCAGACAGGTGGGTGGTGAAACTTGACATGGTTATTGCTGACATGACAACTGTATATCGTGATCAGTGGTGTCATGAAGCTTTTGTTAAATCAAGGTACATGTCTATCAGAAGAGCCAATATCTTTTTCAAGTTCTAGTTTGATTCGGCGTATAATTTCTGGAGTTGCAAGCTCAGTGGAAAGCTTTTCATGTAACGTTTTATAATGGAATATTCGTTTATTTGATCAAACATAGTTCTTTACATTTTTAATGACTGGTAAGAAAGGCATTGGACAATCATTGTTAAAGATAATTTTCAGGTGTGTAACTGTAATAATGTTTCATTTGTTAGGACACATACTTGTCATGTTATATTGTTAAAACAATTAATATGATCACTTAGTATATTTCGTTTTTTATCAATTAAAATAATATTACTGACATTCAGTATTCTGCAGAACTACATTTCTTATGTAAACTGGTCAGATATATCTCCAGTATCGTATCGTCATCTATTGGTTTAAAACAGAAGGTTCGAAGACTGGGCATTTTTCGAATAATCTGCAGTATTTCAGAGGCAAGAGGAGGACCAATGTTTGCTAAATATTGACAATGATTCCTTTGCCATTTACCATTTCCGCCATCGACATTGAAAAGAAGGGAAGTTTTCTGAATAATTTCTTGTTTAAATGATGTATGCTTTATAAACTGGACTTATAATTATGTTTGCTTAGCCAATCGAATTTTTATTTTAGGAATTAAATTTGATCTAAGCAAGCTAGTTTTGAGAGTTACACATTGCTCCGTGTTTACAGGAGTTTTATTCTTGATTATAATTTATTTTTGAACTACATCGATCTAGTGATACTCTAATTAATCCAAGATATTTTTCTGTGCTTATTTTATTAACACATTTTTATAGGTAAAAAAATTACCGTTAAAACTAGACACGGAGCTATATTTGAACACTAGCCAAAGAGGTTGTTAAGTTTATCATCACTATTTCAGGTTATTAGTTATATTATAAATTTCGTAAATGAATCTTGACTATGCGGTTTAATTTGTGTTAAATGCTGGCATTTTGTAATTTTTTTTATATTATTCAGGCAAATAAAATATGGAAAAAAAATTATGATACAAGCTCGGGGTTTAAAAACTCCTTAGTCCTGATGTACAGCTCATCGATCCACCAAATGGTAATTAGTGCTATATAAATGTATCATCATCATCGTCGTCATTGTTATTATTGTAGAAACAGTGTGTGTCATTTTCCACACTGAGACGTGGGCTACCTGTTGTAGCTGAAATCATGAATCGCGTGTATTAAAAACCACTCAAACACTAAAGTAAACGACGCTTCACACGCCCTGGTGTTATCGTATTAATACTCTTTCTCTTTCAGGAAATATCGCTTATGACAAGACTGCAAGCCAATCTGGTGGTGGTGTAAGGTACACAGCCGGAAAAGCAATAGATGGGAATATCGATGCTAATATGCATCACAATCACTGTGCACATCCAGGTGCAACGACTAACGCCTGGTGGACGGTGAACTTCGGTGAAAGGTACAGCATAGGCCGCGTTGTCATCTACAACAGAGGGGATTGTTGTGAGTATAGCTCTGATACTGTTCTTTCCCGACATTTTCTTAAATATCCGAATACATCTGTGTATGTGATTTCATTATTAAACATTGAAATCCCGACGCTAATCTATACTTCAGAAAGTCAGAAGTACCACAAACAAACAAAACTAAGCTTAAAAGAACGTTTAGCTGTGATGTTGTTTTCAAATATATTTAGTCATTAAGCAGCTTTATCTTTTTTAGCCCAGCCAGGCTAGGAATCCACTGAAATCAGTGTCATCATGTTATGGGAACATTATTAAGAATATCCCACGATTTAGTGTAGGTGACAACGAAATGCTATACTCCCGTCAGAGGTATATTTTATGTACGTCGACAAATGATCGGGTCTAATCACCAATATGCGTTTCATCAATGAAGTTGTACACAACAATTCCTTGTCTCCAGGCGAGAACTATGACACTGAGATTCCTCGTCTGACCATTGACATGGGCGTGTTAATATATGGGCGTATATTGTCCAACTGTTCATTTTAGAAAACGTATGGATCTGGGTTTAGATTGTATTGAAGGTGATGGTGGTACTTCACAATTTCTTTGTCGCGTACAATGATTTGTGTATTTTTGTCAAGCGCCAAACACTTGCATATTTAGTTTCATTAAGAGGCACTCTGTATTGGACAATACGGGAGGGAACAGCGGCATGGAACCGACGCAGATGCAAGCCACCACAAATATGGGAGACGGATATCACTTCGAACGATAACAGCGGCTTGTAGAACAGCTGGAGAAAGACATTGGTTTCGGCAGCGATGTTCTGAACAGGATACGCAAATTGAGGAAGATATGAAAAAAACTAGTCGAGACGAAAAAAGCTTCTAGTCATTTGAGAAATCTTCACCGGTTTTTCATCTCATCATATCACCTCATAAAACCAAATAAGCTTGAGTGTCACAGTTCTTGTGATAGAGGTCCTTCCTCGGTATTCTTGGGGACCATGAACAAAATATTGGCTCAACCTGTCGAAGGCGTGGTTGTTTACATTTGATACCTGATATTATCCAGACCCAGGCCAATTAGAAGATCACTTTATGCGGATATCGGTGTGCACTTTTAAATGCAATTTTAGTGTCAAATTGTGCAATTGGGATTGTGGTCGTGCCACCCTATTCATTCGTGTGGTCACTGACATAGGCCAACGTCACGCTTGAACAACTACTGGAGTAACTCGCCTGCCGTCACGCGCCAGTGCTGTTTGGCGTCTCGATGAGACAGCGGCAGACGAGGTGGAATAACTACGTGTCGCTCGGTGGGAACCCTGTTTTGCACGGAGAGCGATTCAATAGCGGAAAGCCTTAACAATCATGACGAGCTTGTGCTCACCGTCACTGACGCCATGCTTGCAAACTTAACTCTTTCGCACCTCAAACATTAACACAGGTAACCGTGGTAGCGGAACTACGTGGCGCAAAGGTATCAGAAAACTGTCCAATCTACCAGTTCGCTCTCACTTTAATATGGTGTCAATTTTAGCAGATTGTTTACCAATTCAAATTCAGATTATGCTTCGAATGGTGCGATTTATGCAGGGCTGCTTAAAATGCAATAACATCTGCTTGAAAATGTTCTCTCGTCTAGCCCTTCAAGGTAGTGGCTCATATATGTCTAAAAGCTTCGATTACGTCTTATAAAAATTCAAACTTGATACCATGACTTTCTGTAGTATGATATCAAACAACTTTTATGAAATGGTTCAAGGCCACTACCATGAGGGGCTAGATGAGCAACTAATACGCAAAGTGTCATTTACAAAAGATGTTTTGAAGAGTATAGATAATGCGTGCAGCACTTCTTTTTTTATTCACAGACGAGTTGCGCTCAATGTTTGCTGTTTTATGTACGCAGTTTTAATCGAATTGTAAAAATTTTAGTACGAATAAAATATATTATTATTACTATTATATGCCGCAGTAACAAGTAGGAAACCAAGAAGAGTCTTCATATTTGATGATCAGATTGTATGAGACATCCAATAGGTCATCACTGCGGACAATGAACCGGTGGCCTAGCACAAAGCATCTAGAGCTACACCAAAGGACTTACTAATTGCTGTCCAGTGGAGTGATGTGTGCGAAGAGGCTGAAGAACTCACTATCGTTTGTAGCGAGGTAGTCATGGGTGACGCGGACATGACTCAGTGAAGCAGGACTTCAGTGACCTCACCAACAGTGCATCAGAGATCGTCAACAGTGTGACGACCAGCGGTGTCTTGCTCGGTGTCTTGAAAGATAAGTGTCGCGACACGGGTGCCCAGTTTATAGATAACGACCAGAATTTCCTGTTCCGCGATGGATCTTGAGACACGTCAGCCTTCCAGAATGACGGTGTCAATCTTTCTACTTGGGGATTGAAAATGTTAATGAGTAGCCTCTCACTAGCGGTAGCAAGCATCGCGAACGTACGAGCTCAACGGGTGTCCTCTTCGCAGAGCGTGCCGGCTAGTCGTCCCTCGTTGTAGGGGGGCCGCAATACGTTGAGACCGACTGGCAGAAGGCCGCCGAAACAGGTCGGCAGCGCGCCGGATAGAAGTCCTGCTTATGCAGGTGGTAGCACTGCTGCTGGCTACTTGCGTATGTCTGGCCACTGTAACAAGTGTGGGGAGACATCATCATCATGTCACCCAAACATGTCGACATGAGCATGTTATGTCGTGCTTTGTTTGTGGCCGGAAGGGCCACAAGAGCAAGTATCACACGAACATGGCCATGCTACGTATTGAAAATGAAGTGCTCAACATTCGGTCCGTAATCACCCGTTGCTGTAGTGTATCACAACACAGAACATCAGGTGTGAATGTTGATAATTTAGTCACACTCACGAACAATTCACGGTGGAGCATACCAGTGATTCTAAGTGTCAACGCTCGGTCAACGAGTATAGAGAAATTGGATGAGTTGCTCGTGGTGGCACGCATGAACGACGTTGCCTGCTCGAATGCCACATACAACTGATTCAAGAGCGACATGTATTCGGAATCTGTCGGACTAGCAGGTTTCTGCTGTGAAAGGAAGGACCGGATGTAGAGAGGAGGTGGAGGAGTAGCGTGTCATGTGACACAGACCGCGGCGTATGATCAATTGCATGGTATTGAAGATGATGAGCACGATATGCCATAGATTAGAATAAAACCTAAGAAACTACTAAGAAAATAGTCGTGCATTATCATAGCGTGTATCTACCGCCCACCTGGTGCTGACAACGGCTCTTTGCGGGAGTACCTGATAACTAGTCTGGACGCCTTTTTGCGACGTAGCCTAGACTGTGGTGTTATTTTAAGTGGAGATTTTAATCAATTCAATTACTCGTTTTTACGCACATATTATGGATACGAGCAACTTGTTACGTCGTCCACACGTAATCGTGCAATATTGGACAAAATGTGGTTTAACATGTCACCTGTGTACGGTTGTCCGACATAATTGGGAACATCAGACCACAAGATGGTGTTACTGGTCCCATCGAGTTTCCCAACACTCGACAAGGGCATAGTCCAGAACAGCGTTACCGGGTGCATGTATAACAATGAACGAGCAATGACTACTTCACCGCTGTCTCATACCAGATGGGAGTATATGTACACATTGCCTACGTGCGAGGAACAGTTTAATCTCTTCCAGGAAACCATGGACTATTTATTGGGCACGTGTTTTCCGCACAAAACTGTTTCACGTCATATCACGGATAAATCATGGATCACAGATGGCTTCCGGCACCTGATCAGACAGCGGCAACATGCTTGTCTGGTGTCTGATGACATGGAACAAGCCCGAAGTCTGGGGAATTTAGTGAATCGAACAGCGCCAAAATTGCGCCACCAGTTTTGCCAATAAAAAATCGCATCACTCGAGGAATCATCGACACGTGACTGATGGAAACACATGAAGTTTCTCATGAACACGTCCTCTGGCAGCCGCGATGAAATGCAGGGGCTGGCCAATAAATTCACTAATGGGGATATGGACAGCTTGGTCAACTCTATGAATGGGTTCTTTTTGTGTGTGTGTGAAGACTTACCAAGATTGCAGTCCTTTAACCCAATCTTTGACGCCGACGAACCATTGCCAGCTGAGTTCATTATCAGCGTGACAGATACAGATGTGGCACTTGAAAAGGTCAAGGTTAACAAAGCCACTGGACAGGACAACATTCTGCCATGGGTATTGTAAGAATCTTCGCACCTTCTCGCGGCACCGGTCACAATTATCTTTAATAGCCAAGGCAGGGAAGGAGTACTACCCAAGCAATGGGAGTCAGCAACTGTCATTCAATTGCCAAGGAAAGATCCATCAGACACAGTTGAAAATGACATTAGACCTATCTCGCTGACTCTAATTCTGGTAAGGGTGTTTGAGGCACCTGTGCTGAAGTGGGTCGATATTTGTGTTAAACCCCGTATTGATGATAGGCAGTTTGGAGGTATGGCAGGGACTTGTACTTGGAACGTTGCCTGGACCAAAACACTTCTTGGTCCACATCATTGATTTCAAAACATCTTGCCCACACAATATTTGAAGCGTGCAACCAAAGCAGTGTATCTCTCATACTTGATTCAGCTGACATTACTGCGCGGTGGTCTAGTAATAATGATATGCGCATTAATACGATTAAGACAAAAGAAATGGTTATATGTTTATGTAAAGATAGAACATATGTTGAATATCTGCCGTATATTGATATAAATGGGACTGATATTGAAAGAGTTACTCGAGCAAAAGTTATCGGTGTAACTATTATCATCTGATTTAAGTTGGAATGCACACGTAGATGAAATAGTTGCCAGTGCAAAGAAAATTGTATTTGTGATCTATCAGTTGAAACCTGCTGGAATCAATTAAACTTATTTAGTTATTTATGTATATGTGATCAGGCCAGTACTGGAATATGCTAGTCCGGTATGGCACACGAACTTGCCTAAATACTTATCGGGCAACATGGAAATAATTAAAAAACGGTGTCTCAAAACTATATTTCCTGGTTTTTACGTACGAGAATATTCTGCAGATGGTAAACATGCCAACGCTACACGGCCGGCGCAATGATATGTGTAAAGCGTATTTCGGTAGAATGAGGCGTGGTAACCACACACTACACAAGTTACTACCAGACAACCGATATTGTTCCATATGCTCTGAGATCCTTTAACGAACTACCCGTTCCAATGGCTAACACAAATATAAAACGATATAAAACACGATATAAAATCGCGTTAATACTATGGTGTTTGGTATACTGTCAAAACACTTAAATGGTGTATCATGTTTGTTTTAACATACAACTTTAATATCTAAGGTAATTTATTTATTTCATTTTCATGTAATTTAATTATTTTGATTTTAATGAAGTGTAGTGTTATGTACAAAATGTTCAATAATTATTTTTAAAATTAATTTCTAGTGTTTTATAACATAATTATACTTGGATGGTTATATGTATTTTATCGTGACTGCATTTACAATCCAACGGAAAAGTTGCCAATGATAATGATCCCTCGCGACAGAAGTCTCTACGACGGCAAACGGAAGCGCATTCCACTCTCTGATGATGCAGGTAGTAGCCTGCGGAGGAATTGGGACTCTACTGTTATAATGCATACAAGGGTGTATGTGGCGGCACTGATTTGATTTGGCATCCTTGAAATGTGTATTGTGTTTCCAGCACTACATTTTAACACTGGTATTCATCTGCCAAAGTCCATGCAACAATTGTCATAGTTGTCATTTCAACATTTTCGAGTTTCTGAAGATTATACCCAGGTTGATTTCATATCCCATGCCAAAACCCATTAGCTTGGAACTGGTGAGTACTTTAACTTGATGTGATGTCATGGTAGAAAAGGGATTTAAATGGGTATTTGAGTGATAATAGGCTATAAGTTTGTGTTCGTGTAATGTCTAGTGCGTCATTTCAGGCGAGGAGCGACTCGACACGTTTGTGCTAAGTGTGGGCGACAGCGACGACAGACAGAGCCACCGAGAGTGTGCTCGTCACAACGGCAGGGTACGTCTGTCGGGAACAGTGGAAAAGACATGTAAAGCGGTCGCTCAATACCTCAGCTTCCGACGAAATGGAGGTTACCAGTCCTACGTGACTGGTCTGTGTGAGGTGGTGATCATTGGCCACACATACAGAGGTAAGTAGAAGTTGATATATTTAATGTTATCACAGGCAACAAATAATAAAGGTAAAATGAAACAATATTGCTGTGATTGTAGGTCATTCACATTTAGTGTTGGTTTTCATAAGGTTTATTAAGCAATAGAGTTATCTAACTTATGCTGGCACATCGTGTATTCGTTTTATATTTGACAGACAAATGTTCGATGTCGTTAAACATTTAAAAACAACATTGTCTAAGAAAAAAGAGGGGTACGCGCGTGCATGCGTGCATGTGTATATTTGTGTGTCTTATTATTAAAAAAGAACTTCGTTTTTGTATTATCCGCTGAGTGTAAACAAAATCGAAATGGAGACTTGGAGACTTCTACAATGTCACTTGTATGTGGGGTGGTGAGGCAAGAAGTGGGAGGTGGGAGGCTGGTCCTAAAAAAACGATGGCAGGTGGGAAAGTGGTTTCAAAAATAGACGTGAGGTGGGATTGGTGGGAGGTTGACAAAGAAACGGTACGGTATGTGCCCCAATGAAAGATGGGGGATGGGAGGTTGGCTCCCGAAACAAGTGGATATGAAAGGTTGCCATGGAAGGCTGCCACGTCCTTCTTACCCTAACAACTGTTACATATATTTATGTGGATTTGTTGTAACGGCTGTTGTGTTTGCACACGGATTCCAGGAAATCATCACCACCACCACCACCACCACCACCACCACCACCATCATCATCATCATCGGCATCATCGTCATCATCATCATCATCAGCATCCTCATCCTCATCCTCATCCTCATCATCCTCATCATCATCATCTTCATCATCATCATCATCATCATCATCAGCATCATCGGCATCATGACTCGTGGTCGCCGCCATTATTGCACTGAAACATTTATCTAAAAAATGCAATCATGCAACGTTTTATTAAAAACATTCCATTCTGTCCCGATTATCATGCGTGCAACACGTCTAAAGCAGAACATTGTGCATTGATATATTGCAATGTACAAAACACACGTGATGTTAACAGAATGCCAGCAATGTCCAAGTGGTACTGCGTGCAACGACGTCATCGGTTGTGACGCATGCGCACCAGGCAAGCAGCAACCGGACTGCGTGAAAGGTGTGTAGAAACAATTCGTCATGTGTGCACTGATACTTACGCACGTGCGCCTAGTTGAAGCACACGCTGACATTGATTTAACTACATTCAAAGTTACTAATGCTGTTGTATATTCAGTAGTCCACAATACGTAGATGAACCTACCTAAATCGACTAGGAGTAGAGCGTACTTTTGGACCATTATAATACGACCTGGAGAGTTCATACGCACTTCGTATCTTTAATTTCGTGAGATTCTGACATTAGGGGCTCACCCACTATCCGTGACATGTGACGGATTGCTGTCGTCCGCACCTCCAGTTAGATTAAAGTAAATACAATTTTATTGACAATTCAGCTGAGTTGGATTCACATCATTATACTGTCAGTAAAGAATACACGTAACAGGCAATAATGATAAAATACAATAATCATAAAAACCCTACCATGATAAGTGGCGCAACATATATGATATTATTATGGTATTTATCGTCAGTTGTGTAAACGCCATGGTATCAGAGAGTTTCGATACCTATTCTATTCGTCCGAGTTTTTAGCAATGAATTCTTACTACTGTAGCAGGAATTTTATCAGGCCCCGTGGCCTTACTCGCCTTAACTTCCTGTAGCGCTCTCAGAAGACTGAACTGGGAGAACAAAGGCCTGAAAATAGACGGAGAATATCTTATCCATCTCCGTTTCGCCGACGATATCTTCCTGTGCACCGAAACACCACAAGAACTAGAAATGATGCTACAAAAACTATGCGAAGAAAGTAACCTAAGCGGCTTGAGGATGAACATCTCAAAAACAAAAGTAATGGTGGAAGACAACACCCAAATATACGTTAATAACACTCAGATAGAGAATGCGGAGAGTTACCTGTACCTCGGCCAACGCTTCAGCCTTAGGGACAAGAACCAAGACAAAGAAATCCTACGACGAATTACAGCTGGCTGGACAGCATCGCGACATCTTCAAAAGTAACTTTGCCATCTGCCTAAAAAGAAAGGTTTACAACTTGTGTGTGCTGCCAGCAATGACATACGGTGCTGAACCATGGTCACTCACAAAACAAGCTCAGAAAAAACTAGCGGCCGCGCAGACAAAAATGGAAAGGAGTATGCTTAATATAACATACCATGACAGAAAGACAAACACCTGTGTGAGAGCAAAGACAGGAGTCACAGACGTGATAAAAACAACCAGAAGAATGAAGTGGTCTTGGGCAGGACACATCAGCCGACTCAAAGACGACAAAGCGCATTACCATCTGGAGACCGTACGGAAGGAAGAGATTACGAAGAAGACCAGCAAAACGATGGAGAGACGACTTGGTTGAGTATTGGAATGAAACCATCTGGCAGAGAACAGCGCAAGATATGCAAACTTGGAAACAACATGCTGAGGCCTTCGCCCAACCACAGGACAATACGGCTGATATATAGATAGATAGCGCTCTGATTGTTGTCATCACACTGATGACACATTGATCTGACCCGCATTGATCTGGTAGTTCCAAGTTTACTGTGAATATTTGATTAACCTTATTTAAACGGGGTAAAATTTCACTGACAGACACAAAACACTCATCCATTCTACTGGCTGGTATTCCACAATCACCATTACCTGTTTTGTTAACTAGTCCTTGCATGCCTGAGTTGACATTCCCGTCTAGTCCCATACATTTGTCCATGTGTTTCCACCAATCATGGGATCCTGACTCATTCATTGATGCAATTTTTGCTTGATAAAAGTCGAACTTAAGTCTCGAAGCGGCGTGGTTAATCCTATTGCGCAATAACCTGGTTGGATTCAAATCACCGCTCATGTTTTACGAACTAATGTTCTAAACCAGTCCGTTACCCGTGGTTTATCAGCCGCGTGACGCGTTACGATTTTAGTAGAAAAACACGTTTCCATGAGTTTATTAATAACAGTTTGATGCTATGTAAACACTTAGCTTCACATGAATGTAACCTAAATAAGGGTTCCCATATAACAGCTGACGAAGCCATAGCAAATGTAGCTTTTTCGTTGGGACCCATACATCTTACAGTTAAGCGTACACCCGGTATTAATGAACCGATTAAAACCGATTAATATCATAGTAATGTCTGATTTCCCTAGCTCAAAAATAATAACAGGGGGGTATATACCTCCTCCATGTTTGTCTATATTTTATCCAGTATCTTTTGTCCACGTGTTGGAACATTCACTACCTCAACAAATCGAAAGTGTGTTTTCTGAATATAATATTATTATCATTTAACTGATTGAAATTTCTTATTATAATAACACCGCATTATGGATACCTGCGTAAAATGGCATCTATGCACGTGATTGTGTGGTCACTTATTTTCAAATACTCCGTTTTATATATACATGCTAACAATGTACATGATAATTTTTCGGGTATTTTTTTCAGCATAATCTTAATCCAGATTATCTCTAACTCACCAACCTCTAGGTTATTCAAACGTTTATAGAATACCTAATTTCTGATATAACAGGCCACACCACCAGCTCGGCAATGATCCCTGTTATTTCTCTCTAGAACAATGCAGTTCTCTCCCATATAATCTTTAAACCACGTTTCACTAGCACATACAATTGACACATCATACGTTCTAACCGTTACTTGCATTTGTCCATTTTCTCAGTGCTTAAGGACCTGGCATTTAAGTTAATTAAAACAGGCAGATCCAATTTATGTTTTTTCCCTGTGTGTCGTGGGGCACAAGTCTGCGTACTGTTCGAGTCTTGTTCGATGGCAGTAGTTGCTATGGGCATCTTGATCCCCCTAAAGAGCTACTAATGGCCAAAACGTTTAGGCCTATTTCCTAATCTCGCGTGTGGTGCGTCTTTTTATGTCCACGTGCGATACAACACTTTCTGGATGTGCTTGCAGGTGGCAGTGACGTGGTTAGTATCTCCGTATTTAGCGCACTTGCCCAGCGTGTGCGTTGTCGAATTCGGCGTTCGACGACTCTCCATCCATTACCAGGCGACGCTCTTACGCTGCGTTCGGCTTATCCTCATGTAGATGTTGCTGTTGTTGATTCTTGCCTCTTAGTGTCTGTTCGTGGAGAGACAGATTTGACAGCAAACTGCCCACTCCGCTCTCTGATAAGTGCAGCCCGTCCTTTTGAAAGGAAGCTGAGTCTACTGCGCCATTTCGGAATGTGAAGTTAGCATCATTGTCGACGAATGTAACATATATTTCGTCCAACGTTGCTATTATTTGATCGTTGACTTCAGCCACGCGTTGCGGGTCAGCTCTACGCTTTGAAGGCAACACGCTACTCATTGTGATAGACGTTGTCACCGTTTTTGTTTTTCGTACTAGTTATGCCACGTTTTCTTTTGATTTCTTCAACGTCCATATTATCCATTGTCACTTGTGTGCCTCCTACTGAGAAGATCTCGTTAACTTTGTAATTTTTGGCTACATCATCGATCGTTTTACCAATATCGGTGAAAGTAGCGCCCGATTCCCTTTGAATTTTGATTTGCTTTCCGTCAGCGGTTTTCTCTAAGCAAACATCTCGCAGCATACTGTTTCCCACAAGCAGCGTGATTCATTGTGGTCTCAATCAGGCGACATCGGCGTTGGTGTTCTGCCGTCTGCCTTCCGAACATCTCGCAGCATACTGTTCCCGTGAACATACACTTCGCCCACCTCACCTCGGTGGTCCAGTCATATGTATACGAGGACTGCAACCACGTCAGTCGAAATGTCACTTTAATTTAACATTGAGTGAGCAGGAGGTGAACAACAAATAATTAATGTTTTTAATAACATGTTCGGCATTATTCCACCATTTACAAAACATATGCATGTGCGTGTGTGCCCTTGCGTACATAAATCAATTGACACTTTACTTTGTTACATGTAACAAGGGTTTATAATATATATATATATATATATATATTTATATATATATATATATACAGCGCATATATATATATATATATATATATATATATATATATATATATATATATATATATATATATATATATATATATACAGCGCATATATATATATATATATATATATATATATATATATATATATATATATATATATATATATATATATATATATATATATATATATATATATATATATATATATATACAGCGCATATATATATATATATATATATATATATATACAGCGCATATATATATATATATATATATATATATATATATATATATATATATATATATTTATATACTTTTGCATTAGAATATACGTCAAACGTATATTAATTATTTTAAATTGAGATTATCCTTAACATATTCGTCTGCAGACTGTGACGATGGAAGCTACGGGGTCAACTGTCAGGAAGACTGCGGAAATTGCAAGGACATATCGCCATGCAATGTTACGAATGGACACTGTACCAACGGCTGCAAACTGTGGTACACACACGATGTTTGCAAAACAGAAATACGTATGTAAAATGTATAAAACACTCTGCTTGTTGTTGATGGCATATTACAAAAAAGAACAACATATAGCAATAAAACAATTACTGTTTAACTATTATTAACAAGATTTAACAAGATCCAAGACAAGGAAGTCATTGGCTTATCTAGAATCCAAATGTATTTTATCTATATGTAACCCGCATTCTTGAGATATGTGTCAACCTTGTTTTTAAACATATTCACACTGCTAGCAGTAACACAATTTGTTGATAATTTGTAACATTCATTTAGTGTCCTCTGTGAGAACGGGTACTTCCTGATATCCAATCTACACTGATCCTTTACTAATGTTACCTCATGTCCTCTAGTTCTACTATCTTTCTTGAGAAAAAAATATTTCAATCAATATTTTATACCCATTCAATATCTTACAAACTTCAACTTGATCTCCTCTTAACCTCCTTGTCTCTAGGGTTGTTAAACCACATTCTTTTATATGTTCTTCATAACCAAGGTCTCTCAGTTCTGGAATAATTTTAGCTGTTCTCCTCTGTATTCGTTCAAGCATATCTATATCGTTCTTACGGTATGGTCTCCACGCTTGTACACAGTATTCTAAATGAGGTATAACTATTGCTTTGTACAGAGGTATAATTAGCTTTTTTCCTTGTATGTAATATTTCTCCTAATCAACCCAATAATTTGATTACCCTTTGAAGCTGGAATACCACACTGCTCTGAAACTATCTTATTGCTACTCCTAAATCCTTTTTGTTTACAGTAGTACATAGAATTTTTTTTCCCATATTATAGTTTACATCTAAGTTCCCGTGTCTTGTGTGTAGGCATTTACATTTCCCAAAATGGAATAACATCTGCCATTTTTCAGACCATTTAACTAATGTGCCTAGATCGTTTTGTAAATGTTGTTTATCACCACCATTTTAACCTTTCTAAGCACTTTTGTGTCATCCGCAAATTTCAGTACGTTGCTTGTTATATTATTATCTAAGTCATTGATATATATTAAGAATAATAAAGGCCCTAATACTGATCCTTGTGGCACCCCACTCAAGACTGATTTCCAGTTTGAAACCTCTCCATCTACTACAACATGCTTTCTTCTGTCAGTCAGCTATTGTTCTATCCAGTCAATTATGCCATCCCCGATACCATGGGCTTTTAATTTAAGTTGTAATCTTTGATGTGGCATTTTGTCAAAAGCTTTCTGAAAATCTAAGTAGATAATATCTACTGGTGGTCCCTCGTCTATTCACTTAGTGATTTCTTCCAAAAACATAACATATTTGTTAAGCATGATCTCGCTTTTAGGAATCCATGTTGAAATGAATATAATAATTTATGCCTAACAAGGAAGTCCACCATATTGTCTTTAATTAACCTTTCTAATAATTTACAAATTACTGATGTTGAACTCATTGGTCTGTAATTCTCTGACTTATTTCTCGAACCCTTTTTTAATAATGGTATGACGTTTGCTTCTTTTCATTCACTAGGAGCCAATCCCTCTTTAAATGACTAATTGAACACTCTTGCAAGTGGTACACTAATTTGTTCTTCTGTTTCCTTGAGCAGTTTTGGAAGAATTCCATCCACTCCAGGTGATTTATTTTCCTTCATTGCCTTTATTTCCTTAGCTATCACTTCTGAAGTTACAATTAACTGCCCTAAATAGTCTGATTTAGCATCCTGAAATGTAGCATCTGGAACTGGTAATAAACTAATATCCTCTCTGGTAAACAATGAACTGAAGTAACCATTTAGGTTTTCCGCCATTAAAAAACCTTGTGTTATTATATTTCCAGCACTGTCTTCTAGAGGTTCGTCCTTGTCTCGTACGTTTTGTTTACTCCTGACATATGCATAACAACTCTTGCTGTAATTTGTTATGTTGCATGCTAATATTTGCTCATAGCTTCTTTTAGATTGTCTTATTTCATTCGTACCTGCAGTAAGTGCCTCTTTGTAACTTCTGTAGTCTTCATCCTTTCTGGTATGCCTATAAAACCTCCACATAGCTTGCTTGCACAGTATTTTTCTAATAGCTTCTTTTGACACTTGTTTCTTTCTAGACCGTTTTCCTTGTTTTTTTAAGGGAACAAATTGATCAATGATATTCTCAGTTTCATATGCTAGAATGATCCAACATTAACCCGTGGTCTTATTCCTCACCATGTTATTCCAATCTAGCTTTGCTAGAAATATTTTCTCATACCTTTATATTTGCCTTTGTGGAAGTTTCTCCTGTATGTTTTTAGTTTTATTTTCCGATTTTACTTTGATGGCAAAATGTATTTGATTATGATCACTGTTACCCAATGGTTCGTGTATTTTGACATTGTCCAGTAACTCAGTTTGTGAAGACAAAACTATATCTAATAAATTCTTTCCCCTGGTTGGTTCTAGCACGTACTGATCAAGGAAGCTATATTGAATTAAATATAGAAACTGTTGGCCCTCACCCCCTGTACTCTGTAGAGATTTTCATTGTATGTGCCCGTGGTTATTATATATTCCCCTGTACTCACTTCCTTTATAACGTTTTGTTTCTTCGTTTATGTTCGAATTACGGTAAAGTAATCCAATAGTTAATGTTGCATTTCCTGAAACTATGTTACACCAAACGGCTTCATCGCAATCTGCTTCCCTTTCTAATTTTATTTCGTAAGCCTGAATAGATTCTCTAATATATAAAATAACTTCCTAGTCGATCGCTCCTAAACATTACATGTTCTGGCAGTTTTAATTCAGCATCTGATATGTCGCTGTTGGCCCATGATTCGGTTATGTTTTTCTTATTTACTATGCTCTTTGCATTTAAACACACGCATTTATAACCAGCTTAAATTTTTTCTCCATACATTATGTTTCTTGTTTGTGTGTACTAGTGGCCTCTTCTCCTGTTTGAGGCACCTCTATGTACTCCCCTACGCTTCTAGTTTAAAGAATTAAACGCAACACGTAATGTTTCTAATACATGGGTAGCATACAGAGTACATTAACGTTCGGTTAAATTATGAAGTGTTTTTTTATTCAAGCAGTTGTGATTTTTACAAACTAGAAGCTGCTCTAGGTAATGTGACACTTTCCAAAAGTACAAAGACAGCAAAAGCAAGACACCAGTGATGTATTGATATCATTTTCAATAAAAATTAGTTTACTGTACTCTCTTAGCAAACAATTAAGTACGCACAGAAACATACAAATTATACATTATGTTTATTCCAACAGCGAAACCATTCTTCAAAACCTCACAAAATCCTCAAATTGAGGTCACTAACAGCTCGTCCGCTGTAGTGAGTTGGCCCAAAGCTAATGACATCCCGCCTGGTCTGGAGGCCCACTACTATTACGTCGTGTGGCTTCAAACCGACGGGGAGACATGGAGGAAAGTCTCACAGACAGCACAAGATGTCAATGGGAATAAGCTTGAATCATCGATTCCTGGACTCGTGTTCAACACATATTATTCAGTGAAGATTGAACCTTATCGTGAACACAACGATATTCACGAAGAAGGAACAGCCACGAACGTTGCCACATTCAAGTCAAGTTGCATCGGTACAGTGGTTGCTACGATATATTTATGCATTTTATTTAATCAGCCAGCAAACTATTGAAATGTTGTGCTATTACGTTGCAAATACAGTCGTCGCGAAAGGTAACTAGTTTTGTGCGTAAGGTTTATATGTTAATTAAAATACCTCGTAGATAAATGGATGCCACAAACATCCAAGTAGACTCAGTGTAAAATGTATTCTATATTATGCAAGAATCTCTTACACTATATTTAGAACCAGTGACAGATGGTCTGCAAAATGTAGATGTCACTAGAAGATTGATTGTTGCATTATTTTTTTTTGTTTTTCAGCTCCAACCATTCCCATAATAACAAACGTCAACAAGTTAACCCCGGACGGGGCCAAAAACGCCAGCATGGTGGTTACCTGGCAGGTCAGTAATGCATATGAATAAACAATTTGTATGTGCATGTATGTGTGTGTGTGTGTGTGTGTGTGTGTGTGTGTGTGTGTGTGTGTGTGTGTGTGTGTGTGTGTGCGTGCGTGCGTGCGTGCGTGCGTGCGTGCGTGCGTGCGTGCGTGCGTGCGTGCGTGCGTGAGTGCGTGCGTGCGTGCATGTATGCATGTATGTGAGGTATGTATAACACTAATACACCAGTACTTTACTAAAAATTGTTGCGCTATTGAGTTAGTTACACATATTCAGTCGAATCATTTATATAAACTAGATTTGTAAAATTGTAACTCAAGCGTGTTATCTGCCTACAGACAATACAAGAGAGCGGATGTGATGAAATAGTGTCTCTTGGCGTGTTGTACAAAAGTCAAATGTCACAAAATGACATCTGGTTGTACAAGGAGGCAGAAACAATTAACCAAACGCAGTTGACCGTCGACGTTCTCTCGTACGAACTATACGAAGTGAAAGTGACCGCAACGAATAACGAGAACATCAGTTCTACCAGCGAAACTCGTATCACTGACCTTAGGACAAGTGAGTAATTCATTAACACCCGTGTGCTTGCCTGCATTATTGTTAGTTCAATGATACTGATGCCTATATTATAATAAACATAATTATATTATCATAAACGCATATCGCTATTCTTTTTCCTGGTACATACAAGTATGATCACGGTGAAATGGAAGCCTACATAGTTGTTAGTGCAACTAGGACGTACTCGACCTTTCGACCTCATAACAATCTAGATAGTTTCCCAATGGGTAACTGTAGTTATCTTCCCTTACAGACATGTAAATATGTATTGCGATATTTAGCAGACACAATTAATAAAACTAATTTCACGTTTTTAATATTGATGCAACAAGTTAAATACAATAATTGTGATATTGCGTTAAAGTCCTCAGTAGACCCAAGCACAGCAGCGCACCAAAACAGCAGTTCCACGTAAACGGTTGGATTGGTACACTAGGGAGGTATGGAGGATAAGCAACGCTATCTTTGAAGAATAACCATTGAAGACACAAAACATCTGTTTAGACACCATAATTCAGATTCAATGTTCTGCAGCTACAACGACGACGACGACGACGACGACGACAACGACGACGACGTCGCCACTACGCAGTACTACCCAAGGAACTGTCGCGGACAAGGGCGAGGCGCAGACTGGTGGAGGACTTGGAGCGGGCGGTACAGCTGGAGTGGCGGTGGTTGTCATCATCGTCATTGCTGGCGTTATTGTCGTCGTTAGCATCGTTCTTCTCAGGTAGACATTATTATTGGTTTATTTTACGTGACTGTGCTTCCAATTACTTCACATTCGTTTTAATATAGTTTGAGGAGATTACACCACATACATCCACACATACACACGCACTCACACGCCCACGCACATGCGCGCACACGCACGCACGCACGCACACACAACACACACCCTCAACAACCATTGGCCAGGTCCAAGAAACCGTTGTCTATTATATTGCTGATGCTACTAATGTTTCATTTTGTTGTTGTTTCAGTGTCTATGTTTCTATGTCTATGTATCGCATGTGTTGTTGTTGTTGTAGTTGTTGTTGTTGCTCTTCACAGCCCCTGCTACTCATGCTAATTGTAGTAAAGATTAAGTAATGCTACTGACATAATGTTGATAGATTAGCAATAGTTTTACTAAACGTACAATTGCTATACAATGTATTAGAAATAATCTTGCTAAATGCAAAATTCCAATATAATATGTTTCAGACGACGACGGGCCGAGCAACAGCAGAAAATCACAGACAACATCGTTCGTTTCAAGAATCCCGACAAATCAGGTAAGTAGTGTACGTTAAAAAAACAAGCAACATATTAACCATCTTTGAAGACAATATCTACCTTATTTGACCGAATAAAAAGGTATGTTTCTTCAACAGTTAAATCAAATAACAAATATGAGATATGTCGTGGATTCGCGGGATGGTGGCTTATAGCATTTAAACGGTTAAAACATAAACTATATGTTTAATCTATTCTCTGATCATCGTTCAAGTTTAACAAACATGACGAGGGTTGACTTGCGTCGATATGATATGTAAACAGGTCCTGGAGAAGAGAACGTTGCTTTCGTTGATGGGATTGCGGCTGAAGAAGAGGAAGGAAACCAGAATGTGAACCAGGCTGAAAGTTCCACGGCGATTTACGCCAACACGCAGCAGGTGACCCACGGCGTCTCAACCGGTGACCTGGCCTCCTACGTCGAGGACAAGAGACGACACGACGGCTTCAAGAAGGAGTTCGCCGTGAGTTGCTCGGAAGACGCACCGTCTTTATCTGTACAATATTAATATTTCCATACAAAGACATTTATTTAAGATATAAATGCAATAAATATCATTGATATGACACCATGGTAAACATTACCGGATAAATACTATTCGCATGGGGATTGGTTTGCTTCGTTCTCAACACTTACAATACTCAGTTACTGTTACTGATTGTCCACAGTTGTTCTGACAGTTGAAAAAGAACGATGACACGGACAAACTATTCTATTCTATTACAGGATCTGCCTTACGGCATCCACGCAAAGTGCGAAGCGGCGAAGAAACCCGAGAACAAATCCAGGAACAGGTTTCTTAACATCATAGCGTGTGAGTATAACGTGCGGAGTTACAAACATGTTTATTCTGAAGTACACTTTTGGTAGGAGTTACATGTTTAACATAGTAACGCAATTGAGATGTACGGAGTTGCACAAGCTTCTGCAATGTGTTATTCAAACACACCTTCTGAATAACATTGCGACATGATTAGCATACGTACATGTTGCAGTTATTTGTATTTGAGAAACATAATATGTAACAATGGATATACAAAGCACAAAATACAAATACAGGACAATTCCAACTACCAACACCTGAATAGGGAAGTCATACAGGTCTGCACAACCAAAACACACTGAACAACTCTGCAGATGTGTCGTCATAGCACACCAGCTACTTTACGACCATTTTGATACAATAGTAAGCATTCGTCAGTTTCTTTGTAGATGACCATACACGGGTCGTGCTGTCGACAGAAACCGGCCAAAGTGACTACGTCAACGCCAATCACATTATGGTCAGTCAGGCTACATGTTACTTGTTAATGATGGTCAGTCAGGGTACTTATACCTTGTTTACGATGGTCAATCAGAATACTTATTACTTGTTAAAGATGTTCAGTCGGGGTACATATTACTTGTTAATGATGGTCAGTCAGGGTACTTATAACACGTTAAACAATCAGTCAGTTCATATACTTCCAAGGGGATGAGTACCTACCACACAAATTAATGTTAGCGCACATCATGTTCCATTTGGGTTATTACACTACATCAACGAACCGAGAGGATCAAAGATTAGGCAGAAGAAGAGTATTTTGAACCGTGACGCTTGTTATGATTTTTTACGCATTGAGTACAACATCAAATCTGTTTTCTTTGTCTGTTATATCACAGGATGTTACTAGTCGGAGGATCCCTTCACGTTGTTCACGGATTATATTTTATTTTTATTATATTATTGGTTCTAGTAATTAAAGGTGATCCATGGTCAATTAATATAACCTGCATTGAGCAGAATTTACATAAGCGGTATTAACATGAATTACGATCTAATTTGCTCTTTGGGTGAATGCATTAAATGTATATCTATATTCTATGCTTCATCACATTTCAACAATATGGGTAAACGTTCACTGTCATATATTCCATGTAACATATTATAAACGTCAACCATATTCCACAGCAAACGCCTGTATACCAATGCAGGTCACATAATTGTCTATAAGACAACATTTCTCGAAAAGTTATATTATGCATATTTGTTTTATCGTATATGGCTACCATGCCACGATTGAATGACATAGGTGTGATAGGATAGGGTAAAAATACATTTTATTTCTAAATGTTTTCATCTTTGTTCACAACCTCATTTATATGTGCACCGGAGGACTTTTAGTGTTTATTATAACTCAAATGTATTTTCCTCTGTCCATTGTAGTAAGTGAATGTCACATCATTTAGTATTAGTTCCAGGTGTATACGTTTTGGCTATACATTTGTTTGGCTATACGAATTATTTTTGTAACATCAACATGTTTTATACCGCCAGACACCATTTATAACAAACGTTTGAAAATTGTGTAATGAGTACATATAATATATGAAATTAAAGCGTGAAGTAAAACAATGGATATCAAGTATTATGCTCATGTTTACTTTTAAATTAATGATACTTTCTTTTGTAGGGATATGACGATAAGAAGAATGCCTACATCGCCTGCCAAGGTAACGTAATGATTGTTGTGCTTGGAATTGAAATCAACATTCATAGTGTTGCACTATATTTTCACTATTACTGGAAACTCTGGCAAATAAAGATATCATTTACACAACTAAACATGCAACTATTAGTGTATTCATTATTAACATTTCATGGTTGCATTTTCCATGGATAGGTCCACGCGATTGGAACATCGAAGATATGTTTAGCATGATCTGGCAGGAGAAGTCGAACACGATCGTGATGCTGGCAAACCTCGTGGAAATGGGCAAGGTAAGTAACACAAATCCAACCGATTTGCTGCATATGCTTATGCTGAATATCCTATATACTTGCGTTGTGCCATATTGATATGTAGCAAGTAGGTCTGGTGTATCATCATTCAAGTTTTCCATATTGTTCTGGTAATGCTGTATCTGATACCCTGCTTCACCGTCAGCCAGATCAACTCTTGTGACTACAAATCAGGTGGTGGCCGTACCAAACAAACGACGATTACACTACGTGCACATTAATGCAATAGGGTATTGTAGTCAACAGTTCACAAACTATTACAGACGGATATAGGGAGAAGTTGATAATTGCGACGTGAACCACTCCACGCTTGGTAGGGCGGATAAAACATTTCTTTGGTTTATAAATTTAGTCAATCAAAACAATACATATGCAAGTACTCATACAACAATTACATCTGGGGCGTGTGAACATGTAACGGGTTTCACCGAGTAGTTTTAATATGTACTTTAAAGGAAGGTGTCTCTACAAATTATTTATGTTTGAAGAAACATGTTTAATGTTTTTAGCAACAGTTATTTACATTGATCATGTTCATTTTTGGTATATTTATGAGAAGAACACATAATGTCAATGTAGCTTTGTCAACTATAAAACTACAACGATCGTCGCAGCGCTGGACCAGCGGTCTACCAAACCCGCCTACAATGTAAGACATTGGAAACATTGGAAGGAAGTTGAATATGTGGCCTATCTGATGAAACAGACAATAAACATTTGATCAATTATTTGTGCTGGTTATACCAGTGAACGGACATTATGCCACATGTGGGCAAAATGTTTATCATATTCTAGGGAGGTAGCATCGCAGTCAGATCCGTCGGAATAGGATCCATAGATAAAAGCTGGGCAAGTAAATACTGAATAACTTTAACGAGGAAGTAAATTCAGCAAACGCATCAAATGTAATCCCCAAGCAATGCACGAGCCAATATATGAATAATATGCAAATATATGTTTAAATACAATTGTGTGACATATACTTGTTTTATTGTTTCTGTGAAGGAAAAGTGTAGCCGATACTGGCCGGAGAAAGGAAAGCCGCAGACCTGGGGCAGTTTCGTCGTGGAGGGCATCAGCGAAGAGAAATTCGCTGATTATGTGATTCGGAAGTTTTCGTTGAAGAATGAGGTCAGTTATTTGAATAAAGCTGAATTGGGTATCGGTTTTTCATAGTATGTGTTGTATAAGATCAATGGTCTCGTTGAACAGCTGGCTATGTACATGTGCATTGTAGCAATTCTTCTTGTTAGTTGGCGAACAAACCCACATGTAAAGACATCCTGCAGTATAATAATAAGCATTTATTATTTTGTTGCATGTGATAAATTAGGGCAACAAATAATTTTTTTATGTAAACATAAATATTCAATACCGTATGATGTCGCAGGTGCTATATTATTTCAATCAACCTACGTCGTATCCCAACTAAGTGCTGGCATAACACTTGGATGCTGAGGTTTTGCTCTGACGGACTTCAGTGAACAAAAGGATGCAGGGTCATTCTGCTGCATTGATAAAATGTATTTGGCAAACTTTCCAGACGAAATTCTGAAAAACATCTAAGCTGTTATGTTTTAAAACAGATGTTGAAAAAGATGAGACGAATGCGCCAGTTTCACTTCACCAGTTGGCCGGACAAGGGGACTCCGGAGTATGCCTACCCTCTCCTGGCGTTCCATCGCAAGGTGCACGGCTTCGACTCGGAGAAACGCGGACCTTTCGTCGTACACTGCAGGTGAATCTAGGGGTTTGGCGAGTCCATCTGGCCTCAGCGAAGATTCTAGGTATCAGGCATTTGTTAGGAAATATATTGTGCTCACGTTTGCACAACCTCATTTGGGTTGCAATAAAATACATTTCTGCTCCGTTGTAGGTATTTTAGGTACTTGTTGTTATTATTATTATTGTGTAAAACCTTCATTGTTGTGTAATGTTATTATTATGTAACACCTTTATTGTTGTGTGTTATTATCATGTAACACCGTCATTGTTGTGTAATGTTAATATTATGTTGTGTACTGTCATTATTATGTAATACCGTTATTGTTGTACAATGTTATTATTATGTAAATCCTCATTGTTGAATAATGTCATTACTATGTAACATCGTCATTGTTGTGTAATGTTATTATTATGTTTTGAACAGTGCGGGCGTTGGACGGACGGGAACTTTTATAGCCGTCGACATCCTCATCGAACAGGCAAAGGCAGAAGGCAAAGTTGACGTCTTCCAGTGCGTCAATCTGCTCAGGACTCAGAGGATGAATATGGTCCAGACGCTGGTGAGACGACGTCATAGCATGCCTTTTTCATTGGAGAAAGTGGTAAAACATGATGTTTGTTTGCAACGTAAGGTACCAATTCACTTGGCGATGGAAACTCCTCAACCAAACGTTGTTTAATCACATTAAAGAAAACACTATAAATTACATAGGCTAGTTGTAAATCGTGCTTACATTTGGACATTTGTTTCACAGGAGCAGTACATATATGTCTACCAGGCCCTGATAGAGTTCAACGAGGTCGCAGTCATACCGTGTTCCGAGCTGAGGCAGACATTTGAAGACCTGTGTAGAAACAGTAAATTCGCCGAACAGTTCGAGGTTTGTTGTATTTACGTTTTGTGTACCTTATCTGGATCTGGATAATTACTCAGCAAAGGCCTAATAAGGTATTGCGGTCAGGGTTTATTTCAGAGTTTTCTTTCTCTACAGTTAGTGTTTTAGAAAAAGTTATATTATATGGAATCGAAAATATCAACATGACTGTCTTGGTATTCAAACGTGTTAAATTTGATCGGAAATACAAAAACCATTGACTTACAATCAACACTGTCGGCTTAGATAATGAGTGTTTGGGTGTGTTAGTGACAACAATACGAAACAATCAGTATTATTGCATGCAAAATATTTAAAACAATTAATTTGTTACCGGATAACTTTCCTCTGCAGCGACTCAACGCTCTGAAGCCACTTCGCAAGAATGCCAAGTGTGCTGCCCTCGAACCAAATAACGTCGCAAAAAATCGCTTCATTGAGATTATTCCAGGTATGTGGATCTCTTGATCTCTATTTTATTACTACTGTAGTTATCATGATCACATTTAATTTAGGTTTGAAAATATATAGTGTAAGATGGTGGCTAGAGGACATTTGGTGACTCGACATAAAACAATAAGTTAAACATTAGTAATACGTTTTTTTTCACTTGTTATTGGTTAGATAATATTTAAAGGGGCTAGGTCTATAACCTGGTCGCACGTTCGGTTATTACACCTTGCAAGACGTTGCTAAATAGCTATTAAGATTAGCAATCGTGCATTTTAAATGACCATGTTCATCTCACATTTAGATGACCATCAGCGTCCGTACCTGGTTACTCCCTGGAAGGAAGGCACCAACTACATAAACGCCGTCTATGTACATGTAAGTACCGATGTGAATATGGCGGATCTAACGGAGAACCAGTTTCTTCGAATCTGCTACAAAGCAATAAAAACGCATTGGACACGTAATTGGAAAAAGACCGCCATGTCACCACGAGCCACCATGTTTGGATTGTGTCAGAAAGGTTCAATCATGCCAGCATGGTTGGAATGTATCATCAAGTATCGAGAAAGTTATATGACATGACTAAAAGCGGCGACAGTGGGTCATAAGCAATTCAACACATTCAGAAATTCGAACCCGCGATTACGGGTGTACGATATCCAAAATATAATAAATATACGCATTACATTGTTGCAGCTTAGAAGAGGGTGCATATTCGTTCATATTCCTGATTCAACCTGGAAAAAGATCAAGCATATCTGACGATGAAATGTGCATCGATTTGTGGTGGTGCGATCAAATACAATATACGTTGTAAATTACGTACGTCAGTGTAGCCACATGTTATTAATTTGTATCATTAAAAATAAGGACTTATCATTGCCTTCACCTAAGTAAGTTGCTCTCCTCCTTTTCCCTGTAGCCTGGGGTGAGGCTGGCACCGGTACCGGACGTCGATTCCCCCCCCTTCTTCTTCATAACTAGTCCCGTTTTACTACCGGTTCCACCAATCGTCTCCACTCCCCTCTATCCCTCGCTCTCATTCTCCACGCCCCTCCCACTCTCACCAAATCTCTCTTCATGCAGTCCTCCCATCTTAGTCTCGGTCGTCCTCTTCTCCTTCTACCCTCCACTCCAAGCGCAACCGTTCTCTTCGTCAATCGTACCCCTTCCATTATTTTCACATGTCCAGCCCACGTTTGCGAATTTCCTCCGTCAGCTCGTCCATTCTCCGCGTGTCGATTCTTTTCACTCCCGCAATTCTTCTCACCCAGTTATTCTCGCAAACTTGTTTGTTATTTTTTGTCATCGCCATGGTCTGTAGGCCGTAGAGGTATTCTGGTGTTATGTATGAGTCCTATGTATGAGAACCTTTTTGTTTAGCTTTTGAGATATATGTCTATCTCCCATCACCCTTCCACTTTCCTCCACGCACTCGTCACAGCTTGTATTCTCCTGCGAATTTCCGTCTCCGTGCCTCCGTCCCCGCAAACACTCCACCCAAATATACAAAGCTGTCTCGTTGGTTCAGTTTCTTCCGTTCCAGTCTGATGTCAAGATATTTTCTGCTGCCCGACCAAAAGGCATATTATATATTTTCCTCGCACAAACGCCCCGTATGTTAACTTATTTATTTAATTATTTATTTAATAGATATAGACACAATATGACATACCTGTTCGCGTACACCTACTCTTTCAGGGCTATAAGGAGCGCAACGCCTACATCATCACCCAGTCACCGATGGCGGCAACCGTTGTTGACATGTGGAGGTTGTTAAATGACCACGAGTCACGAACGGTCGTTATGCTAGACGATAGTGACGTCACTGATGACGTATGTGCAATACTCGCAATGTTTCTATCGACCTCTCGCGGATTGCTATGCCAGTATTAAGTTCTTCTCTTTAGCATTACCCATAGGCCGTTATGTTTAATAACAATGTATTAAAATTAATGTCTTGATTATTATAATATTATACGTCGGTGACTGGCATTAGGTTGTGCCGTTTGTTTCGTGGTGTGCCTGTCTGTTGGTATATCTGCAGCATAATTGGAAAAAGAAATCATATAAATAAAAAAAATTGGAACATGGTTAACTCTGAATAACTCGGACGAGGTTAATGTTGAATGATGAAAAGCTAACGTTGCACATCATTTATTAGGTTGAAATTGAACCAGTGAAACCATCGTCAGAACATTGCAGCTACACGGTGGTCCTGAAGACATCCAGTGCAGAAATGGCGTGCAATATTGAATAGAACGAGAACCACAGTAAATGTTACCTACACTAAAACTGCACAGCTTGAAAATTAGCATTTAATTTTGGATATGTTAATACGTACACTGCGATCACTGAATATATTTTATGAACTCGTAATTGCGTAAAGACGTATATCCGTCGATTGCAGTTTACTTTGTAACTAGTTGGTGATGTTGTTTGTAAAGATGTGTCTATGACGTTTACTCAGGAATGCGCCATCTACTGGCCAAACCAAAAAGCTACAAAGCGCCACTACGGCCCGTTCCAAGTTGAACTCGTAGAAACAGACATCACCGAAAATCCCAACGTGACAGTGCGAGAGTTCAAACTAAGCAAATCTGGTCGGGTGAGTTATCATTACATTAAGTGAAACCATGTAGCCGTCATTTGGTTTTTATTGTGTTTAACTTAATAACCCAGAAGGACACAGTATATGGGTCAATAAAGAAAATTATCATATCATTAATGGCATGCAAATTAAGTGTACTTCATATGATAAAACTAAACGCGTTCTAAGTGCAGTTGTGCCAAAGACGTCAGTGATACAATTGTTGTTATTCATCTTATTAGTCGGAAGACAGCGAGACTGTCATCAAACAGTTCCAGCTCAATCAATCCTGGAGTGACGACTCGTCATTACCCAGCAACACGACTGTCCTCCTGGACTTGCTGGATGCCGTCGAGAAGTGGCAGCAACAGAGCGGAAACGGACCGATTGTCGTCCACTGCACGTAAGTTGGTCTTTCAAACATCTGTCCACTCTATCGTTGACCAGCATTAACCAATATTTCCAGTTTCTCCGGCATTCGATTTAGGGATCGGTGTTATCCATTTACACTTGTTGCTGGCATTATTACTAACATAAACACACTTTAGAAGCACTTTCATGACATGAATGATGTATACGCTTTCAAAGAGATGCGGTTTCCCCCAAAATGATAGCGAGGAACAGGTAGACGCTGATGACAAGTCCTCTTTGTTTTGATTTACCACTCGGCCAGGAACGGAGCGAGTCGCTGTGGACTGTTGTGTGCAGCCAGCTACGTGCTCGAACACATGAAGGTGGAGCAGGAGGTGGACGTCTTCCACGCTGTTCAACACGTCCGCACCACCCGCCCTCAACTCATCAAACACCTCGTAAGTTTCAGGCTGTAGGTTCGTTCTGTAGAAATCATTGCTAATGAGTAGAACTGTAATTGAGAATATAACTACACACGTCATGTTATTGACAAATATGAGTACACTTCTTCGTCGAATCGTCTGGCTGGTAACAGGTCATATACTTTTCCCCGGCTCCAACCTAATAAATGTTCATTTAGTTATTTCTTCCATTTTCTTGTTCCGACCAACGAGTCGATAAACTGATTGTTTTCTTCCCTCTCTAACATCATTAACCCGTGTTCCACATCCATAAACTTAGCAGTCGAATATATCGCCGACTTCCGCCGATGAACCCCTAGCCGTGTTCGTTATCATTTGTCCAACTTAACGTATTGTTTGATGCAATTGTATTACAGGCGCAGTACCGGTTCCTGTACGAGGTGGCGCTGGCCTACATGTCTCAGTTTGACACGTATGCCAACTTCCAGTAAAAACAATGCAGCAAACATTGCTGATTGCGCACAGCACAATCTAGAGGACTTTGGAAGATGGAACTCAAAACCACCAAGCTGATGCTGCTGGCTGACATTTTTTTTTAAATAGCAATTTGAAGCCATCATTGCATGGATATGTTAGAACAGTTTATCCCAGTTTAGCAAAACTAAATGTTTAATCTCATATTATAGCAAGAAGGGCAGCTGGTATATACACGCTTTCATTAAGATCATTTACATTGTTTTATTTTGTATCGTCCTTTTTATTAATATTTCAACGTTGTTTTATTGGTTACAACATATTTTATAATATCATACATCGAATGCACGCTGTAGTTTCAAGAATATGTTGTATGCGAGAGCACATGTGCATTAATTTGATTACTTCGGCATTGTTTCGGCTGAGACCGTTTTATTGTTGAATGAACGTTTAGTTAAATATTTGATATGTTCACTGTAGTGATGTCACGTTGACTTGATTGGTCTGTAATGTTTGATTAAAAGTACGTATCCTACTGAGTACGTCACCACTGTATAAACAGTACAGATCGTTGACACGGATAATTAGCTCGAATAACTTGGACCAACTTTATGTGGCCACAGCTTAGGTGGCGGTGATAAACAGAGTTTGCTTTTCTACACGCGATAAATGGCGTCTGTTTTATTGCCTACTGTGTATGCACAGGACACGTGTTTTTTAAAGATATGGAATACATTGTAAATAATTGACGGCAAGACTAGCTTGAACCACTGAACCAAGCAATGTCAGGTAAAACGTTACAATGATGCTTTGTGAATAGGCTAAAGAGGGGTAATATGAACACCCTCAAGGGAAACCAGGATTTTATAGTACATCAGCGACCCAGTGCAACCAAACATTGGGAGTCCTGGTGGGATCGTGTTCTACAAACCAACACATAGCCACCAATAACTTGAGTTCCTTGCGTTTATGGTATTTGTCTAAGTGGTTCATGTTCCCCGTATGCGTGGTTAATGTGGATATGTTATTTCAACCATGTCCGTGTTCCCCGTATGCGTGGTTAATGTGGACATGTTATTTCAACCATGTCCGTGTGTGGTTAATGTGGAGATTTTATTTCAACCTCGTCCATGTACCCCTAATTATCACAATGGAAGGATAATGAAAATATCAACATGAACTGAAAATCTATCGTGAAATGTAAACTATAGTATAAACACACCAACTGCAATGTCCACAATACCCCATTTTCTCTACATATACCACGAGTGGGAAGTCCAGTAAATTTATGTGGTCAATTTGTCATAAATGATACGTTTAGCACAAACCATCATGTAGAATACCTTCGCGCAATGTATATGATTTCCAATGGTGGCTTGAATAATTAATGAAAAGAAGTCAAAGTCCGCAAACTTGTGTTATAATGAGTCATGTAACTACGTGGATACACATTAGACAGTCGCACATTAAATATAGTCAAAGTCCGCAGGCTTGTGTTATAATGATTTATATAACTACGTGGATACGCCTTAGGCAGACGTAATACAATCAACTCTTCATATCTTCTAGAGTAAGATGGAGGAGATGGGATAACATAACGCCTAAGCAGGCGTTAAACAAAATGAAAGCTATTTATATTTGAACATATAGTAATACCTGTGACACACATGAATAATTCACCCCCAACACATTTACTACACCATGTTACCAAATACACCTTAAAACAAGTCCAGTTAGTTAAATTAATATTATTAGTATGTTTTCATATTATGTGTTATACATTCCTGTAAATTGGTTTAGTTATGTGCAACCAGTGTCTTACTGTACTGCTGGTTGATGCACAATTTGCAGATATTTTCACCATGATAGAGTTGGGAATAAATAAAAATATTACACGAAGAAACGTGTTCTTTCAGATGCCACTATATAACAGTTAGATATAATACATCTATGTTGTCTGATAATTAACTACACTAAAGAACACGACATATTGTATGTGCTCTCTTTCAAATTAATCAACCAATATCAACCTTCATTTGTTAACTCGCTGTGGGTTATTCTGGCATGCTGTCGTATTTGTTATAGTGTGTATCAGCTAACAGAGACAAGACAGTACTCCAATATAAAACAGTCATTGCTTTATTTACGAGCACGCGACACACTACATCAGGTGACATACTTCAGCCCAGGCGTGTGCAAATGATCTGCTCGATCACAACTAAATTATCACACTTCCTCCTCTCTAAGAAAACAATATATTCAAAGTTCACAGCTGACAAAACAATCCATTCACTTTCAAAGTAATGTCCAAATGTTCTTATGAAGAGTTCTTGGGGAATATGCTGCGAACTATAAAATCGACTAAGCGACTGATTATTCGGCAATAACACCTTATCTAAAACGACGGAATTGGAGGGTAGACTGCCTCCAAATTCCCTGTGAGATCATAGCCCTTATTCTTATTGGCCATCGATGATTGATCTCATTGCTAAATCACTTCACTACATAGTCGGCTTGCCAAGCTGGTGCTAAGCGACGTCTGCCAGATTTCCTAGCGGGTGTAGTAGCGCCCAGCGTGTCAGTGCTGTGTGGCGACAGTCCCGATACTGCTTTCTCGCTAGTGCCTGTCATCATTACTCTCAATTGTACTCGGTGCTGGCGAAATACTTAGCAACACAGTCGCAGCATGTGCATTTGATGTCGCTGTAGGAACATCCAGCTCGATGCTCAGTAGCTCGATGCTCAGTAGAAATCGGTGCTTCGTAGCGTTCCTGTACTGCAGTCTCAGCGTCTACCTGATTGCTACGAGTCGTAGAGACAACTGAACGGGTGTTCGCATGACGCGCACGAACATGATCGACGTGTCTCCGACACTCTCTGCCGTCCCCCAGGACCACTGTGTACGACACCGGATCTGTGACGTAACCAACTGTTCCGACCAACCACTTGAGCCCTGGGCCGAAATTCTTGATATACACACTATCTCCAACCTCAAAGTGTCGTTCGTGTGCCCTGCGGTCATGCGAGTCCACGGTTTTTCTGGCCACTCCCAAGGATGCAGTGGAGAAGCAGGTGGTGACTTGTTATGCAGCTGATATGTGTCACACCTCTGAACCATCTTCTCCAGGTCTTTGTCCATTCCAGGCCACCAGACATAACTGCTTGTGAGGCCTTTCATTCTGTTGATTCCTGGATGTGCTAGGTGCAAACTCTGCGTTGTCTTCTCCAGCTGGCCAGCCGCGCATTAGGTATTCACGGACGTGAGCTAGTGTTGGATCGCGACCAGTGTATCGACTGATCTGCTCCGCACTCACTGGTGAGCAGTCCAGTTCCTCTATCAACAAAACATGTTCTTCTGGTTCGCTTTTCACGGTAACTGGCAGTGGCAGTCTACTGAGACAATCAGCATTGTTGTGACTTTTGCCAGCTTTGTAGTGAATGTTGTATTCATATCCACACAGCGTGACAGCCCGCCGTTGTATGCGTGGTGACGCCGTAGTTGGAACTTGCTTCAGTTCACCGAAAAGCGACACCAATGGCTTGTGATCCGTAATGATTTCAAACGACCGACCATACAGATGCTTGTGAAACTTCTTCAGTGCAAACATCACTGCTGCTCCCTCCTTATCGCGTTGTGAGTAGTTATTTTCTGCAACGTTCAGGGTTCTGGATGCAAATCCCACAGGTCGTTCAGTACCATCTTCCATGACGTGCGAGAGCACCACTCCGAGCCCATAATTCGAGGCATCGCACTGCAGCAGTATTCGCTTACTCGGGTCATAGTGTGCTAACACTTTATCCGACAAGAGGAGTTCTTTCGCTCTTTGGAAACTCCGCTGCTGTTGCGAACCCCAGAACCACTTCTGACCCTTGCACAGCAACTTGTGCAATTGCGCTAGCACAGTCGATAAGTTGGCTAGAAATCTACCGTAGTAATTCAGTAGACCTAAGAATGCCTGGAGTTCTAGCACATTCTCCGGAGCCCTCGCTTTCTGGATGGCCTCAACCTTGTCTTCTATTGGATGCAATCCATGTTGGTCAATCTTGTGACCCAAGTACATCACTTCGTCTGCGAGGAATGTGCACTTTTCTCTCTTGAGCCGCAATCCTGCTTCTTCTAGTCTACCCAATACCAGATCCAGCGTTTCTAGGTATTTAGCCTTCGTCGCACCCGTCAGGATGATGTCGTCCAAGTATACGGCAACACCTGGTATATCCTGTAAGATATTTTCCATGGTGCGCTGGAAAATAGCGGGTGCCGAACTAATCCCATATGGGAGACGATTGTAACGGAAAAGTCCTCTGTGGGTATTCACTATAGCATACTCCTTCGAGTTGTTATACAGTGGAAGTTGCGAGTATGCGTGGCTCAAGTCCAGCTTACTGAACTGCTTTCCACCCGTCAATTTCTCGCAAAGGTCATCCATGGTTGGAATGTGGTACTGTTTAAGATGTGAGACTCTTTTCACAGTCAACTTGTAGTCACCGCACACCCGTACCTTGCCATCTGCTTTGAGAACTGGAACTATCGGAGTTGCCCAATCGGAGTACCTCACTGGTTCCATCACGTTTGTCTGCACCAACCGGTCCAACTCTTGCTCCACTTTTTTTCTCATGGCGTGGGGAACCGGTCTTGCCTTGAAGAACTTGGGTGGTTTTCCCTCATCCACGTGAATCTTTGCGGCAAACCCTTTTAGTGTGCCAAGTTCTTCCCTGAAGACTTGTGTGTGTTTCTGCAGAACTCCTGCCACAGATACTCTCATGCAGCATAATTTATGCCAATTGAGTTTAATGCGTTCCAACCACTGTAGACCAAATAGTGCTGCTTTGTCTTTCCCTCTCGTTACTATCAACGGTAGATTTCTCACTTGTTGGTCTTCATACTTCACGGTTACCAGAATCTTCCCGACCAATTCAACCGTCTGGTTCTCGTACGTCTTCAGGACAATACCAGCTGGTTTCAGTGGCAGATGACTCAAGTGTTTGTGATACAAGTTCTCCGGAAGCAATGACACGTCTGCTGCTGTGTCCAGCTGCATGTCAAAATTGGTGCATTCAATGCACACAGGCACCATGATGCCAGTGCTCTTCAATGCTCCTACAGTATACGTGCTGTATACTCCAAAGTGGTTATCATCCCCCTTGGGTGCTTCTTCGGTAACGGCACGAACTCGTGGCTTGCCCTTACATGGTTTCGGTCTTGCGATGTGGCCCCTTTTTCCACAGCGGAAACATTGTTCTGACTTAAACTTACATGCCTGCGGGGCATGTTTCCCACAACAACGCCAACATTGTTGTCCTGATGTCTGTTGTTGCTGCTTCCCAGTCATGTCACTATGTTTAGGGTACCTTCCCTCACCTGATTTTGCGGCGAATCTCACTCGATTAACACTTGCACGGGATACAGTGCCGCCTGTGGCGCACCCTGGCGAATGAAACCGCCTAGCATTTTCTTTCACCATTGTCATGTTCACGGCTACTTCCACAGCCTTCTCAAATGTCAAGCCTGTCGTGTTGCTTAATTTCTCTTGAACGCTTGCATACTTCTGATTGAACCCTGTTACAAACCTGTCCCTCAACCATCTGTTCAAATCTGGGAAATTTGCATGAACAGTGAGTTTCTTTATAGCCAAGCTATAGTCCTTTACACTCTCGTCTTCAGCTTGGATTCGTGTCCAAAACTTAAACGACTCTACCATCTCATTTGGGAGTGGCTCATAGTGGTCTTTCATTTTTTTCAAAAGTTCTGCGAGTGTTTTATCTGCAGGTTTGTCCGGGCTGAATAAGTCTGAGAGAACTTGGAAAATTTCTTTTCCTACCTCACTCAGAAATATGGCTTTGCGCCTTTCTGCGTTTTCGTCATTTGCCGCTATGTTATTAGCGACCAAGTACAGTTTAAGCCGTTCTTCGTAAGAAGTCACAGTCTCTGTTTTCGGGTCAGACTTCCCCAAAGTGCCGATGACGCCTGCCATCTTGTTTTCGCGCGAAGTCGATTTACTTTCGAACACCAAATCGTCTGCGGCCACTCTCAACGTAACGTTTTTCACTTACTTAAGCGCCTCAAATTTGTGTCGACTATCTTCAAACATCGTTTCAATCCTCGTCGCCAGAATGTTATGGTGTGTATCAGTTAACAGAGACAACACAGTACTCCAATATAAAACAGTCATTGCTTTATTTACGAGCACGCGACACAGACTTCAGCCCAGGCGTGTGCAAATGATCTACTCGATCACAACTAAATTATCACAGTATTGTCTGTCGTATTATATATAATGTTAATCCAGAGTGTTAATTATTATTATTATTAACGTGCTCAAAACCCTACTACATATGCGAAACTACGCCGCTACTACCTTTGTTTATAACTATTACACAACGTTTACAAGGTACATTTCCTGTAGAAAATAACGTGCAACATTCACAGTACAGTGCTAAAATCAGTTTGTGTGAGCGTTTTTCATAAGCGCGCATACGTGTGCAGCTACTTTGAAATGGTGAACAAATGCATAAACCACACAAACTAAGCGTATTAACTAATTTTATATTATCTATTAAACCGTCTGCCAGATATTGTTTCACACGGGATACACTTCAGTTAGCCTTACTGCCAAACTGGGTCTCGTCTAACTTATAAGGAATCTTTTGAATATACGTTTATATAGATTAATGTAGCTGCATCAGCTAAGCAGACGACATGCTAAATGCGTTTCCAAAGTGTCGGACACCCTCTATATAAGACAGTGGTACATACGTAATGCATGTTTGTTGGGAAACACGTTTTCCTGTTGAAATTCGGACTAATACTAGGGACTAAACATGCTGAAGCTCTCTGCTAAATAAATACTTCTATTCACTCTCTTATTTAGATGTTGTTGGTCAGTCCTGTCGTTATCAATGACGACGTCTGCAACACATAAATGCACTGTTGTAATCGGGCTTGAATAATACAATCGAACTGAATACGTCGTTACATATATACGCAGGTCCGTCCTCAGGGTTTTGAAAAAGGGGTTTCCAGCGTACACAATCAGCTGAGGATTTATGGGTTATTTTCTGAAAACTGTTAGAGTTAAACAACATTTCCCAAACGGGGGATTCGAACCTCGAACACCCCCACCCCGAATCCCTCTTTATGCCCGCAAGAACCTGCCAACACAGAAAAGGGAGGCTCCAATGTTAAGATCTGAGCGCATTGTTTCATTCTATATGTTAAGTACGGAAACGTTTATTCCAGCGCAGACAGAGATCGATTTGATGACACACCACTGAGCGGATATTGCCAAAGGAAATGCTCTTTCTCATCGATGATTTCTACGTTTGAGTTGAGTGTCAGTGCTAGATATCCTGGGATCGATGTTGAATTGGTGTTCGTGTAATGTATGGGGTTTATATTTCCATTCTGGTTTTGGAAGTTATGATGATACCGGTTGTCTGTTCGTCTGGTAAGGTTACGCATCATTGTATATTTATATCCGCTATTGGATAAGGTGTGATTGTCAAGGTGTCCAACACTCGGGTAAGGGTGGATCTGTTTTAGTACACGTAGGGACAAATAACGTAGAGAGGGAGGGTACAACTGCCATAGTTAGGAAATATAGGCAGTTGGTCAGAACACTAAAACAGACGCGGGTTGAGCAGGTAATACTGTCAGGGATTTTACCTGTAATGGGCAGGAGGGGTCACAAATATCGAAATTGTCGGGGGATGGCAATCAACATGTTAGTCCAGAAGCTATGTAGGGAAGAGGAAGTTGGATTTGTGGATTTATGGGGAAGTTTTGTTGGGAGGGCTGATATGTACATGAAGGATGGGCTTCATTTAAGTGGAAAAGGGGCGGCAGTATTCGCGGACAAACTTTCAGCAGCAGTAGATAGTGACTTGGGTACAATGACAAATATTTTTGGAAGTAAACATTCTTTAAACTAGAAGTGCAGGGGGGTTACCTAGAGGTGTCTCAAGCAGAACAAGAGGCCACTAGCACAGATAAATCAATATCAAATCATCCGAAAAACATCTCTGAAAAAGGTTATAGATGCGTATGTTTAAATGCAAGGAGCATAGTAAATAAGAAAAACGAATTAAACATTATGGTAGAAGATATTGACCCTCACATAATTGGTATAACTGAATCATGGGCCAACATAGATATAACAGATGCTGAATTAGGACTGGCAGGATATGTAATGTTTAGGAAAGATCGAATAGGAAGAAGGGGCGGGGGAGTTATTTTATATGTTAAAGAATCTATTCAGGCTTATGAAATAAAACTAGAAAGGGAAGCAGATTGCGATGAAGCTGTTTGGTGCAAAATTGTTTCAGGAAATTCAAAATTAACTATTGGATTAGTTTACCGAAGTCCAAACATAAACGAAGAGGACAACACAAAAATAAAAAACGCTATAAAGGAAGTTAGTAAAGGGGAATGTATCATAATGGGAGATTTTAACCATGGACACATACAATGGAATTCTCTAGAGAGCACAGGGATTGAGGACCAACAATTTCTATTTTTAATCCAGGATAGCTTTCTTACTCAGCACGTACTAGAACCAACCAGGGGAGAAAATGTATTAGATATAGTTTTGTCATCACAAAAAGAATTAGTGGACAATGTAACAATATTTGAACCATTGGGTAATAGTGACCATAATCAAATACATTTTTACACCAATGTAAAATCAGAAAGTAAAAATAAGAAAACGTACAAGAGAAACTTCCACAAAGGTAACTACAAAGATATGAGAAAATACTTAGCAAAGCTAGATTGGAATAACATGCTGATGAATAAGACCGCAATTGAATGTTGGAATATTCTAAAATATGAAATTGAGAGTATCATCGATAAATTTGTTCCCTTCCAAAAACAAGGAAAACGGTGTAGAAAGAAACACTTGTCAAAAGAGGCTATTAGAAAAATAATGCTAAAACAAACTATGTGGAGGGTTTATAGGCGTACCAGAAAGGACGAAGACTATTCAAAATACAAAGAGGCACTTAATGCAGCTACAACTGAAATCAGACAATCTAAAAGAAGCTATGAGCAAAAACTAGCATGTAACATAAAAAATGACAGCAAGAGTTTTTATGCATATGTCAGGAGTAAACAAAACGTACAAGACAAGGTTGGACCTCTAGAAGACAGTGCTGGAAATATAATATCAAAGGGGTTTTTAATGGCGGAAGACCTAAATGGTTACTTCAGTTCAGTGTTTACCAAAGAAGATATTAGTTCATTACCAGTTGCTGATGCTAAATTTCAGGGGGCTAAATCTGACTATTTAGGTCCGTTAGTTGTAACTCCAGAATTGGTAGCTAAGAAAATAAAGGCAATGAAGGATAACAAATCACCGGGAGTGGATGGGATTCCTCCAAAATTACTAATGGAAACAGTAGAACAAATCAATATACCACTTGCAAGAGTATTCAACTTGTCATTAAAAGAGGGAGTTGTTCCGTTTGAATGGAAAGAAGCAAACATCATACCATTATTTAAAAAGGGTTCGAGAAATAAGTCAGAGAATTACAGACCAGTGAGTTTAACGTCAGTGATTTGTAAATTATTAGAAAGGTTAATTAAAGACCATATGGTGGACTTCCTCGTTAAGCATAAATTATTAAATTCATCTCAACATGGATTCCTTAAAGCGAGGTCATGCTTAACAAATATGTTATGTTTTTTGGAAGAAATCACTAAGTGGATAGACGTGGGATCGCCAGTAGATATTATCTACTTAGATTTTCAGAAAGCTTTTGACAAAGTGCCACATGAAAGATTACTACTTAAATTAAAAGCCCATGGTATCGGGGATAGCATAACTGACTGGATAGAACAATGGCTGACTGACAGAAGACAACGAGTTGTAGTAGATGGAGAAGTTTCAAATTGGAAATCGGTTTTGAGTGGGGTACCTCAAGGATCAGTATTAGGACCTATATTATTCTTAATTTATATCAATGACTTGGACGACAGTATAACAAGTAACATACTGAAATTTGCGGATGACACAAAACTGTTTAGAAAGGTTAATACTGATGGTGATAAACAACATTTACAAGACGATCTAGACAGATTAGTGAAATGGTCTGAGAAATGGCAGATGCTGTTCAATTTTGGGAAATGTAAATGCCTACATACAGGACATGGGAACTTGAATGTAAACTATAAAATGGGAGATACTGTTCTGGGTACTACTGTAAAAGAAAAGGACTTAGGAGTTACAATAAGCGCTGATATGAAAGTTTCAGAGCAGTGTGGTATTGCAGCTTCAAAGGGTAATCAAATTCTTGGATTGATTAGAAGAAACATAACATACAAGGGAAAAAAGTTAATTATACCTCTTTATAAAGCAATAGTTAGACCTCATTTAGAATACTGTATACAAGCATGGAGACCATATCGTAAGAAGGATATAGATACGCTTGAACGCATACAAAGGAGAGCAACTAAAATGATTCCAGAACTTAGAGACCTTAGTTATGAAGAACGCCTGAAAGAATGTGGTTTAACAACTCTAGAGACAAGGCGGTTAAGAGGAGATCAGATTGAAGTTTTTAAGATATTGAATGGGTATGAAAATATTGATAGAAATATGTTTTTCTCACTCAAGAAGGATAGCAGAACTAGAGGACATGAGGTAAAATTAGTAAAGGATCAATGTAGATTGGACATCAGGAAGCACTCGTTCTCACAGAGGACAATAAATGAATGGAACAAATTGTCTACAGATTGTGTAACTGCTAGCAGCGTGAATATGTTTAAAAACAAGGTTGACACATATCTCAGGAGGGCGGGTTATAAGTAGATGAACATTGTTGGACTCTCGATAAGCCAATGGCTTCCTTGTCCACTTGCCATCTGGGCCTTTGGCTTGGATGGCAAATCTTGTTAAATCTTGTTAAAAAATCACCCTCTGTGAGAAAGAGTACTTTCTCATGTCCAACCTACACTGTTTCTTAACTAATGCTGCTTTGTGTCCTCTGGTTCTACTGCCTTCTTTAAGTTTGAAGAACATATTCCTATCAACATTTTCATAACCGTTCACTATTTTAAACACTTCTACTTGGTCACCTCTTAGTCGCCTGGTCTCTAGTGTTGTCAAACCACATTGTAATAAGCGGCTTTCATAACTAAGGTCTCTTAATTCTGGAATCATTTTAGTTGCTCTTCGTTGTATTCTTTCTAACTTGTCTATGTCCTTCTTTCGATACGGCCTCCATGCTTGTATACAATATTCCAAATGTGGTCTAACTATTGCTTTGTACAGGGGTACAATTAGCTGTTTCTCCTTATTCGTGATAGTTCTCCTAATTAGCAATATAATTTGATTTCCTTTCGAAGCAGCAATCCTACATTGCTCTGAAACTTTCATGTCAGCACTAATTGTTACACATAAGTCCTTTTCTTCGTCCATGTTTCCATGTCCTATGTGTATGCATTTGCACTTCCCAAAATTTAATAACATTTGCCATTTTTCTGACCATTTAACTAATTTATCTAGATCATCCTGTAAACTTTGTTTATCTGTAACATTAGTAACCTTTCTGAATACCAGTGTCATCTGCAAATTTCAGTACTTTGCTAGATATGTCATCTTCCAAATCATTTATATATATTAAAAACAGTATAGGGCCTAATACTGATCCATGTGGTACCCCACTCAAAACAGATTTCCAGTTTGAAATCTCACCATCTATTATTACTCTCTGTCTTCTGTGTGTATGCCACTTTTCTATCCAGTTGATTATATCATTACCTATACCGTGAGCTTTTAGTTTAAGTAACAATCTTTGATGTGGCACTTTATCAAAAGCTTTCTGAAAATCTAAATAGACAACATCCACTGGTGACCCGTCATCTACCCACTTTGTAATTTCTTCCAAAAAACATAACAGATTGGTTAGACATGACCTTGCTTTTAGGAACCCATGTTGAGATGTATTTATTAATTAATGTTTTACAAGAATTCCACCATGTGGTCTCTAATTAATGTTTCGAGTAATTTACATACAACTGATGTTAAACTCACTGGCCTATAATTTTCTGGTTTGTTCCTCGATCTTTCTTAAATAGCGGTGTAATGTTTGCTTCCTTCCATTCTGAAGGAACTATTCCTTCTTCTAGTGACAAGTTAAACACTTTTGCAAGTGGTGTACTAATTTGTTCAACAATTTCCTTAAGCAGTTTTGGTGGTATCCCATCAACTCCAGGTGATTTATTATCTTTCATCTTCTTAATTTTCTTTTCTATCATTTCAGGAGTTACAAATAACTGCCCCAAATGCTCTGATTTATTTCCCTCAAATTTAGTAAATGGAACTGGAAATGAATTGAAATATTCTGTGGTAAAAACTGAGCTGAGATACTCATTCAGGACCTCTGCCATTTGAAACCCGTCTGAAATTATGTTTCCACTGTTGTTTTGCAGTGGTCTGACCTTATCTCGAACTTTCTGTTTACTCCGTGCGGATCGCTTCTTTTTCTCGTGACTGCTCTCTTGGCGTCTGTGTGGTGGATGTCATGCTAGTACGTTGTTGCTGTTGTTAACATTTATTAGTGTGAGCTAACTATCCGGCGACTCGCATTCAGTATGTAATCCAACTTCTTTACGTATGCCGACTTTTTTCATACCGAGAATGTACAGTCTGCTGCCGAATTGAAAATGCGATGAAATATCGTCGGTTTGGCAGCCCACTCTGCGTACCAACACCACGGAATTTTATACGAATTTTATACTATACGAATATCTATGAAATGTCTTCGAATAACAATCACGCATCAGGGCAGACAGGGATATATGACTTACCTCAACACAACTAGTATACCGACCGTCGCAACCGAGGCACCAAGAAGGAACATTGCAACAACCCCGATAATCCACGAGCCCGTTCCCAGCACAACAGGTTGGGTTCTGCATGCAGTACACACTTGGCAGGACGTCTTATCATGTAGGATAGTAGTTGTCAAACAAACCGTACCTGCATAGCAACATACAATCAGGTAATAAAATGCAACATTGAATCACGTCAGCCAGGTTTTTCATAAATATACCTTTTCGTGCCTTATGCTCTAGGACAGCGGTCCGCAAACTCTGGCCCGCGGGCCAAATTTGGCCCGCGGCCCGCTTTCAACTGGCCTGCGTGATTGTGCCAGCAATATAATGTTTTTTCACAAATTTGAAACATTACGAAGCATTAATTTTGTTGTTCGCTTAATGTCAATTCGCCAGAGTAAACTTCGTACACATTTAATAGCAACAACCTTCACCTTTGCAGTGATGTTCGCTAGGCTGCGCTGCTGTTAATATAACGGAATCTAACGCTCGATTCCCAGAAACCCGGATGAAACATCGCTCAATAACAAATCATCTTCGACACAGCTAACATTGAATTTGTGAATTTCAGGACTATGGCGTATATCGGAAAAAAACGTCGTTTTGATTATTCCGGAAAAAGAGCGTTTGACCCGTCCTGGGAGCATGAGTACTTCTTTTGCTATCGCGAAAATGACCAAAAAGCGATGTGTATGATATGCAGAGAAAGCGTTGCTGATTTGAAACGCTATAACGTGAAACGGCATAACGATTCAAAGCATATGCAAATTGCATATGTGGGAAAAGACGAACGCATGAAGGAGTTCAAGAAACGATTTGATGCATACTTGGGCGAGACGAAGAGAGTATCTGTGTTTACAGACACTTATATGTTACTTACTCTCTCAACACCAGGTGCCATTTAGTCATGCAGCATTGTTCAAGAAGGCTTTCATGGCCGAAGTTCTGTTCGCTGGTTTTCAGAACAAAGATATAGATCGTGCAACAGATTGGGAAACTGCCACTATCACCCGACACATGTGCCCGTCGATGTGATGAGTTGAGTGGTGACATTTTCACGCAGCTGAAGACTAAGTTGCGAGCCTGTCCTGCTTTTTCACTTGCTCTTGACGAACGCACTGACAAAAGTGACACGGCACAGCTGATGGTAAATGTGCGGTATTTTAACGAAGGTGTATCAGAAGACTTCCTATGCCTGATCCCATTGAAGGGCACAACGACAGCGCGGGACCTTTGCAGTGCGCTATTGAAGTTCGGCGAAGAAAATGATTTGACGTGGGAAAATTTGGTTTCTCTGTGTACAGACGGCGCGCCCAGCATGCTTGGTCTTCAAGCTGGATTCGTTGCGTTGTTCCGTCAACAAATCGGAAAGCCGAATCTGATATCATACCACTGTATAATTCACCAGCAAGCATTGTGCGAGAAAGCAGGCTGTGATCTGCAGGATATGATGAAAACTGTTGTAGAGAGCGTGAACCTTATCCGCGCACGTTCTCTCAACCACAGGAGGTTCCAAAATCACTTGGCTGCACTTGATGATGCAGAATTCGGCGATGTTATTTAACAAGATTTAACAAGATTTGCCATCCAAGCCAAAGGCCCAGATGGCAAGTGGACAAGGAAGCCATTGGCTTATCGAGAGTCCAACAATGTTCATCTACTTATAGCCCGCCCTCCTGAGATATTGTTTTTAAACATATTCACGCTGCTAGCAGTTACACAATCTGTAGACAATTTGTTCCATTCATTTATTGTCCTCTGTGAGAACGAGTGCTTCCTGATGTCCAATCTACATTGATCCTTTACTAATTTTACCTCATGTCCTCTAGTTCTGCTATCCTTCTTGAGTGAGAAAAACATATTTCTATCAATATTTTCATACCCATTCAATATCTTAAAAACTTCAATCTGATCTCCTCTTAACCTCCTTGTCTGTAGAGTTGTTAAACCACATTCTTTCAGGCGTTCTTCATAACTAAGGTCTCTCAGTTCTGGAATCATTTTAATTGCTCTCCTTTGTATGCGTTCAAGCGTATCTATATCCTTCTTACGATATGGTCTCCATGCTTGTATACAGTATTCTAAATGAGGTCTAACTATTGCTTTATAAAGAGGTATAATTAACTTTTTTCCCTTGTATGTTATGTTTCTTCTAATCAATCCAAGAATTTGATTACCCTTTGAAGCTGCAATACCACACTGCTCTGAAACTTTCATATCAGCGCTTATTGTAACTCCTAAGTCCTTTTCTTTTATAATAGTACCCAGAACAGTATCTCCCATTTTATAGTTTACATTCAAGTTCCTATGTCCTGTATGTAGGCATTTACATTTCCCAAAATTGAACAACATCTGCCATTTCTCAGACCATTTCACTAATCTGTCTAGATCGTTTTGTAAATGTTGTTTATCACCATCAGTATTGACCTTTCTAAACAGTTTTGTGTCATCCGCAAATTTCAGTACGTTACTTGTTATACTGTCGTCCAAGTCATTGATATAAATTAAGAATAATATAGGTCCTAATACTGATCCTTGAGGTACCCCACTCAAAACCGATTTCCAATTTGAAACTTCTCCATCTACTACAACTCGTTGTCTTCTGTCAGTCAGCCATTGTTCTATCCAGTCAGTTATGCTATCCCCGATACCATGGGCTTTTAATTTAAGTAGTAATCTTTGATGTGGCACTTTGTCAAAAGCTATTCTACAACAGTGTCCGTTGGCTGAGTCGAGGCGCATTTCTTAAGAGATTTGCTGCACTGCTTCCTAACATAGTGAGTTTTCTCAAAGAAATTGATCACCCAGTTGCCCATCTGGATGATGACAAGTTTCGGGTGCGACTCTGCGTTCTGACAGACATTTTCGGACACCTAAACAAGCTAAACCTGCTGCTACAAGGACGGCACAAGATGCTGTGTAATCTGTACGAAACGGTGAAGGGCTTCGAGGACAAGGTGACACTTTTCAAAGTTCATGCAGAAGGCGGCAATTTTCTGCACTTCACGTTCACCAGAGAATTATGTGGCGAAGACGATGAACGTATCGCAGACGCCAAGCGGGTACTTGTTGATGTGCTTAACAGCCTGCAGACGGCATTCAGCTGACGATTCGCTGACTTCGCTGCTATCGACAACGTTTGCTGCTTCTTGGCAAGCCAGCTATTTTACAAAGCAGCGTTGCAGGACAATTTCATCGATTTCAAGGTGGTGCCAGGACTAAAAATTAGTTTAATGCTGCGAAAGACGATATCGTGCTTTTCTGGGCAACGCAAGAGCCTGTGCGATTTCCAGTGCTGATCGAAGCAGCACAGAATTTTGTTTGCTTTTCGGCAGCACATGGTCAAGTGAATCAGGATTCTCAGCCATGAATCACATCAAAAACAACCTACGGTGCCTACTAAAGGACACACGTTTGAGGGATCTTCTGCGACTCTCAATTTCTCCGCTCTGCCCACAGTTCGGTCAGTTGTCGAAGAATACGCAGCACCATCCTTCGCATTGACTGCTTTCATTAGATGTGCTGACTTCTCTTGCGTTGTTTCGAAAATGTTTCCATGTTCTACTTGTACAGTACCATATTTTTTAGCCTGGCAAAGCAGATAATAAAAGCACTATTTGTGCACTGTGTTTTTCCGTGCTTAAAAGCTTTGGCCCGCTTTAACATAGCACTCCAAAATTTGGCCCTCGTCCCAAAAAGTTTGCTGATCCCTGCTCTAGGAGAAAAAACCTTCAGAAAATAATTGCAACACAGTTTGAAACAAAACGTTTAGGCAACCAACCAACTTCTGGTGTCCGTATTTCAGGATCTGCCCGTCAGCCGCGGCCCACCGATCATGTTGATAATGTATAATTTTAATATTCTCTCTGCATTCATATGCGTTATTCTAAATCGTTAACCGATATTTTGGTGATTGTGTTTCATCTGCATAAATGTATAAAACATGTAGTGTTACTTATTTGAATGAACTGCTACGTGCACACATATTTACATATGGCGATATGACTCAATTGTCCTGCGGTTTGCGACGAAAGTCTCACTGGTAGAACTGATATTCCCGTTGTTTGTACAACATAGACACATCACCAACCTTTCAAGTTATAGCCACGATGGCATAGGCGGTTCTGTCACCTTTATCACGTTTCTTATCATGGGACTGGTTGGAACTGCAAACGAATACAGGTATCATCAAACTATTAGGACATTATACAATTAAACTCAAACAATCGTAATGTGGAAATTAATTAAACAACAAATAATATGATTTAATAGTAAATAAAAAAAAAATCGTATATTTCGCTAGGCTTATTTGTTGCTGTCTAACCTGTTTTATTTTCCTGTCAATATTCTTTCAAATGAGTTGTAACTTGTCGCCATTGTACCATGATTTGCTTCGTTTAATAATACAATTTAATACAATTAATACTTCGAATAATTGCACCATGATTGTGGCAGCGAGGTGCAATGTACCTACGAATGTATGCTTTACGAAATGTTCCAATCTTCGCAGCCGTTGGTACAATTCCATTCTCAACATTGCCGGTTGAACTGTCCTTGCAGTGTCCACAGTTGACCCCGTAGCTTCCTACCTCGCAGACTGCAGATAAACATATCGTTTAGAAAACTTACAAAACCACAATAAATGCATAGCAATTCCTTGAAACACAAACTTTACAAAACGCGTGATATGATTCCAACAACGACACCGACAGCGACAGCGACAGCGGCAGCGGCAGCGGCAGCGGCAGCGGCAGCGATGACGTCATTGCATGTTGAAGAACAATAATTATTCTGACAATCTGTGAAAAAATTGTAATTTTATTTACGTTGCACCTTAACAACAAACAACGGTATAAGCCTGTTGCACCATGAACACTAGCAGGATGAATTAACGAAATGTTTAAGAATGGGAATTTAAATGGTCGAGAAAAAAGTGTTAAAATTCAATAGTGTACAACAACAACGACGATGATAACAATGGGGAAGGTAATGCCAAATAACGACAACATGTTTACGGCGATTACTTCCTGGTAACAATTCCACGATGGAAATCACACACCGGTGTTACATTTGACGTAATTGGCGTAAGGTCATAGACGTTGTCTGCCAGGAGATAATATGTAAAGCGTTTTGAGCGGACCACAGGTTTGATACAATAACTTATTTTTTTTATAGACAAATACAGTTGTGGTATTAACGCATTATTGACTGATCCAGGAGCCACACGGTCATTGTGACTGGCGCATTGGGTCAGTGTGTTGGGACAGTTGGCGACACTTAACATCTCCAAATATAAACAAAAACCATTTGTCAGTTCTGGTTCATGGTTGTGTATTCTTTACAAACTGCTCCAAGGTTCATTGTGGGAGGTTAACTATGAAATAATTGTAGTGCTGCAAAATCGATAGAATTACTACCTTAAAATAATCTTAAGCATAAGGTCTGGAAAAGTTCTCAAGAGTTTATGTAATAACACAAGAAACACGTTGTCGGTCACTTCTCGGATGATTTGTTGTACTGGAAATTGGATTATAACTTTGCTGAGATCGATAAATCGTGTTTGCATGCACATTCAACGATCTTACGACAATTTTTATCTGCATTGAGCATCCCAATTTCGTGGCATCGTGCGACAAACAGTTATTGCGAAATTAAGTTGGTGTTCTACCTTTTATAGTCTTCAGCTACAGATTTGTCAAATAAAAGATTACTTGACAAACAAAACAACTTGTGCTTCTTTTTTTGACTAGTGTAGTTGTAAAACACATGCATGGTAGTCAGCGAAGCGTGACCAGCCACAGCGTTGTCAAATTCAGCTTGTATTAACAATCGTACATTATAATTAGTTAATATGTCCACGACATGACAAAGTACGAATGTGTTTGATATGGCCGGGTAGTGTCAGGGCATATACATGTTACTCTTGGTGCTTCTGCTGGGCACTGCCAGTGTATACACGTTGCCCTCAATGACGCCCTCCTTTAACGAGACGGGGTCACTGTTTGACGGTAACCAGTAATTTTGAGCCACGGTCTTGTATTGAGGTATATGCGTTGCGCTGACGTTGTATTTCCCATAGTCGTGACTGAATTACAGCGATACATGCCATGGACAAGATCTAGCATCTATCAGTACATGCCTACCGTGCGCAGCTACGGATGACTGGCTAAAGGGATCAGGTCAGGTGAGAGTTCGCGTTGGGTCGACGTCACCGCCCACACCACAGTGACAGCCACAGTGTCAACGGTGCCGCGAGCGATTGTTCTGTAGGAACTTCTACAACGAAACGTTTCGAGTCTAAAATGGGCCACATGATGCTTGCTTTACTTCTGACTCTGTTGGTCGTGATGGAAGATCATTGTACTTCAGGTAGGTATCAGTATTCCAAAAAGTTGAGAAAGGTGTGGTAGTCAGTCAAGAGTGACCGACTTATTACGTGACAGCAGCTTACTTCCTGCTTCAGCTAGAAGGTTCGAGTGCACATATTTTAAACCGCGGACCGCTATAACTCACCAATTTGAGTTTAATCTATCGAACGGAACGTTGTGACTTCATACACCGTGAATTTATTGTAAAATATGGTATAGCATGGGGATTGTGTATTTAAGAACCAAAGTTATACATTTATTGTTACAGGCGCCCGTTGTCGATTCGCCAGCACGACGACCAACCAAGGCTCGTGCATCTTCCCCTGCAGATGTATCAACGGCTGCAACACATCCACTGGCGAGTGTATCGGCGATGGACAATGTGAAGACGGTCTTCCGAGTGGCTACCGTTGGAGCGGCCAGGCCTGTCAGATAGGTGGGTGGCGCTGACATGACAACTGCATGAAATAATCAGTGGTTTCAAGTACCTTTTCATAAATCAAGGTACACTTTTATCAGATGAGCCAATATTTGTCAAGTTCTTATATAATTCGGCGTATAATTTCAACAGTTGCAAACTCAGTGGAATTGTTTTAAATAACGTTTAAAGTGGAAATATTCGTATATTTGATCAAACATAGTTCATATTTTTAACGGCTGATAAAATAGAAATTTAACAAACATTATTAAAGGTACAATCTTCACTTTTAAGAAATGTGTGTAACTATAATAATGTTTCATTTGTTAGGACATATGCCTGTCATTTTAGATTGTTTAATAATTATTGTGACCGTATTACATAGTTCCTTTTACCAATTCTAACAATGTTACTGATATTCCATCTCCTGCACAACTACATTTCGGATGTAAATTGGTCAGTGATGCTGCTGGTAATAATCTACATATATTTGCTTAATACAGACGGTTTGAAGACGGGATATTTTCGAATAATCTTTGGAAGATACATCTCCAATATTTGAGAGGCCCATATTTGTAAAAAAAGTTACCATTTCCGCCATCGAACTTAAAAGAAGAGGACGTTTTCTGAATAATGTCTTGTTTACATCACCATCTTTTAAAATTTGATTTTATTAACTCATTTTAATAGGTAAGAAATTATCCTTAGAACTATTCATGGAACAATATTTGAACAATAGTCAAACAATAGGTTGGCAGTTTCATATGTTAACAGTTTATACATTGTTCAGGCAAATAAATAATGGACAATAATCAGACATTTTAATTAAAATACAAGCTATGGGCCTGAAAAACTCATTACTTACATAAATAGCAGCTTAGTTAATCGGTCTTAATTGTCAAAAAGTTATTCGAGAGGACCGGGGGTTCGAATCCTCTTGTTGCCGTTTCTAAACGTGGGCAATTTTGTTAATTCAACGTAGTCGCAATTCACTCATCTGTTTAACTGATCATCCGGCTATATACATTGGTGGATATACATGAATGATCACCGCACAGTAACTGCAGCATGGGTGAATGCCTCACAGAGAAGTCGAGATGGCGTTGGAATGAATAGGATGTCAAGGGTCGGATATAGTCATATTCAATAACTTACCTTATGCAGTTTATCATAGTTGGTATACAGCTCATCGACTCACCAAGTAGGAACTATCCAGGCTGCGTTATTTTCTTCTTCTTCTTCTTCTTCTTCTTCTTCTTCTTATTATTATTATTATTGTAAACACATTACGTGTCACTTTCCACACCGTGAAGTGGGCGACGTGGAGGTTGTGGCCGAAAGTATATCGCATGAACAGCGTGTAGTAAAAACACTTGTACACGAAAGTACTCGACGCTTCACACATACCGATGTGTATCGTCGTTTTATGTTTGCATTATTCTTTCTTTCAGGAAATGTCGCTTATGGCAAGTTTACAAGCCAATCTGGTGGTTCAGGATACTTAGCCATGGCAGCAGTTGATGGGAACACAAATTCTTTGATATATAACAAACACTGTGCACATCCAGAAGCAAAGTCAGGTACTAACGCCTGGTGGATGGTGGACTTCGGTGAAAAGTATAGAATAGGCCGCGTTGTCATCTACAACAGGGGGGATTGTTGTGAGTATAACTCTGATACTGCTCATACTTCTTGTTCTATTCTTCAATCCGACTTTTGCATAAATATCCGAATGTATCTATATAAATGATTTAATTAAACAATGAAAAACCGAAGCTAATCTATACAACAGAGAAAATGCAATAAACATATAATACCATAAACACATAGTGAAAAACTAAGTTTAAAGTTTTAGTGGGATATACGATTCAAATAGAGTTAGTCATTAAGTCGGTTTATCTTATGTTTATGCTTATAGTACGTCCAGTCATGCCAGGCAATCCACTAAAATCAGTGTCACCGTATTATGGGGATATTGTTCAGAATATATCATGATTCAGTGTACGCGACAATGAAATGACTCACTTGAGTTAAGCATCTTCCGCCAGAGGTATGCTTTATTAACGTCGGTATATGCCCAGGTAGAACAGACATACACATGCAGGAAGAGCCACGTTTAAAGCTTTCTTACCAACATGCGTTTTAAAAATATACTTGCACACAGTAATTCCTGGTCTCGAGGCGAGAACTATGGTACTAAGACACCCCGGCTATATCATTGGTGGAGAGGGTGAATATTGGCGTATATCATCCTGTTGATCCTAGAAAGTGTATGTCTGAGTTCAGATTATACTGAATGTGTGGTGGTACTTCAACGCCATGTTGCATAAACGACTTCCTGTCTAATTGAGTACAATCACTAGTTCAACAGATACTTCCTATAACATGTGTAGGTTTGCCCGTTCAGGTTAAGCATCCTTCCATTCTCGTCATATTTCGAGACACGCTTGCTTACATACACGTTTCACTAGAATATACTAATACGCATGGCAACTCGTTAATGACGGGACATCTTAGAAACAACCAGGAAATAACTTTAATTATTGTCTATGTTACGACTGAGGTATACATTCAGGCAAGAAGAAACCCGATATCTTCATTCTTAGTGTTGTCGACAGCGCTTATACAAACACACGTTTAAAAGTAATATTGTGCAGCTAGCGAATTCTGATCTAATGACAATACTATTATATGTTCGGAGAGGTAAGACTCCAAAGTGAGGACAACTCAAAGAAATGCCTTGTAAATGCTTGGGAATATATTAAAACATTAATTATTAACATAAACATTATTAGTTTATATTCGAGAAATCACAAGTGTACCATTTCAGGCAACAGGCGACTGGATACGTTTGTACTAAGCGTTGGCGACAGCGAGGATAGACATAACCACAGAACGTGTGTTGTTCACAACGCCTGGGTATCTCTGTCGGGAACAGTGGAACAAACATGTAACGCAGTTGCTCGATACCTCAGCTTCCGACGAAATGGCGGTTTCGAACTCTACGCAACTGCTCTATGTGAGGTGGTGGTCATTGGTCACATATACATCGGTAAGTTAAAGTGGTGATGTTTAATTTTAACCCGGGCAACACCAATTATATTAAATAAGGTAAGATGAAACGAGATTGCGATAACAGCAGTTTATTAATACAGTGTTGGTTTTCCAATGGTTTATTAAGCTGTCTAATTTTCTAACGTATGCTGGCTTACCGTGCATTCGTGTTACGTGTTACAGAAAATGCTAGATTCTTTAAACATCTTGAAATACCATTACCTAAAAAAAACAGGGTATACACAGCTGTGTGGGTGCGTGGGTGCAAGCATGCGTGCGTACGCGCGCGCGCGCGCGTGTGTGTGTTCCCTTTATTGGACAAGAAAGAAAGAACCTCGTTGTTTTGAGTTAACCGCTGAGTATATACAAAATCGAAATGACGACGTCTACATTGCCATTCACACGTGAGGAGTGTGGCAGGAAGTGGGAGGAGGAGGGAGGTTCGTCCTAAAAAGTTGCGGCAGGTGGGTAATTGGCTTCACAAATATATGGGAGGTGGAATTGGTGGGAGGTGGGATATTTGCTCCACTAACAGGTGGGACACATGAGGTTGGCCCCCCAAAACAAATGGGAGATGGAAGCTTGAAACACCTACGACATCCCTCTTATGTGTTCTCGAAATACTGCTATGTATTTATGTAGACTTGTTTCTAACTGCTGTTGAATTTGCACACGGATTCATCATTGCCATCATCATCATCATCATCATCATCGGCGTCATGAATGCACTGACACATTTCTCTAAGAAATATAATCATACACCGTTTTATTTAAAACATTCCGTTTTGTCCTGATAGTCATGCGTGAAACACAAATAAAGCACACCAATATATACACCGATATACTGCAATGTACAAAACACATGTGATGTTAACAGAGTGTCAGCAATGTCCACGTGGTACTGCATGCAACGACGTCGTCGGCTGTGACGCATGCGCACCAGGCAAACAGCAACCGGACTGCGTGAAAGGTGTGTAGAAACAACATGCGTGCAATGTCAATCACGTACGAGAGTGTTAGAGCAAACATTGACATTGATTTAAGTAATTTCAAAGTTATCGATGCTGTCGTATATTCTGTAGACGTATACGTAGCTGAACCTAGTCCGGTCAGAGCGAACTTTTGAACCATTGTAATACGTCCTGGAGAGTTTATGCGCACAAACATACCCGTTACTTTGTATATAACAAATAATATATACATATACATATATATATATATATATATATATATATATATATATATATATATATATATATATATATATATATATATATATATATATATATATATATATATATATATATATATATATATATATATATATATATATATATTATTCTTTTGCATTAATGCATGTATCACTCGTATGCTAATTATTTTAAATGAAGGTTATCCTTAACATGTTCGTTTGCAGACTGTGAAGACGGAAGCTACGGGGTCAACTGTCAGAACGACTGCGGAAATTGCAAGGACAGATCGTTTTGCAACGTTACAAATGGACACTGTACTAACGGCTGCAAATTGTGGTACACACAAGATGTTTGCAAAACAGAAATACGTAAGTAAAATATATAAACAAAACACTCTGCTTATTGTTGATGGCGGATTACAAAAAGGAACCATATACATGTATTGCAATAAAGCAGTTGCTGTTTAAATATATTTAATTGCAACACGTAGCATTTCTAATACGTGGGTAGCATATAGCGTAAAATAATGTTCGGCTAAATTGAATTTTTTTATTCAAACAGTTGTGATTTTTTACAAACTAGAAGCTGCTCCAATTAATGTGACATTTTCCAAAAGTATAAAGATAGAAAAAATAAGACACCAGTAATGTACTCATATCATTTTCAATAAAAATTAGTCTATTAGCAACAAGTGAAGTATGCGTAGAAATATACAAATTATACATAATTTTATTGCAACAGCGAAACCATTCTTCGAAACCTCACAAGTGCCTCAAGTTGACGCCATTACCAGCTCGTCCGCTGTAGTGAGTTGGCCCAAAGCTAATGACATCCCGTCTGGTCTGGAGGCCCACTACTATTACGTCGTGTGGCTTCAAGCCGACGGGGTGACAGAGAGGAATGTCGCGAAGATAGCACAAGATGCCGATGGGAATCAGCTTGAATCACCGATTGCTGGACTCGTGTTCAACACACATTATTCAGTGAAGATTGAACCTTATCGTCAACACAACGAAACTCACGAAGGAGGGTCAACCACGAACGTTGCCACATTCAAGTCAAGTTGCATCGGTACAGTGGTTGCTACGATATATCTATGCATTTTATTTAATCAGCCAGCAAACTATTGAAATGTTAAGCTATTGCGTTGCAAATGCAGTCGTCGCGATAGGTAACTAGTTTTGTGCGTAATGTTTACATGTTAATTAAACGACCGCGTAGAAAAATGGATGGCACAAACATCCAAGAGACTCAATGTAAAATGTATTCTCTATTATGCAAGAATACCTTACTATATAAGTATAGCCAGTGAAAGATTATCTATAGATGTCATTAGACGATTGCATTATTCATTTTCAGCTCCAACCATTCCCATAATAACAAACGTCAACAAGTTAACCCCGGACGGGGCCAAGAACGCCAGCGTGGTGATTACCTGGCAGGTTAGTAATGCATATGAATAAACAATTTGTATGTGCATGAGTGTGTGTGTGTGTGTGTGTGTGTGTGTGTGTGTGTGTGAGTGCATGCGTGCGTGCGTGCGTGCGTGCGTGTGAGAGAGAGAGAAGGGGGAGGGAGAGAGAGAGAGAGAGAGTGAGAGAGAGAGAGAGCAAGAGAGAGAGAGAGAGAGAGAGAGAGAGAGTGAGAGAGAGAGAGAGAGAGTGAGAGAGAGAGAGAGAGAGGGAGAGAGAAGGAGAGAGAGAAGGAGAGAGAAAGCAAGAGAAAGAGAGAGAGAGAGGGAGGGGGAGAGAGAGAGAGAGAGAGAGAGAGGGGAACAGACAGGTGTACATGACACTAATACACCACTACTTTACTCAAAATTGTTGCGTTATTTAGTTAATTTACACATATTCAGTCGAATCAGTTATATAAACTAGATTTGTAAATTTGTAACAAAGCGTGTTATATGCCTACAGACAATACAAGAGAGCGGATGTGATGAAGTAGTGTCTCTTGGCGTGTTGTACAAAAGTCAGGTGTCACAAAATGACATCTGGTCGTACAAGGAGGCAGAAACAACGAACCAAGTGCAGTTGACCATCGACGTTCTCTCGTACGAACTGTACGAAGTGAAAGTGACCGCAATGAATAACGAGAACATCAGTTCTACCAGCGAAACTCGTATCGCAGACCTTAGGACAAGTGAGTCATGAACACCCGTGTGCTTGCCTGCATTATTGTTAGTTCAATGATACTGATGCCTATATTCTAATAAACATAATAAACGCATGCCGCTATTTTTTTCCTGGTACATACAAGTATGATCACGGTGAAATGGACGCCTACATAGATGTTAGTGCAACTATGACGTATTCGACCTTTCGACCTCACAACAATCTAGATGGTTTCCCAGTGGGTAACTGTAGTTCTCTTCTCTCACACACATGTAAATATGTATTGCGGTATTTAGCAGACACAATTAATAAAACTAATTTAACGTTTTTAATATTGATGCAACTAGTTAAATACAATAATTATGATATACCCGGACTATAATGTCTTAATATTGAAGTGTTTGCTTAGTTTTAACTACACCGTTTCTAAATTATTTGAGTAACTGGGTATCATCAGAAGATGTCAAGAAGTCAGCATTTGTAATAATAATAATATATAATATATAAAATATTCCTGTTGCGTTAAAATCCTTGGGAGACAAAAACAAAAGGGGTTAAGCAGAAGAATAACCATTGTCGACAAAAACATCTGTTTAGACACCATAATTCAGATTTAACAAGACAAGATTTAACAAGATTGTCACCCAAGCCAAAGGCACATATGGCAAGTGGACAAGGAAGCCGTTGGCTTATCGAGAGTCCATCAGTGTTCATCCACGTGTAACCCGCCCTCCTGAGATATGTGTCCAACTTGTTTTTAAACATATTCACGTTGCTAGCGGTTATACAATCCATAGATAATTTGTTCCATTCGTTTACTGTCCTCTGTGAGAATGAGTACTTCCTGATATCCAATCTACATTTATCCTTTACTAACTTTACCTCATGTCCTCTAGTTCTGCTATCTTTCTTGAGAGAGAAAAACATATTTCTATCAATATTTTCATACCCATTCAATATCTTAACACTTCAATCTGATCTCCTCTTAACCTCCTTGTCTCTAGAGTTGCTAAACCACATTCTTTCAAGCGTTCTTGACAACTAACGTATCTCAGTTCTGGAATAATTTTAGTTGCTCTTCTCTTTATGCGTTCAAGGGTACCTATATCCTTCTTACCACACGGTCTCCAAGCTTGTATACAGTATTCTAAATGAGGTCTAACTATTGCTTTATACATAAGTATAATTAGCTTTTTATCATTGTAAGTTATTTTCTCATAATCAACCCAAGAATTTGATTACCCTTTGAAGCTGCTATACAACACTGCTCTTAAACTTTCATATCAGCATTTATTGTAACTCCTAAGTCCTTTTCTTTTACAGTAGTACCCAGAACAGTATCTCCCATTTTATAGTTTACATTTTTATAGTTTACATTTTTATAGTTCCCATCTCCTGTATGTAGGCATTTACATTTCCCAAAATTGACCAACATCTGCCATTTCTCAGACCATTTCACTAATTTGTCTAGATCGTTTTATAAATGTTGTTTGTCACCATCAGTGTTAACCTTTCTAAACACTTTTGTGTCATCTTCAAATTTGAGTTCGTTACTTGTTATATTGTCGTCCAAGTCATTGATATATATTAAGAATAATAAAGGTCCTAATACTGATTCTTGTGGTACCCCACTCAAAACTGATTTCCAGTTTGAAACTTCTCCATCTACTACAACATGCTGTCTTCTGTCAGTCAGCCATTATTATATCCAGTCAATTATGCCATCCCCGATACTATGGGCTTTTCATTCATATATTAATCTTTGATGTGGAACTTTGTCCAAAGCTTTCTGAATATCTAAGTAGATACTATCTACTGCCGATCTCTCGTCTATCCACTTGGTGATTTCTTCCAAAAAACATAACATATGTGTTAAGCATGACCTCGCTTTTAGGAATCTATGTTGAGATGAATTTAGTCATTTACGCCTAACAAGGAATTCCACCATATGGTCTTTAGTTAACCTTTCAAATAATTTAAAAATCATCGACGTTAAACTCACTGGTCTGTAATTCTCCGACTTATTTCTCGAACCCTTTTTTAATATTGGTATGATGTTTGCTTCTTTCCATTCAAAAGGAACAACTCCCTCTTTTAATGATAAGTTGAACACTCTTTAGTTTCAATGTTCTGCAGCTACAACGACGACGACGACGACGACGACGACTACCCAACGAACTATTGCGGACAAGGGCAAGGCGCAGACTGGCGGAGGTCTAGGGGCGGGCGGTACAGCTGGAGTGGCGGTGGTTGTCATCATCGTCATTGCTGGTGTCATTGTCGTCGTTAGCATCGTTCTTCTCAGGTAGACGCTATTAATGGCTTAGATTACGTGACTGTTCTTTCAATTACTTCACATTCGTTTTAATATACTTTGAGGAGATTAGACCACGTACATCGACACACACACACACACACACACACACACACACACACACACACACACACACACACACACACACACACACACACACACACACACACACACACACACACACACACACACACACACACACACACACACACACACACACACACACACACACACACACACACACACACACACACACACACGCACGCACTCACGAGCGCACATGTGCGCACACGCACGCACATACAACACATACACCCTCAAAAACCATTGACCAGGGCCAAAAAGCCGTTGTCTATTATATTGCTGATGCTACTAATGTTTCATGTTGTTGTTGTTTCTGTGTCTATGTTTGTATGCCTATATATTGCTTGTGTTGTTGTTGTTGTAGTTATTGTTGTTGCTCTTCACAGCCCCTGCTACTCATGCCGATTGTAGTAAAGATTACGGCAATGCTACTGACATAATGTTGATGGATCAGCAATACTCTTACTAAATGTACAATTGATATATAATGTATTAGTAATACTCTTGTTAAATGCAACATTCCTATATAATGTGTTTCAGACGACGACGGGCCGAGCAACAGCAGAAAACCACAGACACCATCGTTCGTTTCAAGAATCCCGACAAATCATGTAAGTAGTGTGCGTTTAAAATAAACAAACAACATATTAACCATCTATGAGGACAATATCTACCTTATTTGACCGATTCAAAAAGGTATGTTTCTTCAACAGTTAATTCGAATATCAAATGTGGGATCTGTCAAGGATTAGCGGGATGATGGCTTATAGCATTTAAACGGTTAAAACATAAACTAATTTTTTTATTTATTCTCTGACCATCGTTCAAGTTTAACAAACATGACGGAGGTTGACTTGTGTCGATATGATATGTAAACAGGTCCCGGAGAAGAGAACGTTGCTTTCGATGATGGGATTGCGGTTGAAGAAGAGGAAGGAAACCAGAATATGGAACAGGCTGAAAGTTCCACGGTGATTTACGCCAACACGCAGCAGGTGAAACACGGCGTCACAACCGGTGTCCTGGCCTCCTACGTCGAGGACAAGAGGCGACACAACGGCTTCGAGAAGGAGTTCGCCGTGAGTTGCTCGGAAGACGCACTGTCTTTATCTGTACAATATTAATATTTCCATACAAATACGTTTATTTAAGATATAAATACAATAAATAATATTGACATAACACCATGGTAAAATTGGGGTGCTTCGTTCTCAACACTTACAATACTCAGCATTGAGTATTGCAATGTATATAATCATATTTAGTTGGTACATTGTCCATTCGTAACATCGCACGACGAATGTATTGTTACTGCATTGTTCACAGTTGTTCTGACAGTTGAACAAGAACTATGACACGAACAAACTATTATATTCTATTACAGGATCTGCCTAATGGCATCCACGCAAAGTGCGAAGCGGCGAAGAAACCCGAGAACAAATCCAGGAACAGGTTTCTTAACATCATAGCGTGTGAGTATGACGTATAGAGTTACAAACATGTTTATCCTTATTCAGAAGGTGTGTTTAGCATACGTACATGTTGTATGTATGTTTGTATGTCAGAAAAATAGTATGTAACAATGGATATATAAAGCACATAATCTGCACAGATCTGCACAACCAAAACACACTGAACAACTCCACAGATGTGTCGTCATAGCGCACCAGCTACTTTACGACCATTTTGATACAATAGTAAGCATTCGTCGGTTTCTTCGTAGATGACCATACACGTGTCGTGCTGTCGGCAGAAACCGGCCAAAGTGACTACGTCAACGCCAATCACATTATGGTCAGTCAGGCTACCTATTCCTTGTTAACAATGGTCAGTCAAGGTACATGTTACTTGTTAACGATGGTCAGTCAAGGTACATGTTACTTGTTAACGATGGTCAGTCAGGATATGTATACCTTGTTTACGATGGTCAATCAGGATACTTAGTACTTGTTAAAGATGTTCAGTCGGGGTACATATTACTTGTTAACGATGGTCAGTCAGGGAACTTATTACACGTTAACCAATCAGTCAGTTCATATACTTCCAAGGGGATGAGTACCACCCAAATAAATTAATGTTGGCGCATATCATGTTCCATTTGGGTTATTACACTACATCAACGAACCGCGAGGTTCAAAAATTAAGCAGAAGAAGAATACTTTGAACCGTGACGCTTGTTATGATTTTTACGCATTTAGTACAATATAAAGTCTGTTTTCTTTGTCCTGTTACATCACAGGATGTTACTGGTCGGAGGATCCTTTCACGTTGTTCACGGATAATATTTTCTTTTGATTATGTTTGTGATATAGAATGTCTGGTTATAGTAATTACAGCTGACCCATGGTCAATTAATATAACCTGCTTTGAGCAGAATTCACATAGGCGGTATTAACATGAATTACAATAAAATTTGCCCTTTGGGTGAATACATTAAATGTATATCTATATTCTATACATCATCACATTTCAACAACATTGGCAAACGTTCACTGTCAAATATTCCATGCAACGTGTTTTAAACGTCAACCATATCCCACCGCAAACGCCTGTGTACCAATGTAGGTCAAATAATTTTCTATAAGTTAACATTTTCATAGACATAGACATATATGTGGTAGGATAGAATAAAATACATTTTATTTCTAACTAAATGTTGTCATCTGTGTTGCCTTATTCACAACCTCATTTATATGAGCACCGGAGGACTTTTAGTGTGTATCATGACTCAAATGTATTTTCCTCTGTCCATTGTAGTAAATGAATGTGACATCATTTAGCGTTATTTTAAGGTGTGTACGTTTTGGTTATACATTTGTTTGGCTATACGAATTATTTTTGTAATATCAACATGTTTTATACCGCCATACACCGTTTACAACAAACGTTTGAAAATTGTGTAATGAGTACATGTAATATATGAAATTAAAGCGTGAAGTAAACAAATGGATATCAAGTATTATGATCATGTTTACGTTTAATTTAATGATACTTTCTTTTGTAGGGATATGACGATAAGAAGAATGCCTACATCGCCTGCCAAGGTAACCTAATGATTGTTGAGCTTCGAATTGAAATCAACATTAATAGTGTTGCACTCTATTTTCACTATTGCTGGAACTCGTGCAAATGAAGATATCGTTTACATAAATAAACATGCAAATATTAGTGCATTAAGTATTAACCTTTCATGGTTGAATCGAGATGATGTCGTATTTTCCATGAACAGGTCCACGTGACTGGAACATCGAAGATATGTTTAGCATGATCTGGCAGGAGAAGTCGAACACGATCGTGATGCTGGCAAACCTCGTTGAAATGGGCAAAGTAAGTAACACAAATCCAAACGGCATATGCTTATGCTGAATATCGTATACACTAATTGCGTCGTACCATAATGATATGTAGCAAGTAGGTCTGGTGTATCATCGTTCAAGTTTTCCATATTGTTCTAGTAATACTGCATCTGAAACGCTACTTCACCGACAGCTAGATATATACCATCAACTCGCGTGACTACAAATCAGGTGGTGGACGTACCAAACAAACGATTATTACACTACGTGCAACAGGGTATTGTAGTCAACAGTACACAAACTATTACAGACGGATATAGGGAGAAGTTGATAATTGCGACGTGAACCACTCCACGCTTGGTAGGGCGGATAAAACATTTCTTTGGTTTATAAGTTTAATCAATCAAAACAATACATATGTAATCATACAACAATACACCTGGGGCGTGTGAACATGTAACGTGTTTCACCGAGTAGTTTTAATACGTACTTTAAAGGAAGGTGTCTCTAGAAATTATTTGTGTTTGAAGAAACATGTTTACTGTTTTTAGTAACAGTTATTGACATTGATCATGTTCGTTGTTATATATTTATGAGAAAAACACATAATGTCAATATAGCGTTTTCAACAATAAAACTACAACGATCGTCGCAGGGCTGGACCAGCCGTCTACCAAACCCAACTATAATGTAAGACATTGGAAACATTGGAAGGAAGTTGGATATGTGGCTTATCAGATGGGACAATAAACATTTGATACATTATTTGTGCTGGTTATACCATGGAACGAGCATTATGCCACACGTGGGCAAAAATTAATGTTTATCATATCCTGGGGTGGTAGCATCGTAGTCAGATCCGTCGGAAACGATCCATAGATAAAAGCCAGGCAATTATAAATACTTAATAACTTTAACGAGAAGGCAAATTCAGCAAATGCACCGAATGTAATCCCCAAGCAATACACGAGCCAATATATGAATAATGTGCAAATATATGTTTAAATACAATTGTGTAACATTTACTTGTTTTATTGTTTCTTTGAAGGAAAAGTGTAGCCGCTACTGGCCGGAGAAAGGAAAGCCGCAGACCTGGGGCAGTTTCGTCGTGGAGAGCATCAGCGAAGAGAAATTCGCTGATTATGTGATTCGGAAGTTTTCGTTGAAGAATGAGGTCAGTTATTTGACTAAAGCTGAATTGGGAACTGCTTGTCATAGTATGTGTTGTATGTGATCAATGGTCTCGTTGAACAGCTGGCTACGTACCTGTGCATTGTAGCAATGATTCTTGTTAGTTGGCGAACAAACTCACATGTAAAGACATCCTGCAATATAATAATAAACATTTATTATTATGTTGCATGTGATAAATTAGGGCAACAAATAATTTTTTTATGTAAACATAAATATTCAATACCGTATGATGTCGCAGGTGCTATATTATTTCAGTCAACCTAAGTCATATCCGAACTAAGTGCTGGCATAACACTTGGATGCTGAGGTTTTGCTCTGACGGACTTCAGTTAACAAAAGGATTCAGTGTCATTCTGCTGCATTGATAAGATGTATTTGGCAAACTTTCCAGACGAAATTCTGAAAAACATCTACGCTGTTATGTTGTAAAACAGAAGTTGAAAAAGATGAGACGAATGCGCCAGTTACACTTCACCGGTTGGCCGGACAAGGGGACTCCGGAGTACGCCTACCCTCTCCTGGCGTTCCACCGCAAGGTGCACGGCTTCGACTCGGAGAAACGCGGACCTCTCGTCGTACACTGCAGGTGAAACTGGGGGGTTGACGAGTCCATCTGGCCTCGGCGAAGATTTTAGGTATCAGGCATTTGTTAGGAACTATATTGTCCTCACGTTTGCATAACCTGACTTGGGTTGCAATAAAATACATTTCTGCTCCGTTGCAGGTATGTACTTGTTGTTGTTGTTATTATTATTATTGTGTAAAACATTCATTGCTGTGTAATGTTATTATCATGTAACACCTTCATTGTTGTGTAATGTTATTATTATGTAACACCTTTATTGTTGTGTGTTATTATCATGTAACACCTTCATTGTTGTGTAATGTTATTATTATGTAACACCTTTATTGTTGTGTGTTATTATCATGTAACACCGTATTTTTTTTAATGTTATTATTATGTAGCACCGTCATTGTTGTGTAATGTTAATATTATGTAACACTTTCATTGTTATGTAATGTCATTATTATGTAACACCTTCATTGTTGTGTAATGTCATTATTATGTAACACCATCATTGTTGTGTAATGTCATTATGATGTAACACCGTCATTGTTGTGTAATATTAGTATTATGTAACATCGTCATTGTTGTGTAATGTCATTATTATATAACACCTTCATTGTTGTGTAATATAATTATTATGTAACACCGTTATTGTTGTATACTGTTATTATTATGTAAACCCTCATTGTTGAATAATGTCATTAATATGTAAAATCGTGTTGTGTAATGTTATTATTATGTTTTGCACAGTGCGGGCGTTGGACGGACGGGAACTTTTATAGCCGTCGACATCCTCATCGAACAGGCAAAGGCAGAAGGAAAAGTTGACGTCTTCCAGTGCGTCAATCTGCTCAGGACTCAAAGGATGAATATGGTCCAGACGCTGGTGAGATGACGTCATAGCATGCCTTTGTCATTGTAGAAAGTGGTAAAACATGATGTTTGTTTGCAACGTATGGTACCAATTCACTTGGCGATGGAAACTCTTCAACCAAACGTTGTTTAATCATATTAAAGAAAACACTATAAATTACATAGGCTAGTTGTAAATCGTGCTTACATTTGGACATTTGTTTCACAGGAGCAGTACATATATGTCTACCAAGCCTTGATAGAGTTCAACGAGGTCGCAGTCATACCGTGTTCCGAGCTGAGGCAAATGTTTGAAGAACTGTGTAGAAACAGTAAACTCGCCGATCAGTTCGAGGTTTGTTGTATTTACGTTTTGTGTACCTTATCTGGATCTGGATAATTACTCAGCAAAGGCCTACTAAGGTATTGCGCTTAGAGTTTTCCTTCTCTACCCTTATTGTTTTAGATAAAGTTATATTATATGGAATCGAAAACATCAACATGACTGTATTGGTATTCAAACATGTATTAAATTGTATCAGAAATACAAAAACCCTTGACTTATGATCAACAATGTCGCCTTAGATAATTATGAGTTTTTGGGTGTGTTAGTGACAACGATACAAAACAATCACTATTGATGCATGCAAAATATTAAAACAATTAATTTGTTACCGGATAATTTTCCTCTGCAGCGACTCAACGCTCTGAAACCACTTCGTAAGAACACCAAGTGTGCTGCCCTCGAACCAAATAACGTCGCAAAAAATCGCTTCATTGAGATTATTCCAGGTGTGTGGATCTCTTGATCTCTATTTTATTACTACTGTAGTTATCATGATCACATTTAATTTAGGTTTGAAAATATATAGTGTAAGATGGTGGCTATAGGGCACTTTGTGACTCGACATAAAACAATAAGTTAAACATTAGTAATACATTTTTTTTTCAATTGTTATTGGTTAGATAATATGTAAAGGGGCTAGGTCTATAACCTGGTCGCACGTTCGGTTATTACACCTTGCAAGACGTTGCTAAATAGCTATTCATATTTGCAATCGTGCATTTTAAATGACCATGTTCAACTCACATTTAGATGACCATCAGCGTCCGTACCTGGTTACTCCCTGGAAGGAAGGCACCAACTACATCAACGCCGTCTATGTACATGTAAGTACCGATGTGAAAATGGCGGATCTAACGGAGAACCAGTTTCTTCGAATCTGCTACAAAGCAATAAAAGCGCATTGGACACGTAATTGGAAAATGACCGCCATGTCACCACGAGCCACCATATTTAAATTGTGTCAGAAAGGTTCAATCATGCCACCATGGTTGGAATGTATCATCAAGTATCGAGAAAGTTATACGACATGATTGACAGCGGCGACAGTGGGTCATAAGCAATTCAGCACATTCAGATATTCGAACCCGCGATTACGGGTGTACGATATCCAAAACATAATAAATATACACGCATCGTTGCAACTAAGAACATGGTGCGTATTCGTTCATATTCCTGATTATAATGAATCCGGAAAAAGATCAAGCATATCTGACGATGAAATGTGCATAGATTTGTGGTGGTCCTTGTTACTGTCAAATATAATATACGTTGTAAATTACGTACGTCAGTGTAGCCACATATTATTACTTTGTATCATTAAAAAATAAGGACTTATCATTGCCTTCACCTATGCAAGTTGCTCTCCTCCTTTTTCCTGTCGTCTGGGGTGAGGCTGGCACCTGTACCGGGCGTCGATGTTTTCTCCTTCTTCTTCGTGACTAGTCCCGTTTTACTACCGTTTCCATCAATCGTCTCCACGCCCCTCTATCCCTCGCCCTTATTCTCCACCCCCCTCCCACTCTCACTAAATCTCTCTTCACGCAGTCGTCCCATCTCAATCTCGGTCGTCCTCTTCTCCTTCTACACTCCACTCCAAGCGCAATCGCTCTCTTCGTCAATCGTACCCCTTTCATTCTTTTCACATGTCCAGCCCACTTTAGTCGGCTCCTTACCAGCCTCCGTGTGAGACTCTCTTTCACACCAACTTCCTCCGTCAGCTCCTCCATCCTCCGCGTGTCGATTCTTTTCACTCCCGCAATTCTTCTCACCCAGTTATTCTCGCAAACTTGCAGTCGTTTAGCTTTTGAGATATATGTCTATCTCCCATCACCCCTTCCACTTTCCTCCACGCGCTCGCCACAGCTTGTATTCTGCGAATTTCCGTCTCCGTGCCTCCGTCCCCGCAAACACTCCACCCGAATATACAAAGCTGTCTCGTTGGTTCAGTTTCTTCCCATCCAGTCTTATGTCAAGATCTTTTTCTGCTGCCCGACCAAAAGGCGTATTATATATTTTCCGCGTCACAAACGCCCCATATGTTAACTTATTTATTAAATTATTTATTTAATAAATATAGACACAATATGAAACACCTGTTCGCTTACACCTACTCTTTCAGGGCTATAAGGAGCGCAACGCCTACATCATCACCCAGTCACCGATGGCGGCAACCGTTGTTGACATGTGGAGATTATTAAATGACCACGAGTCCTGCACGGTCGTTATGCTCGACGATAATGACGTCACTGATGACGTATGTACAATACTCGCAATGTTTCTATCGACCTCTCGCGGATTGCTATGCCAGTATTAAGATATTCTCTTTAGAATAGCCCATAGGCCGTTATGTTTAATAACAATGTATTAAAATTAATGCCTTCATTATTATATACGTCGGTGACCGGCATTAGGTTGTGCCGTTTGTTTCTTGGTGTGTCTGTCTATTGGTATATCTGCAGCATAATTGGAATACGAAATCATATAAATAAAAAAAATTGGAACATGGTTGACTCTGAATAACTCGGACGAAGTTAATGTTGAATGATGAAAAGCTAACGTTGCACACCATCTATTAGGTTGAAATTGAACCAGTGAAACCATCGTCAGAACATTGCAGCTACACGGTGGTCCTGAAGACATCCAGTGCAGGAATAGCGTGCTATATTGAATAGAACGAGAACCACAGTAAATGTTACCTACACTAAAACTGCACAGTTTAAAAATTAACATTTCATTTTGGATATGTTAATACGTCCACTGCGATCAATGAATATTTTCAATGAACGCGTAATTGCGTCAAGACGTATATCCGTCGATTGCAGTCTACTTTGTAAATAGTTGGTGATGTTGTTTGTAAATATGTGTCAATTACGTTTACTCAGGAATGCGCCATCTACTGGCCAAACCAAACAGCTACAAAGCCCCACTACGGTCCGTTCCAAGTTGAACTCGTACAAACAGACATCACCGAAAATCCCAACGTGACAGTGCGAGAGTTCAAACTAAGCAAATCTGGTCGGGTGAGTTATCATTACATCAACTGAAACCATGTGGCCGTCATATGGTTTTTATTGTGTTTAATTTAATAACCCAGAAGGACTCAGTATATGGGTAAATAAATAAAATTCTCATATCATTAATGGCATGCAAATTAAGTGTACTTCATATGATAAAACTTAACGCGTTCTAAGTGCAGTTGTGCCAAAGACGTCGGTGATACAATATGTTGTTATTCATCTCATTAGTCGGAAGACAGCGAGACAGTCATCAAGCAGTTCCAGCTCAATCACTCCTGGAGTGACGACTCGTCACTGCCCAGCAACACGACTGCCCTCCTGGACTTGCTGGATACCGTCGAGAAGTGGCAGCAACAGAGCGGAAACGGGCCGATTGTCGTCCACTGCACGTAAGTTGGTCTTTCAAACATCTGTCCACTCTATCGTTGACCAGCCTTAACACATATTTCCAGTTTCTCCGGCATTCGATTTAGGGATCGGTGTTATCTATTTACACTTGTTGCTGGCATTATTACTAACACAAACACACTTTAGAAGCACTTTCATGACATGAATGATGTATACACTTTCAAAGAGATGCGGTTTCCCCAATAATGATAGCGAGGAACAGGTAGACGCTGATGACAAGTCATCTTTGTTTTGATTTACCACTCGGCCAGGGACGGAGCGAGTCGCTGTGGACTGTTGTGTGCAGCCAGCTACGTGCTCGAACACATGAAGTTGGAGCAGGAGGTAGACGTCTTCCACGCTGTTCAACACGTCCGCACCACCCGCCCTCAACTCATCAAACACCTCGTACGTCTCAGGCTGTAGATTCGTTCTGTAGAAGTCATTGCTAATGAGTATAACTGTCAGTGAGAATATAACTACACACGTCATATTATTGACAAATATGACTACACTTCTTCTTTGAATCGTCTGGCTGGTAATAAGTCATATACTTTTCCCCTGCTCCAATCTACCAAATGGTCATTTAGTTATTTCTTCCATTTTCTTGTTCCGATCAACGAGTCGGTAAACTGGTTGTTTTCTTCCCTCTCTAACATCATTAACCCGTGTTCCACATCCATAAACTTAGCAGTCGAATATATCGCCAACTTCACGCCGATGAACCTCTAACCGTGTTCGTTATCATTTTGTCCAACTCAACGTATTGTTTGATGCAATTGTATTACAGGCGCAGTACCGGTTCCTGTACGAAGTGGCGCTGGCCTACATGTCTCAGTTTGACACGTATGCCAACTTCCAGTAAAAACAATGCAGCATACATTGCTGATTGTGCACAGCACCACCTGGCGGACCATGGAACATGGAACATAAAGCCACCAAGCGGATGCTGCTGGCTGACATTTTTTGGAAATAGTAACTTGAAGCCATAATTGCATTGACATGTTAGAACAGTTTATCAAAACTAAATGTTTAATCTCATATTATAGCAAGAAGGGCAGCTGGTATATACATGCTTTCATTAATATCATTTACATTGTTTTATTTTGTATCGCCCTTTTTATTAATGTTTCAACGTTGTTTTATTGGCTACAACATATTTTATAATATTATACATTGTATGCACGCTGTGGTTTCAAGAATATGTTGTATGCGACAGCACATGTGCATTGATTTGATTACTTCGGCATTGTTTCGGCTGAGGCCGTTTTATTGTTGGATGAACGTTTAGTTAAATCTTTGATATGTTCACTATAGTGATGTCACGTTGACTTGATTGGTCTGTAGTGTTTGGTTAAAAGTACGTATCCTATTGAGTACGTCACCGCTATGTAAACAGTACATATCGTTGACACGGATAATTAGCTCGAATAACTTGGACCAACTTGATGTGGCCACAGCTTAGGTGGCGGTAATAAACAGAGTTTGCTTTTCTACACGCGATAACTGGCGTCTGTTGTATGGGCTACTGTGTATGCACAGGACACGTGTCTTTAAAAGATATGGAATACGTTGTAAAAAATTGACGGCAAGACTAGCTTGAACCACTGAACTAAGCAATGTCAGGACACCCTCAAGGGAAACCAGGATTTTATAGTACTTATAATAGCTTGAGTTCCTTGCATTTGTATTATTTGTCAAAGTGGTCCATATTCCCCGTATGTGTGGTTAATATGGACATGTTATTTCAACCATGTCCATGTTCCCCGTATGTGTGGTTAATATGGACATGTTATTTCAACCATGTCCATGTGCCCCTAATTATCACAATGGAAGGAGAATGAAAATGTCTACATGAATTGAACATCCAATAAATTGAAGTAGTCAATTTAGTTTAAGGGACACGTTTAGCACAAACCATCATGAGGAATATTTTCACACAATATATATGATCTCCAATGGTTGCTTGAATACTTAATGAAAGAAGTCAAAGTCCGCAAACTTGTGCTATAATGATTCATGTAACTACGCGGATACACATTAGACAGTCACACATTAAATATACACATGACACAGCACGTCAACTGGCACATTGCCACACATGCCCTACATTCCTGGCATGGGATGTTGTATCCGGTGACTGTAATAAAATCACCCCTTCATAAACCGTAGAGTAAGATGAAGATGAGATAATATTTCAGAAATCAATAAGCAGGCGCAAAACAAAATGTATGCTATTTACATTTGAACATATAGTAATACGTGTGATACATACAAATAATTCACCCCAACATATTTACTACACCATATTAAAAAATTTACATTTTAAAATTCAAGTCCGGTTAATTAAAACAACACTAGTACTTTTTCATATTATATGTTCATCATATTCCTGTACATAGGTTTAGTTATGTGCAATCATTGTCTTACTGTATTGCTGGTTTGGCCACGATCTGCAGATATTTTCACCGTGATCGCTAGATAGAGTTGGGAATAAATAATTTCAAAAATTAAACGTAGAATCGTGGTTTGTCAGTTGCCACAATATAACATTTAAATATAATAAACCTCTTCATTTGTATTCTCTGTGTAATTAACTACACCAAAGAACACCACCTACTTGAATGTGCTCTTTCAATTTAATAAAAAATAACAACCTTCAGTTAACTCGTTGTGGGTGTGATTCTGGCATACTGACTCGTACTTTATGTAATTTTAATCCATTTAATAAGTATTAAATATTATTATTAACGTGCTCAGAAAGGCGAAAATACGTTGGGAATAATTATTACACAACGTTTACAAGGTTCATTTCCTGCAGAAAATAATTTGCAACATTTACAGTACGGTACTAAAATCAGTTTGTGTGAGCGTGGTTTTATGCGCGGACACGTGTGCAGCTACTTAGAAATGGTGAACAAATGCATAAACTACACAAACTTAGCGTATTAACTAATTTGATATTCTCTACAGAAATCACGTGCCATGTGTTGCTTCACAGGATGCAGTTCAGTTAACCTTACTAACAAACTGGCTCTCGTGTAACTTATATATCACGCATGAATCTATCGAAGATTTGTTTAAGTAGATTATACGCGCAATGTAGCCGCATCAGCTAAGTAGCCAACGTGCTAGGTTCGCTCCCAAAGTGTTGGACACTCTCTATATTAAACAGTATTACATGCGGAATGCATGTTTGTCAGTAAACACGTTTTTTTCTGTTGGAATTCGGGCTAATACTAAGCTAAACATGTTGAAGTTGTCTGATAACTAAATACGTCCTTTCACTCGATTGTTTAAACAGTGTTGGCCATCTCGGTCGTTGTCCTATGCGGTAGGGTTGATGACGTCATACACGTTGGCCCGTTCCTGTTGGCCAGCAACTGTCGGTGGATGAACGTAGTCACCCTCGTTCTCGATGGCGTTTGAAAAACATAGTAGAGAACACAGGGTTGATCTATATACGTAAAGTTTGTTCTTCTTCGATTAACATGGTCATAATTGCGGTACGAATGCGTTGCAGTGATTACGCACTACAAATGTATAAATACAGTATATTTTGTAAAAACAGCATCACATATAGTAGTACCTTCGTGTTGGCGTGAGAGTCTCGGTGGTACGGCGTAACCTTGATCATCAATTATGACGTCTGCAACACAAACGAACAACACATAAAGCATCGTTAAAATCTGGCTTGAATAGTACAATCGAACTGAATACGTCGTTACATATACATTCAAGCCCCTCCTCAGAGCTTTGAAAAGGTGGGTTTGGGCGTACACAATCAGCCGGGGATTTATGGGATGATTTCGGAAAAATGCTACTAAAGTTAAAAAAAATCCTCCAAATGGGGATGGGCATGATATGTAAGCATAAGCCGTATGCAGCCAACACAGAAGAGGGAGGCTCCAAGTTTAAGATCTCAGCGCATTGTTTCATTCTATCTGTCAAGTACTGGAACGTGTATTCCAGCGCAGACAGAGATCAATTGCACGACTCACTGTTTAATACCATTTATTGCCAAAGGAAAGGCTCTTTTTCATCGGTGATTTCAACTTTTTGAGTTGGGTGTCAATGCTAGACATCCTGGGATCGATTTTAACTTGGTGTTCGTGTAATGTATGGGTTTTATATTTCCATTCTGGTTTCGGAAGGCATGGTGATACTGGTTGCCTGTTCGTAGGTAAAGTAACTGTTAGTGATCGAAAATAGTGTGAGTTGTATAGAATCAGCTGGTTTACATAAGCCACCTAGCGATGGTACTTAGAGATTGAGAGTCGTGCTAGTGGCGTCGAGTAGCGACCAATGGCAAATCAAGATTTCTGAAAATTGTTTTTGTATAACGGATTAACAGATAAACGAAATGTCGTTATGTTTGGTATCATTGGAAAACTCGTTGTTTACTTATATTGTCTATCATTGTGTTAGCATTTAATTATGGTTGTGAACAAATATCTTGAGAGTTGTTTATTTGTGTAGGTAACAGCATAATGGTGAAGTAAATATGTTTACGTTCTCACTTTCGACTATGGGTTGAGAAAAAGGACATTTGTAAAGTGTTTTTTGTTGTTATAAAAATGTTGTACGAGATGCACTTTGATGCACACTATCATTATGTGTGTATTGCCTAGATTCATATACTATAGGATATTATTTAATTTGAATGTTTGATACTGTGGTGTTTTGGTGCAACTATTACGTAACTTTTCACAAGTCAACTTGCAAGTTGTATATGCAACCAAACAAACCTGGGGCTGATGTACTCAGAACTGGTGTACTCGAGTACATGTTTGAAGTATTCGTTCTCCTACTGGGTCATGTACTCGTACTCGTAATCCTGCTCAATGTACGCAGATTCAAAAGCGTTTATTCGAACAGATCAAACAAATTAGATACACATATTAAGTTTACATATACTATTGGATAAATGCCCGAAAGGAGAAACATTGAAATAAGAATACTTATAATGTCAAACTGCTCCTTTGTCGACAGTTTCTAGAATCTTTCATACGTGATGTTAATTTCAAAAATGATACAGATTTTACATTAATTTCATAAATGATACAGAGAGTACATCTGAATACGTTTTTTAAATATGATGTTGTGATAATTATTATGATTTTATTTTAAATATAGTAGTAGTATTTGTAGTTAACAGCATGAAAATATAACGTATTTGACATTTTCAAATTCATTGATATAACAAAATTAACTAAATGTTTCACCAAAGGCAGCATCTTTTCCCAGTCAGAAACCCAAACCCAAAGCAAACAATTATGTTAATGACCAGTTCAGGTTATAATCCTTGTGTTTGTTTAGTTAAGCAAGAAAGTCCATAACGAAGGGGACATTCATCAGTTAAACTTAAAATGCCTTTGTTGCTTATATAAGGGACAGTGCTAAGGAAGAAATAAATAAAGAAAGAAAGAAAGAAGTTTACATTCGCGGATCTCTACACATTTAATGTTTTTAATATGTTATATCTAATAAATTACTATATCATACAATATGTACTCGTACTCATACTCATGTAAATGCATTCGCACTCGTACTCGTACTAATACTCAAATATCCATAGGCAGCTAAGGTCATCAATTTCACAACAACTTATCGTACCTAAAACAAAACTTAACTTGGGTAAACGTGCTTTCTCTGTCGCTGCGCCTAGGGTCTGGAATGAACTCCCTATCACTTTGAAAACATCTGAAACTATTGCGATTTCCCGAAAATAACACAAGACATATCTATTCCAAATTGCATTTCCACCATAAATGTTCGGTTGTCCCTAGTTCTGATACTGACTTTTGCGCGTCCCTGTTCAAGATTGTGCTTAATGAGTCTGTCTTGTTGCGCCTCTGAGCTCAGGTTCAGGCGCCATAGAAGTTAACTATTATTATTATTATAAAAGAGAGAGCAATGACATCAGCTCGTCACTGGCTAAAAAAGATGTGATACATACATTATTGATTAAAGAGATGTGTATTTCGCCGTTATATGAAGCCTCCTTGTGACTCCACCATCGACATGCCATGCTCTACGCTTGCCTGCACTCGCCTGACCGTGCTTGATTGCATTCGCTGTGACTAGCACTTTCCTCGCTGGAGCTGCCTATGCTATAAGTGACGCCAGCAAATTCGTGAGAAGCTTTGAATGATTACGTAAACTCTGATTTGATAGTAATTTAACAAGATTTAACATGGATTTGCCATCCAAGCCAAATGCCCAGATGGCAAGTGGACAAGGAAGCCATTGGCTTATCGAGAGTCCAGCAATGTTCATCTACGTATAACCCGCCCTCCTGAGACATATGTCAACCTTATTTTTAAACATATTCCCGCTGATAGCAGTTAGACAATATGTAGACAATTATCCTTAATAACAAAGGCCTCTCAGTTCTGGAATAATTTTAGTAGCTCTCCTTTGTATGCGTTCAATCAAAATCCTTCTTACGATATGGTCTCCATGCTTGTATACAGTATTCTAAATGAGGTCTAACTATTGCTTTATAAAGAGGTATAATTAACTTTTTTCCATTGTATGTTATGTTTTCTTCTAATCAATCCAAAAAATGTATTACCCTTTGAAACTGCAATATCACACTGCTCTGAAACTTTCATATCAGCGCTTATTGTAACACCTAAGTCCTTTTCTTTTACAGTATTGCCCAGAACAGTATCTCCCATTTTATAGTTTACATTCAAGTTCCCATGTCCTGTATGTAGGCATTTACATTTCCCAAAATTGAACAACATCTGCCATTTCTCAGACCATTTAACTAATCTGTCTAGATCGTTTTGTAAATGTTGTTTATCACCATCAGTATTAACCTTTCTAAACAGTTTTGTGTCATCCACAAATTTACGTACGTTACTTGTTATACTGTCGTCCAAGTCATTGATATATATATATATTAAGAATAATGTAGGTCCTAATACTGATCCTTGAGGTACCCCACTCAAAACCGATTTCCAATTTGAAACTTCTGTCAGTCAGCCATTGTTCTGTCCAGTCAGTTGTGCTATCCCCGATACCATGGGCTTTTAATTTAAGTAGTAATCTTTGTCAAAAGCTTTCTAAAAAAGTAGATAATATCTACTGGCGATCCCACGTCTATCCACTTAGTGATTTCTTCCAAAAACATAACATATTTGTTAAGCATGACCTCGCTTTAAGGAATCCATGTTGAGATGAATTTAATAATTTATGCTTAACGAGGAATTCCACCATATGGTCTTTAATTAACCTTTATAATAATTTACAAATCACTGACGTTAAACTCACTGGTCTGTAATTCTCTGACTTATTTCTCGAACCCTTTTTAAATAATGGTATGATGTTTTCTCCTTACTATTCAAATGGAACAACTCCCTCTTTTAATGACAAGTTGAATACTCGTGCAAGTGGTATACTGATTTGTTCTACTGTTTCCATTAGTAATTTTGGAGGAATCCCATCCACTCCCGGTGATTTATTATCCTTCATTGCCTTTATTTTCTTAGCTACCATTTCTGGAGTTACAACTAACGGTCCTAAATAGTCAGCTTTAGCCTCCTGAAATTTAGCATCAGCAACTGGTAATGAACTAATATCTTCTTTGGTAAACACTGAACTGAAGTAATCATTTAGGTCTTCCGCCAAAACGCCTGTGATATTATATTTCCAGCACTGTCTTCTACAGGTCCAACCTTGTCTTGTACGTTTTGTTTGCTCCTGACATATACATAAAAACTCTTGCTGTCATTTTTTATGTTACATGCTAGTTTTTGCTCATAGCTTCTTTTATATTGTCTGATTTCAGTTGTAGCTGCACTAAGTGCCTCTTTGTAATTTGCATAGTCTTCTTCCTTTCTGGTACGCCTATAAACTCTCCACATAGTTTGTTTTAACGCTATTTTTCTAATAGCCTTTTTTGACAAGTGTTTCTTTCTACACCGTTTTTCCTTGTTTTTGGAAGGATACTCTCAATTTCATATTTTAGAATATTCCAACATTCAATTGCGGTCTTATTCATCAGCATGTTATTCCAATCTAGTTTTGCTAAGTATTTTCTCATATCTTTGTAGTTACCTTTGTGGAAGTTTCTCTTGTACGTTTTCTTATTTTTACTTTCTGATTTTACATTGATATCAAAATGTATTTGATTATGGTCACTGTTACCCAATGGTTCAATTATTTTTATATTGTCCACTAATTCTTTTTGTGATGACAAAACTATATCTAATACATTTTCTCCCCTGGTTATTTCTAGCACGTGCTGAGTAAGAAAGCTATCCTGGATTAAAAATAGAAATTGTTGGTCCTCACTCCCTGTGCTTTCTAGAGTATTCCATTGTATGTGTCCGTGGTTAAAATCTCACATTATGATACATTCCCCTTTTGTAACTTCCTTTCTAGCGGTTTTTATTTTTGTGTTGTCCTCTTCGTTTATGTTTGGACTTCGATAAACTAATCAAATAGTTAATTTTGAATTTCCTGAAACAATTTTGCATCAAACAGCTTCATGGCAATCTGCTTCCCTTTCTAGTTTTATTTCATCAGCCTGAATAGATTCTTTAATATATAAAATAACTCCCCCTCCCCTTCTTCCTATTCGATCTCTCCTAAACATTACGTATCCTGTCAGTCCTAATTCAGCATATGTTATATCTATGTTGGTCCATGATTCAGTTATGCCAATTATGTGAGGGTCAATATCGTCTACCATAATGTTTAATTCATTTTTCTTATTTACTATGCTCCTTGCATTTAAACATACGCATCTATAACCTGTTTCAGAGATGTTTTTCGGACGATTTGATATTGGTTTGTCTGTACTAGTGGCCTCTTGTTCTGCTTGAGACGCCTCTCGGTAACCCCCCCTGCACTTCTAGTTTAAACAATGATTACTACCAAAACTATTTGTCATTGTACCCATTCCACTATCTACTGATGCTGAAAGTTCGTCCGCGAATACTGCTGCCCCCTTTCCACTTAGATGAAGCCCATCCTTCATGTACATATCAGCCCTCACAACCAAACTTCCCCATAAATCCACAAATCCAACTTCCTCTTCCCTATATAGCTTCTGGACTAACATGTTAATTGCCATCCCCCGACAATTTCGATATTTGTGATCCCTCCTGCCCATTACTGGTAAAATCCCTGACAGTATTACCTGCTCAACCCGCGTCTGTTTTAGTGTTCTGACCAACTGCCTATATATCCTAACTATGGCAGTTGCACCGTCCCTCTCTACGTTATTTATCCCTACACGTACTAAAACAGATCCACCCTTACCCGAACCTACGATGTTTTCTACCCTCTCATTTATCGCCTCTTTTTTGGCTCCAGGCAAGCAGACCACCACATCATCTCCCTTGTTTAAGACTCTGTCGGTCTTCCTAACTATCGAATCCCCCACACACACCCTCGCTCTATTCCTCACCCCCTCTATCTCTGCTGCAGAATAGCTCTTCCGTTCGATCCCTTCCATCACATTCTGTCCTGACCCCTTCCCTCCTGTCTCCTTCGCTCCTGTCTCCCCCACTTCCCTATCCTTCGCTCTTGTCTCCCTCACACCCTTCTCCTTCCTTCCTGTCTCCCCTACTCCCCTCTCCTTCACTCCGGTTGTCTTCCCTCCCGTTCCTTCCCGCCTCCTTACGTCCTGTCTCCCTACGACCTGTCACCTTCCCTCCTCTCAGCTTCCTCCCAGTCTGAGGTGAGCTCTCCCTAGCATCTCTCGTGTCTTTTCCCACTTTATCATCTACTGTTCCCCCACCGGAATTACTGGCACAACCCCCCTGTTCCCTTCACACCATTGCCACAACGAGAAGCCTCAGCTCTTCCAACTCCACCTCTAGTTCCTTCATCTTCGTACATCCCCTACACTCAAAACTAAAACTATCTGCCAAGACTTCTCGCACCCAGACTTGACGAAGTCCACCCAGTTACTGCAACTGCCACAAATTAAGTGCCTTAATTGTGGCCTTTAACTGCCGTTTGCACGGCGCCATCATACAATTTAGTTTTAATTAGTTTGCTACGTTAGCTTTGAATAAGTACGTTTTTGTGTTCAAAAGAACACTTTTTAATTGTGGCCTTTAACTGCCGTTTGCACGGCGCCATCATACAATTTAGTTTTAATTAGTTTGCTACGTTAGCCTTGAATAAGTCTGTTTTTGTGTCCAAAAGAACACTTTAGGCTAATATACTTGCTAACTATGTCTTCTATTAAGCTCGCATCAGCAAAAAAAACCCTGTCACCTAGCGAATACGGAGAACACTGTGTAACAAAACAACGAAATCAGTGTGTACTAATTTACGCTAAAATCCTGCTGTTAATTCCTTTTTACCGAAAACGTTTACTACCACTATGTCAGATATTACCTTATGTATGTAATTTAAGTAAATATATCACTTTATCTTATATATATATTAACCAATGTAAATGATAGTTCGATGCACCAGTTGAATTCACGACCTGTAATCAAACTCCCTTTTATCACTCGTTGAGTTTGAATCCGGGAAAAAATACTACCTCTGTTAACAAAAACGGTTTCTTAATATAGGTCTACAAGAAGTTTGTGAACAATATATGTATAATAGTAATACTTATTCTAACCAATATTCCAATGTTACTGACTATTCACTATGCTATCTAAATTTTCGAATGGTAAACAACCCTATTAACGCTCGCTGACTTCCCTGACAGAGTCCGAAACTAACTTACGCTAAAATACTGCCTCTGACTAATAATTAACAAAACCTGTTCCCTAATATATGTCTACAATATGTTTATGTATAATATATATGCAATAGTAATACTTATTCTATTTGATATTCGACGCTTTTCTATAAATTCTCTTCACCATTTTCAAATCGCTGCTGCACCAAGTCAAGATCCGCCGGAACAAGTGATGAATACTATTGGACGTTGGTAGACTATAATTCTATTCAGCATACTTAATTTGTGATTATTTACTATAATATTAATGTTGTTAAATGGAAAATCTGTTGCATATACCCCTGTTGTATGCATATGTCAGGAGTAAACAAAACGTACAAGACAAGGTTGGACCTCTAGAAGACAGTGCTGGAAATATAATATCACAGGGGTTTTTAATGGCGGAAGACCTAAATGGTTACTTCAGTTCAGTGTTTACCAAAGAAGATATTAGTTCATTACCAGTTGCTGATGCTAAATTTCAGGGGGCTAAATCTGACTATTTAGGTCCGTTAGTTGTAACTCCAGAATTGGTAGCTAAGAAAATAAAGGCAATGAAAGATAACAAATCACCGGGAGTGGATGGGATTCCTCCAAAATTACTAATGGAAACAGTAGAACAAATCAGTATACCACTTGCACGAGTATCCAACTTGTCATTAAAAGAGGGAGTTGTTCCATTTGAATAGTAAGGAGAAAACATCATACCATTATTTAAAAAGGGTTCGAGAAATAAGTCAGAGAATTACAGACCAGTGAGTTTAACGTCAGTGATTTGTAAATTATTAGAAAGGTTAATTAAAGACCATATGGTGGAATTCCTCGTTAAGCATAAATTATTAAATTCATCTCAACATGGATTCCTTAAAGCGAGGTCATGCTTAACAAATATGTTATGTTTTTTGGAAGAAATCACTAAGTGGATAGACGTGGGATCGCCAGTAGATATTATCTACTTAGATTTTCAGAAAGCTTTTGACAAAGTGCCACATCAAAGATTACTACTTAAATTAAAAGCCCATGGTATCGGGGACAGCATAACTGACTGGATAGAACAATGGCTGACTGACAGAAGACAACGAGTTGTAGTAGATGGAGAAGTTTCAAATTGGAAATCGGTTTTGAGTGGGGTACCTCAAGGATCAGTATTAGGACCTATATTATTCTTAATTTATATCAATGACTTGGACGACAGTATAACAAGTAACGTACTGAAATTTGCGGATGACACAAAACTGTTTAGAAAGGTTAATACTGATGGTGATAAACAACATTTACAAAACGATCTAGACAGATTAGTGAAATGGTCTGAGAAATGGCAGATGTTGTTCAATTTTGGGAAATGTAAATGCCTACATACAGGACATAGGAACTTGAATGTAAACTATAAAATGGGAGATACTGTTCTGGGTACTACTGTAAAAGAAAAGGACTTAGGAGTTACAATAAGCGCTGATATGAAAGTTTCAGAGCAGTGTGGTATTGCAGCTTCAAAGGGTAATCAAATTCTTGGATTGATTAGAAGAAACATAACATACAAGGGAAAACAGTTAATTATACCTCTTTATAAAGCAATAGTTAGACCTCATTTAGAATACTGTATACAAGCATGGAGACCATATCGTAAGAAAGATATAGATACGCTTGAACGCATACAAAGGAGAGCAACTAAAATGATTCCAGAACTGAGAGACCTTAGTTATGAAGAACGCCTGAAAGAATGTGGTTTAACAACTCTAGAGACAAGGAGGTTAAGAGGAGATCAGATTGAAGTGTTTAAGATATTTAATGGGTATGAAAATATTGATAGAAATATGTTTTTCTCACTCAAGAAGGATAGCAGAACTAGAGGACATGAGGTAAAATTAGTAAAGGATCAATGTAGATTGGACATCAGGAAGCACTCGTTCTCACAGAGGACAATAAATGAATGGAACAAATTGTCTACAGATTGTGTAACTGCTAGCAGCGTGAATATGTTTAAAAACAAGGTTGACACATATCTCAGGAGGGCGGGTTATAAGTAGATGAACATTGTTGGACTCTCGATAAGCCAATGGCTTCCTTGTCCACTTGCCATCTGGGCCTTTGGCTTGGATGGCAAATCTTGTTAAATCTTGTTAAATCTTGTTGTTGATTTATTATTTATTTGTAGTTGTACGAATATACACACTGAGTAAAGATCAGTGACACAACTTTACAAATGACATCACCAAATAGTAACAAACTAGCCTGCAATCGACGAAATACGTCTTCAGACAATTACGTCATCATAGTATGTATTTTGTGATCGCAGTGTACGTATGACAAATCCAAAATGAAATGCTGAATTCCAAGCTGTGCCATTTTAGTGTAGATACCCTTTACTGTGGTTATCGTTCTAGTCAACAATGCACGCCATTCCTGCAATAGATGGCCTAAGACGCACCGTGTAGCTGCAGTGTTCCGACGATGGTTTCGCTGTCTCAATTTCATTTTAATAAAATATGTGCAACGGTAGCTTTCATTATTATTCACTTATTCACAGTGTCAACCATGTGCCAAATGTTGTGAATTTATATGATCTCGTATTATAATTATGCTGATATCATACAATAGACAGGCACACCGAAAAACAAAAGGCACTGGCAACCGGCGGAAATAATAATTAAAACATGAATGCTAACGTATTGTTATTAAAAAATAACGGCATGTGGGTAATGGTGAATAAAGGAACTGAATACTGGAATAACAAACCGGTAGAGGTCGGTAGATACATTGCGAAGTGTGTACGTCATCAGTGACGTCAATAGCGTCGAGCATAACGACCATGTGAGACTCGTGGTCATTCAACAATCTCCATATGTCAGCAACGGTTGCCGCCATCGGTGACTGGGTGAGGTTATAGGCGTTGCGCTCCTTGTAGACCTAGACGAGTAAGTGTACGGGAACAGGTATGTCATATTGTGTATATGTACACAATCTATGCACATTTCATTGTCAGATGGGTTTGATCTTTTTGACTGGAATCACGAATATGAACGAATACGCACCTTGTTCTTAGTTGCAACAATGCGTATGATTTTATGTGTTATATTTCGGATATCGTACACCTGTAGTCGCGGATTCGAATTTATCGATATGCTGAAATATCTATAACCCATGTAGCAAGATTGAACCTTTCTGACACAATCCAAACATGTTGACCCAATCTGATCATGCTGGCACAATCCAACTATGCTGACTTCATCCAATCTTGCTGCTAAAATCCAACCTTGTCAGAACTATCCAACCTTGATGACAAACCCAACCGTCCTGGTACTATCCAGTCTTGCTGGCGCAATCAAAGCTAATTGGCCTAACACATCCATGCTGGTACAACTTAGCAATGCTAACACAGATTTAACAAGATTTAACAAGATTGCCATCCCAAACAACAAGTTCCAGACGGCAAAGTGGACAAGGAAGCCATTGGCTTATCGAGAGTCCAACAATGTTCTCATCTATGTGTAGCCCACCCTTATCAAATATCTGTCAATTCTATTTTTAAACATATTCACACTACTAGCATTAACACAATCATTTGGCAGTTTGTTCCATTCATTTATCACCCTCTGTGAGAAAGAGTACTTTCTCATGTCCAACCTACACTGCTCCTTAACTAATGCTGCTTTGTGTCCTCTGGTTGTACTGCCTTCTTTAAGTTTGAAGAACATATTCCTATCAACATCCTCATAACCGTTCACTATTTCAAATACTTCTATTTGGTCTCCTCTTAGTCTCCTGGTCTCTAGGACACAATCCAACCTTGGTATTTCAAGCCAACCCAACTGACACAATCCTATTCCAATCACGTGTCCAATGCGCTTTAATTGCTTTATAGCAGATTCGAAGAAACCGGTTCTCCGTTAGGTCCGCCATTTTCATATTGGTACTTACATGTACATAGACGGCGTTTATGTAGTTAGTGCCTCCCTTCCATGGAGTAACCAGGTACGGATGCTGATGATCGTCTAAATGTGAGTTGAACATGCTATATTAACATGCACGACTGCAAGTCTAAACATATGTTTAGCAACGTCGTATTTGCTTATTTATGTATATATATATATATATATATATATATATATATATATATATATATATATATATATTGTCTGAAATAAACATATTATATATATATATATATATATATATATATATATATATATATATATATATATAATATGAGTAAATATTATAATATACATACACACACATCATGTTTTTATAAACACCAAAACAAATTATGGTGCGTATAATATAATAGTATTCATATTGAATATCTTGGTACTCAATACAAGCTGAAGCTGTCCACTCCGCCACATCATGTGTCGTGACGGATTGGACTGTGACTGAGTGGACAATCTCCATTTTTTTTTTTTGCCTTTCACCTACGCAACATTAGCGCCCAGAAACATTGCACATTATTCCAAAATTTGACATTATAAAGTAAAACATAAGGTAGCGTGCTATATTACTCACATGCTTTGATTGAATCGTGTGACAGAGTGGACATGTTTAGCTTTTTCCTTTTATTTATTAACTGCAAAAAGTTAGATTTTACATACGACAAATTCTGCACGCCGTTCTTCTCAGAACAATTTCCCGCCAGTATTGTGTGCTGCCATCTGTCGTGCTTATTTCAATTATAACAGGCGGCATTCAGTTTTTACATGACACGACTGCACGACAGAATATGACAGATGGGAATAGACGATAGAGCTACCCTGACAGTGTTAGAAATTAGGGAGGGGGGTCTGTAGGGGTCCGGGACTCCCCATGAGGCACGAGGGACCTCCCATATGAAAGAAAAATGTATGCTTGGGGGTCCTACATTTTATCGTTTTACCAATGTAATTACCCTTCCTCTGTTGCTCCTGTTGCTGCGTGTGAAGCTACTCTGGTTCGTCTGTGCTAGAACTCGACGGTTTTCGCAGAACTCGGTCGATCTCGCATCAAGAACTCGACGGTTTTCGCTTAACTCGACATCATTATGTTGGTAGTTTCGCTGATTCATTTAGCTCACTCTATTGTCTTTAAATTAATCTCTGTTAAAACATCTTAAATCATTCAACTCATATCATTGTGTGTGTGTTTTGTGGTTAAGGGCGCCACCTGTTGGATGTCTGCAGTAATGCCACCAATGAGTGTCTAGTTGAGGCACATTTTACTTCTCAGAATTACAGAGCGCTGTGTCTGCAAGCGCATTACTCCAGTAACAATGGCTTAGACCACAATTTAGTCATTTAGCAGACGCTCGTATCCAGAGCGACTTACAACAAGTGCATTCAACCTAAGTTGGTAAAATAACTACAGGTGGCTATGGTAGCAAGCAAGTCTTTTCACAAAAATAGGCGCTAATAGCCATTACAGTGCATGAAAAGAAGATTTGTTTCGAAGGGGGGTGGGTGGGATAGTTTTAGGGGACTCCCCAAGAGTCAGTGGTCATTTCGAACACTGTACCATGAGGTAGTGATAGAGGGTATTACGAGGAAAGCGAGTGTGTTTTTGTGGGACTCAATAATTAGACAAACTGACAAAGCTCTAAATAATGGTGACGACGTAGTAGTTGGTTTCCCAAGGACAACAATCGAGGATATCAAGGAAAGGGTGGAGAAAATCCTGGGTCCTAGCAAGGGATGGTCAATTATAGTGTACACAGGCACTACTAGTGCAGAGAGGGAGGACACAACTGCCATAGTTGAAACATACAGGTAATTATTCAGAACACCAATACAGGCACGGGTTGAGCAGATAATTATATCACGGATTTTACCAGTAATTGGTAACATCGGTCAATGTCGAAATTGCAAGAGGATGGCGATTAACACGCTTGTTCAGCAGCTATGGTGAACAGTTGGATTCGTGTGGCTGACATGTTCATGTGGGAAGGGCTTAACCTATTGGGAAGGGTGGAGCAGTGTTTGCGGATGAACTCTTATGAATATTCGACAGTGGCATGGGTTGCATCAAAACAATTTTTGGTAGCAAACATTCTTTAAACTAGGTGCGGAGGTTGTTAGTTAGCCTCAAACAGAACAAAAGGCCACAAATCAGCACTAAAATGTCCGGAAAACATTTCGGAAGCTGATTTTAAATAAGCGTGTCTAAGAGCAAGAAGCATAGTAAATAAGAAAGATGAATTAAATATTGTGGTAGAAGATATTGACCCTCACATAATAGGTATAACTGAACCATGGGCCAACAAAGACAGAATATATATTAATTGGGACTGACATGATACGTAGTGTTTATGAGAGATTGAATGAATAGAAAGAAAGGGATGGGGTATTTTGATGTATTACATAATCTTTTCAGGCTTACGAAAAAAATAGAAAAGGGAGCAGATTGCGATGAAGCTGTTTGGTGCAATATAGTTATAGCAAACATTAACTACTGGATAACCTTACCGAAGTCCAAATATAAACGAAGAATATAACACACCAAAACAAAACGCTATTTTGTTAGCCAAGACATGGGCATAGTTAGGCATAAATTCATGTGGAAGAACACATCCTTTTTTGTAACCATTTGTAATCTGGTGCATTTTGAAGTCAAAATAAAACTGCGTCCAACGTCTTGTCCTTGCGTAAGTTCTAATCCCGATAAACGCTCAGTTGTCACCTTGGCACCATCGCATGGCACTAAATGGCCGCTCTGCTGTTGCAGTCGAAATAAACTTCACGATCAGTATCACGACTGTTGTGTACATGTTAGTGTATAGGACAAGATTAATTTCGTGTATCGAGCCATCGTGTGTATTCGGTCTCTCAGCGACATTCACCATCTCCCACCTTGCCTTCCATGTTGTAGTTGACATAGATGTCATATTGTCTTCGAACACTTCGTACAGCTGGACAAGCTGTCGTGGTGTGAGGTACTGGGCCACGTAGTGATGCTGAGCTACTACTAATCGCATGTCCGTTTTCTGCAGTAAGTGATCCTCGAATGGCAGATATATTGCCCTCATCCAATACTGGCTGATCAGTTATATCAGCCGGCACGTTTTCACAGGCGGTGCCTATGGCTACCATCATTTCGCGGCCTGCTCACCTCAATCTCAAATCTTCCCGCTAGCTCTACAACTCTGTCAAAGAATGCATTCCATTCTTTTGGTCGGCGCTTTCCTTCAGCAGCTGGGCGTTTGTAGTAGTTGCCTCTTTCGCAGAGGTTACACTGTTTGGACTCGATGAATGTGGTCAGAGGAAGCTGACTTTGGAGGACATGCACAACGGTCAGTATTAGTGGTATGATGAAGTCAATATGTTTGATGGACAACAAGTAGTGTCTGACTTTGCCGTCCTCGTCTTCTTCCAAATATCACAGGGCAGTGACTACAGCAGTGAATGCAGAGTTGACTGTTTACAGAGCATTCGCACGATTGGACCATTTTGTCTCCCAGAGCGATTGTAGATTGCATCCTCGTCTAACTCGGCACGCAAACTTTCGGCTAAGTAGTTGAAGGAGCAGGCGGTCTGATGGATTGTGTCCATTATACTTCTAACTAGTGGAACTTCATAGTCAAGTTAGTATCGTATATTTTCCAGTGAGTGTAGAATGCGCTGGGAAGGCCCTATTAAATTATTGCGTGCACTGCACGATGGATGTCAGCCATAACAGGGATGGGCCATTCAATTTCTGGGGGCGCGTTATTTTTCATATTATGACATGGATTTTGGAAATAATATACTAGTATATTATCACTATATTTTACTGAAGTAATCAATATTATGCAGTTTAATCCGTTGCTACCACTCTGACTTAGAAGCTGTCGTTTGTCACCGGAGCCTGATTTCACACAAACTAATGTGTGTGTGTGTGTATATATATATATATATATATATATATATATATTTATATATAAATAAATTTATATATATATATATATATATATATAAATATATATATATATATATATATATATATATATATATATATATATATATATATTTATATATAAATAAATTTATATATATATATATATATAAATATATATATATATATATATATATATATATATATATATATATATATATATATATATATATAACAATTCAATATATATGTATATATATACATTAGTTTGTGTGAAATCAGGCTATATATATATATATATATATATATATATATATATATATATGATGTATAAAAACAAAAATAAATCATACATATGTTTAATGTGTATAATTAGTACATATCAATTATAATTTATTATGTTAAATTAGTATAATTAAAAACATTTAACATTAGGAATTACTATTGACGGTCAAACATTAATAACAATTTCTTATTAAGCACACCTCTGAGTAAGAGCTGATAATAATGTTTTTAAGGTTTTGCCTTTTAGTTATTGGTAGGTGAAGCACATTTGAGACATGCAATATTATAGTATACCGTTTGTAACACAATCCCTGTTTTATAGTTTCTGTTCTGATTTCACCTAAGTGAATATTGTTGATCTGCCTGGTAACATGACTGTATATTTCATAATTTCTTGTGACAGATGTGAAGAGATAATTCGGGCATTGTTTTTTATTATTTCATCATATAATTGGACACCTTGAATTACGAATAAATCGTCCAACTTAAGAATTCCAAACATCTTAAAGATGGGATCTGCATGTGCTATGAATTTGCTTTTGTGTATCAAACGTACAGCTTTTTTGGAGTTTAAGTAATCTGGTATTATTAGCTAATTTCCATGGATATTACTGTACCATGTAATTAGGCCGTATGACAGATGAGGTTGACTTAATGCATTATATATATATTTGTTTTAAAGTGCTGGATTGTAGTAGCGGTTTGCTTTTATTTGAAATAGCTAATATATGATAAATTTTCTTGCATTTTTCATTTGTATTTTTTTCCAGTTTAGGTTTTTAATCTATCCAGATACCTAGAAATTTGTGATTAACATTTTCTATTTTATCACCACCTAGCACAATGTCCACTCGATTGTATACTTGACTTCGGGTGTTTTGAAATAGCATACATATAGTTTTGTTTATATTAAGCGAACGTTTGTTGGCATTTATCCATTGAGAAATGTTCAGCAGTTCAGTATTAACATTATTTGTAAGACTATTTAGGTCTTTGTTTTTGAAGAGTAGACATAATGAAGTGTTTGATAGTAATGGCATACAATTTATATATATATATATATATATATATATATATATATATATATATATATATATATATATATATATATATATACATATATATATATATATATATATATATATATATATATATATATATATATATATATATATATATATATATATATATATATATATATATATATATATTTATATATATAAATATATATATATATATATATATATATATATATATATATATATATATATATATATATATATATATATATATATATATATATATATATATAAAATAGTAATGGGTCTAGATTGGGTCCCTGTGAGACTCCACATATTGTATTTTGGAATCCAGACAATTGCTCTTTATTAATAACAAACTGCTCTTTATTAATAACGAACTGTTTTCTTTCGAGATAGCTTTTTAAAAAGTGTGCGTGGGACCCCAGTTTTCCATAATACCATAGTTTATCAAGTAAGATAGTGTGATCTAAAGTGTCGAAAAGGTCAATGAATACAACTGTTTGTCATTCAGTGCGCTTACTATGCTGTCAGATAATTCTAGAGTTGCATGTTCAGTTGAAAATTGTTTACGAAAACCGTATTGGGATGCAATTAGTACTTTCCAAGAAAGCTAAATAAATCAATCTTTCAAAGACTTTGGAATTATTGGGGAATATACCATATCGTATCATAGAATTGAACATTTCCGTCATAGGCAAGGCAATGCTTTCCACACATCGCTTCATCAATTGTGTTGATATGTTCTCAAGTCTCAAGTAGTTATACTCCAAACAGCCCAATCTTGAGCTAACGCAGGAGTTTGGACCAACGGCTTTTAGTGTCTCTTCCGAAAGACACGGGCAAAGTGGGGTGAACGAAATTGCCCAAGCTTCGAAACGGCGGAGGTGGAATCGAACCACCGTCCTCTCGATCGACAGGCGGGTGCTCTAACCATTAGACCACCGCTCCCACTAATGTTATCATATCCAGCACATTTTTATTTTATTTTTTGGGTGATATTAATTATTTATGCACAGGTAGTTTCTTCCTTGACAATACTATTTAGCAATTGATTCAGCAAGTACTCTTTATAATTATTTGTACAATTTATTTTGTTTGCTAACTTTGGGTCTATATTTGAAAAGTGTTTGTTAAATGCATTGACTATTTTGGTTATTGCTTATTTGGTTAAACATCACAAACAAATCAAATAGTATGACTGTTTTTTTTTGTACGGGTCTTAAATTGAGATGCATCAAAATATTAGGTTAATTAATTTTACCTTTTCGTTCGCGTATGAGTATCTGCGGAACGACGTAACCCTGCTTATCAACGGTGACGTCTGCAATACAAACAATTGACTTATCGAGACTCCAAGATTTTAAATCTATGTGTAACCCACCCTCCTGAGATATATATTCACGCTGCTAGCAGTTACACAATATGTAGATAATGTGTTCCATTAATTGATTTTCCTCTGTAAGAACGAGTACTTCCTGATATCCCGCCTACACTGATCCTTGACTAATGTTACCTCGAATACTCTAGTTCTATCATCTTTTTTGAGTGAGACAAAAATATTTCTATAAATATTTTCATTTCCTATTCAATATCCTAAAAAACTTCAATTTGATCTCCTCTTAACCGCCTTGTCTCTCAGGTTGTTAAACCACATCCTTTCAGTCGTTCTTCATAAGTTAGGTCTCCCAGTTCTGCAATAATTTTAATTGCTCCCCTCTGCATTCTTTCAAGCCATCTATATCCTTCTTATGATATGATCTCCAAGCTTGTATACCGTACTCTAAATGAAGCCTAATTATTGCTTTATACAGAGGCATAATTACCTTTTTTCTTGTATGTTATAATTCTCCTAATCAACCCAATAATTTCATTACCCTTTGAAGCTGCAATACCACACTGCTATGAAACTATCATATCAGCACTTATTGTAACTCCTAAGTCCTTTTCAACAGTATCTAGAACACTATCTCCCAGTTTAAAGTTCGCGTGTCCTGTATGTAGGCATTTACGTTTCCCAAAATTTAATAATATCTGCCATTTTCAGATCATTTAACTAATTTGTCTAGATCGTTTTATAAATGTTGTTTGTCACCATCATTGTTAACCTTTCTAAACGCTTTTGTCTGATCCGCAAATGTCAGTACATTGCTTGTTATATTATCGTCATTGATATATATTAAGAATAATAAAGGTCCTAATACTGATCCTTGTGGTACCACACTCAAAACTGATTTCCAGTTTGAAACCTCCCCATCTACCACAGCACGCTGTCTTCTGTCAGTCAGCCATTGTTCTATCCAGTCGATTATGCCGTCCCCGATAATATGCTCTTTTAGTCTAAGTAGTAATCTTTGATGCAGCACTTTGTCAAAAGCTTTCTGAAAATCTAGGTAGATAATATCTATTGGTGATCCCTCGTCTATCCACTTAGTGATTTCTTTCATTGGTCTGTAATTAACTTATTTCTCGAACCCTTTTAAATTAATGGTATGATTTAATGGTATGGTGTTTGCTTCTTTCCATTCAGAAGGAACCACTCCCTCTTTTAATGATAAGTTGAAAACTCTAAATATAATGCGAACTTCGTATAATGTCCAATGCGCTCCACAGAGCAAGAAAGCCTAATTATTAACGATACATGTGCAAACAAAAGTATTTTACATAATATTGCTAAAAGTTATAATAAAATAATGTAAGATATAACACGAATTTGTTGTTAAAGTAGATACATTTATTTAAAATGAATATTTATAACACCTTACTAATGATAATATGGCCCTTATATAAATTAAGCATGATCATGGTACGATACATACGATAGTGTGCGAAAAGTCAATAGAATATAGCATTAATATATGCTATATAATAATAAATGTATCAACGGATACATAAAATAAATGTTTAGTAACGTACGGAGTGCATCGATTAATAAATATAATATACCGGGACACGACCGCCCGTATACGGGGCACAACCGCATATCTATTTACGGATGTGCCCCAAAGCAGGGTTGATAGAAAAACACAGTAGATACTACCTATTTTAAAATAAAACATACTAAATGTTAAGATAGTTATTGTGTACAGCACACTATAGCTAAGTATGAAAATAACAACAGAATACGACAAAAGCACACTTTCGTCATAACTTTCATATTACAGGTCATATGGCGTCTCACGGAATGTGTGTCTTTCCTAAGTACTAATTATTGAGTGCTGACTTACCGCAACAACAGTATGCGGTTATGCCCGGCTTTCCCCTACGTTCGATACACTGTCGACACTACTGCTCCTACCGAGTTGTAGCGTCGATCCAACGTGAACTTTCACCTGATCTGCTTCGCTTACTCACTTACCCGTGTAGGTTCACGGCGCACACGGTTTTACCAAAAACGTCGGTTTGTGATACCGGTTAGTCAAGTAACGCACCTACTCATCGGAACATACGATAGAGCACGCGAACAACGGCGGCAGTAGTCGTGAGTGCACTCAGTGATAATGGAAGGTCACAATAATAGAGGGCACGAAGTAGGTTTGTTGAAATGAAAATGTTAATCTTATATATTATAGGTGCATTTTTCACAGGAGATGACGAAAAGAATGAATATAGTTACTTACTGACCTTGCTGAAATTATAGCAGTATGAATTTATACACACTTGTATTAAAAACATACATTATTTAGTTGTTGTGATGTTCTTTGTATCAATGTTTTCTACATTATATTATCGGCTACACATTTTATATTCATAACGCTTTGATTTCTAAAATATTGTTATATACACTATGATCATTGCCTAGTATTTTTCATCTAGCATAATATATGTACTAGACATCTCGCAGCATGTAAAAACTCATATCGAGACAGTTATTACACTTTTATTTAACAAAGACAAATGTCATGTGGTATTTAGTTCATTGCGTATTATTAACGAATATAGTGATTATTTTAGCATACACAATATTGGTGTTAATCTAACTGGTCTGCACTGTTTAGTGAAAAAGTACGTATGTGCGAACGGATAGTTTGTTCGTTCGAATTAATTTGGATCAGCTCTTTGTAAACACAGCGTATTGTCAGCAGTGATAATCGGAGTTTGTTCTTGTACTCGCGATAAACGGTGTCTGCTCATACTTACTCGAGTTGTTTGAATTTGAAATATGTGTCCAAGCGGTACATAATCCCGTATGTTTGGTTAATATTGACATATTATTTCAACCATGTCCCGACAAAAATCATCTTGTAGCGAGAATGAACATATCAACATCGATTCCACATCGATCAACAAAAATAAAAATAGTATAGACACCGAAATAATGATCATGGTTTGAATTAGAGATCCACCAATTAAAACATAATTTTGAAACCAAAGTCATACGATATTTTCCTGGATTAAATATCTAAAATTCTATCATGAGAGTTTCATGACCAAATCTGTATACCATGTCCATATTTCTAAATACCGTCCTTTTGCGGACAAAGTCGCCTTATCGGAATAAGAACTAAAACAATGCACCACCCCATTGTGTTGTTTGAAGTTTATTGTCTTAACAACAAAATGAGTAGTTATCATCCATGATTCTCTATGCCGTAATAATCAGGCAGGGAAAGTTACTCATGTTGACAATAAAGGTTACCATACATTGCTTTCTTATCTTTCCTTTATTCAGCTAACTGCCGTTCCTCATTCTTAAGACATGTGGCTGGTAGTTCTACAATCATAATGTATATTGCAGTGCCCACATCAATATATTAAGCAATAAATGTCCATGTTATCACCTGTTGCCACAATACCATACACGCACAATAGATGTGGAATCAATCATGGATGATACTACAGTGAAGCTGTCTGGTTTTTTGATAGGACCTTTTTTGCAAATCATCATGTACAGCAACTGTACAACCATCGGATTGTGATTACAGAAATAATTACAGAAACGAAGTCAAATTCCGCAATGTTGTGATGTTATCATAATTTATTCTTACATGCTTTATAGTGCCTTAAAACTTAATTAATTTGAAATAGTATTTCCAATTCAGAATACTCTTCTTCAGTGGTACGTTATCAACTAATGATATTCATAGGCAGAAGGTACATCTAGCCTGAACGTATGTTGTAAGGACATATGGATACACCTTAAACAAATGACACTATTTATATACATTATACAAACTACCCATTACACGCATACGTTTTCTCATAGTCACATGATTTTGTTTAAAAGCTTAATGTTGTTACATGCTAACAGTAAAAACCGTATTGCCAATATGCCGTCCAATCATGATACTAGATATTGTAACTTGTAAAAAAACCAAGTCTTCGTATCCTATGGTAACGTAAACGTGGGATAACATATTTTAGAAATTGGTGTAGGCACACAATGCTGGTTATTTACATTTGAACATATAACAAAACTTACGGCAAATAATGATCAATGATTTACCAATCCACAAATATATGTTTTATATCTAGTTCGGTTGATTAAACACATATAAGAACGTTTTCACATTTTGTTGGTTTATCCACAATTTGCAGATATTTTCACCATGATCACTATATAGACCTAGAAAATAAATGTAACAATTATACATATAGGTGTTACTGTTAGACATGCTACAATATACAGTTAACATTAGATTCTTCTTCATATAAGCTATCATATATGAGCTAACTAGACTGGAGAACACCAGATACTTGTAAATATTAGAAGAACATTTAGTATACGTTAATCGTTAGTAATAATTTCGTTAAGGACACTATCAGGCGCAAATACGTTCATAGCTACTACTCAGCGTTTGGTAAGTACATTTTCAATAGCGAATAATGTGCGAGGTTTACAGTACAATGCTTAAATCAGTTTGAGTTTGCGTGTTTTAAACGCGTGCGTGCTTGCTTGCATGTATAATCAACCAATTGAAATAGTGAACAAATGCATCAACTATGTCCATTAATTAATTTGATATTACCTTAAAACCAGCGTACAATACGTTGTTACACGCGGTGTACACTTCAGCTGGCCTTACTGTGAAACAGACCACGGAGTAATCACATACAGGCATTTACCGAAGATACATTTCAACTAAGTAGTTTTCACAGTGTTGGGTACCCTCTATGATGCAAAGTTACATACGGAATGTTACATATTTTGCAAGAAATCTTGCATTTCTCGGTTGACATTCGAACTCGTTAAAGCTTAAGAACATGTTCAAGCTGTTTCATATCTAAGTAAGTATTTGCTCTATACGGTCAAGCTTTCTTGGTCAGTCCAATCGTTGTTCTAAGCGGTAGGGTTTATCATTTCATACACGTTGGCAGGTTCCTGCTGACTAGACGCTGTCACTGGATGAATGTAGCCACCTTCATTGTTGATGGCGTCTGAAAAACAAAATAGGGAACATTTGGTTGACCTACATTAGCTATATTTTCCATTCTACGATTTATGTGATCCTAATTTCTTAGCGCATGCGTTGTAGTAAATGCACACAACGAATGTATGATACTACCTATGTTAACACTACATCACACAAATCATTACCTTCTTGTTGGCGTGACAGTCTCGGGAGAACGACGTAACCCTGCTCTTCAATTGAGACGTCTGCAACACAAGCGAACAACAGTCTGGTCAACCTATCTGGGGAATGGAAGAAACGGCTTGAGTGTGGTGTCAATATGTATTACAAACTTTCTCTTTTCAAGAGCAAACGCCGAAAGATATTATGGTAACACCCAAGTTTCGGTCGTGGAATTAATATCACCATCACCAAGAAACATTCTTCACTGTTTGTACACTCGTACATAATACATCAGCTATTGCTATAAGGACGTCTACCTCGTCAATTGTATGACCAACCTATTACGGGGGCCATGGACAGTTGTAACAGAAACAGCATATTCAGGATTGAACTGACCGACTTTAAATACTATACTGTAGTAAACATAATTTATGTAAGGACCATATATATATATATATATATATATATATATATATATATATATATATATATATATATATATATATATATGCTTTACTACCAAACGTGTATATAATATATAACATACTTACTAATACTAAGCAATTGTACAGGGGTATGCAAATACATAATATGTATACTGAAGACATTTCATATTATGAAATGTCTTCAGTATACCCCTTTTTCTGGCATTGTAAATAATTGCATACAAAATGTATTTTCTGTATTTTATATTTTGGTAATAAAACATTATTATCATTGGTATTACTAACGTACATACACAAATTATTAAACTCTCCTTCCTTGTCTTCGGTTCATCTAGAGCGTGTTGCTTAGGATGGTACAGTTGATGAAACTTGTTATATTGTTACATTTACTCTTATCAATCACGCACGCACAAACACACTCGCACACTCACACATTCACACAAACACACACACACACACACACACACACACACACACACACACACACACACACACACACACACACACACACACACACACACACACACACACACACACACACACACACA